>OX411309.1:89871385-90471385 GCA_948150685.1 Rhaphigaster nebulosa | reverse complement strand
CACATAAAAACATAGTATTTCATTAAGTGGAAATTAAAAATAAACATAAAAAAAAAAACGGTAGCAATATTTGTAGCCAAAACATGACCTTTTGAAACTTAAATAAAACAGATCAAGAGAAAACTATCGCAAATTAAATGGGTTTATTTATACTGACGTTTCACTTTCAGGCCTAGCGAAATGGAAATCGGCTATTTCAATCAACTTCTCATTTTTCAATAGAAATTCAAAACTTAATACCTAGCCTAAGTTACTCATTTATAATTTATTAGTACAACACATAATTACTAACAGAATACGTCATAGGAGCTTTGCAAGTTATTCCAAAAACATCGAACTGCTAGTAATTTAAATAAGTAAGCTTCTGTAGCTAGTAAGTTTCTTGAAGTAAAATTCACCAAACCAAGATGCCAAAAATTAATTATTATCATTAATTATTATTGAAAAATTAATTTATCTTCTGAAAGAGTATTTCTATTTTTCCAAATAAGCAAATCTGAACATGTGTGGCGAAATTTTAAAATATTTTATGGCAGTATCCGAAACTCTTACGATGTTTGGATATGTTAACAGTTTTACATAAATGCAAATATAGCGAAAATTCATTGCTAATTCATCAATATATAAATAGTTCTAATACTAATAAATTACTCAAACATAAGAATTTTTTCTGAACTTTAATTATTTTCGTAAAATTTAAGATCAAGTATACTATTAATAACCCAAGATTTAATAGAAATTTAAATTTAATAGCAGAATAAATGTGAGGACTTCGAAAATTCTTTTCCTTTAAATATTTCTTTTCATTTCTCTTCCGGCATAAAACTTTAATAGATGGAATATCTTGTAACATATTTAGGCGTATGGGTTAATTGTGTCCCAAACAAAATAAAAACCATTTTTAACTATTTTCCTTATTTATGACAAATTATTCATTTGTTAGGAATAAAATAATATATAGGTAGTGAAAAAAGTATTAAAATGTCTTTTAAATATGTGTATCAATTCAAAATTTATATTAAAACAGTTGACAATTGATATTCCGCTTATCATTTAATTGCTTTTCTTCTTCTTCAAGATCTTTTATCCATTTTCATCGAATATTAGTGTTTCACATTAATAAAAACAAATAAAGAAATTTATGATAAATATGACAATAACTCAATAAATATTTTTTTAGGTTAATGGTAAAATAATTATAATTAAGTATTGCTATGTTTGTATTTATTTTACACTTCTTCAACAGTTAATGTTATTATATTATGTAACTAAAACATTACTATAAAAGAACCTATAAGTTTCATAAATAGACGACCCTCCCATTGGGTAACTATGGAGGGAAAACAAAAAAAAAGTATACCAATAAAATATAGTTTGAATTGAAACAAATAAAACCGTTAATTAGTACATGTTTCATTATTGGATCCAATTAAAAAAGGAACATTTTAAAATTCAAGCGAAAAATCAAAGTTATTTGAATGATAAAGGTCATATAAAGGTTACATGAATGATAATGACGAAAAATTTATTTATAAAAAAAATAGTAAAATAATATGAAATTACATAAATTATTCACATTATTGAACTCTGCTTCGTGGTATTATTTTTCCATACAGCGCGTGTTAAAATATAAATTAGTATACAAAGATAAAGCGTCTCAATTCGTCTTGTAGGTTAGATTTTATGTTTTTATATTGATAAAATGATACTTTGATAGGCATTGTGTTTATTGTATATTAGTATGTTAAAATATAATTTAAACTTTTTAAACTTTTTTTTATAAAATATAATTTAAGCTTATTGAACACAATAACAAATTTTTGATGGCGATGATTACACGAATCCATATATAATTAAGCACTCGTAGTAATTGAGTAATAATTATGGCGAGATCCAGTTACAATATTCGTGTATTAGGTATACTAATATTACTGTCTTGTATTGATGATATGAAATATTTTGGTTTTGTTGTTGGCCATCTTTAGTCATGCGGTATAGAATACTTAATTGCCAAGATGTATTATTTATAACACAATAAATTATAATGTTTGAATTTAATAATTTTGTGTTTACGAATGATTATTACTGATTAATGATCATTACGAATGATTCTTTTTATATATTATTACTCCAATTATTCTAAAGGATAATTCGGGAATTTATTGTTGCTGTCTTTTTAATGTACTATATTTTTTGTCAACTCTTATCAACTGATTGATCTATTTAAAAATTCTAGATAATAGGTAGAGAAGAAAAAAATCTATGCATTCACAAAATTAAAAAATATATTTCCTTTTTGTTATTATAGTGTTAAATATTATAGTTTTTATATCAGAGGGATTGACAATTCTGTGTCACCACGAAACATTTGGTATTTTTTGGCTACTTGTAAACTAAAGATCTCAATTCTTAACCGTTCTTTGGGAATGGCAATAATAATAATAATAATAATTTATTATGTTTGCTGCCCTTCGTCCGGTATAATTTAAATTATTTTTTCCATACAGATCAATTTAAAAAAATAATAAGAAGAATTTTAACTCTTACACTAAATATACCATGACATCATCTCATCTTTAGTTGTAATTCATTAATTAATATAATTTCTAGGAGCTAATAGTAATCGATAAAAAAAAAATGCATAAAAGCAGGGTTGAATAGAGTTTAGAAGCTGTTGCCCACTAATGACCCCGAAAGCAGCCAGTGTTGACTCAATTTAGCGAGCTTGAAGAACTCGTCAATCAGAGTAACTTTTTCCACGGTAACGACTTGCATTTTAAAATTAAGATTTACCTGAAATCAGTTCTAAAATATTACCATGATTTACTTAAAAACAAAAAAAAAATACACAATAGAACATCCACTATAACACAGTAGTACAGTATTTAATTAATTTGCGGTTCATTATTCATTTTTAATAACTTACAATAAATAATAATGTTTGAATTTAATAATAACTTTTCCCAATAAAACAAAAAAAAAATTAAAATTGAAGGAAATTCGTAAGGGATCTGTCTTCATCTCTTCGGAAATATGCTGTAAAAGAATGTTTTTTAAATTAATTTTTTATTAAATATGTTTTTCTGCTGATTATTTTTTAATTTTAATTTTAATTTTACCTTTTAATCCTTTAAGCTAATACATTTTACCTTTAAGCTTAATTTAATCTTTAATTAATATTCATTAAGTATGATGTATTATTAAATAATTGGATGTTATTTTCCATTAGAAAGGTTAGTACTTACTTAAAGCTAATACTACTATACTACTTAAAACTAATAGATAAAAATCTTTTAGTCTGCAGTAGAAAATTTTATCAATTAATTTTAATCACAATTATGTACAGGTAAGTTTTGTAAGGTCTTGCCAAACCATATCTTATATGATTCATTGTAACTTTTTTAGACTACAATGAATACAAAGTGTATTATTTACAGATTTATTATATATATCTGTAAAATTTGAAATATATGCAATAGAAACACTTTCTTTAGTTCAAGCAAGGTTTGGAACTATTGATATATAAAAAAAAGAAATCAAGATCCCGAAACTATTGAAAAATCAATTAAAGATGAACTTATACGAAATGACACTTGAAAGATAAATTAAATTTACTTCATTTTAAATTCGAGACAAGGTGTAAGACAAAGCATTAAGAGTACCATTTTTCTTAATAAAAGTATTATTATTATGAAACAATTTTTTAGAAATAATAATCAGCATCGAAATCTTCAATTTTATATTATTCAGCAATTAGCAGATGGAAAATTAAATACTGCCAAACTATGTAAATAAATTAATAAATAAATATTAATCAGTACCATTATTAGTATTTCTTCCCAGTATTGGTTAAGATACAAATTAGTTTTGTGATATAACTTTATATTTGAAAATTGTGTTGATGGGTACTTTAAAAAAAAAAAAAAATCATGGCAGAACTCTTTAAACCGAATAGGTTTTAAAATTCCGTTTCTATTATGGAAGGCTGTTTGTTATAATTCAATATAATTAGCAGGCACTCGAATTCAAAGTGAAAAATAACAAAAACCTTTCATAATAGGTAAATAAAATAGCAACAGCATTGGTAGGCTTGTCAGTTTTTTTGGGGAATCTAAGTCATGCATGTGTATGTATTTTATATACCGATGTATTTTTAGAGAAAGAGAAATACTTTATTTACTAAGATGTGTTTCCCATATACATAAGGTTGCTACATGCACAGTATACTATAATCTTATTAGACGATTTCTTGGAACATATAATAAATATGTAGTATATTTTAAACTACAAAATTGAAAGATGTATATTGGATTATAATTTTTTTCATATCAATGTTTGTTTTCTTTTACTGAATTAGTGAAAGGCGTGGATATGCTTCAAATATCTATTAATGTAAAACATCTAAAAAACAATAAGTATTAATTTAATGTTGGCAAAAAAATAAAAAATATAATCCTGTCGCATTTTTATAATCGAATTGAAATACGGATGAAACAAATACAATTAAAACTTTAACCATCAAATTGGCATATAATATTATTATGATCATACAGCAGAGTTTACAATATTTTCGTTCGAAAGGTAAACAAAAAAGTTTATTTAGAAACGACGCTCCTGTTCTCCGAAATATTAGCGATTTGGAAATGACTGTAGAAAGATAGCAGTGTAACTCCTCATTGTCAAGAATTTGCCACTAAAATCAATCTGTAATCTGAACTGCTTTATTTTCTTTTCCGATTTTATTTAATTTATTTATTTATAAATTATGTTTTTAACGTTAATTGAACAGGCAAATAAAGTTGTTTTCGACCGATAGAATGTTGGCCAAATTTGTTGTGGAATGGTTTATCAAATTAAAAAATGGATATCCTGCCATATCTTCAGTGATCTTGTTTGTTATACTAAATAACATCAAAATATTTTATGACACCATTTTGAAATGGTAGATTCTAAGTAGGTGACGCATAGAAGACAAGAATGGAACTGTCAAAAAAAGGTTTTTAGATTTATATGTATATATAAAATAAATACATTTTGCTTCCATGATTTCCGTTGCTTCAGAAACTATAAAAAAATCATTCAAAAATTTAAGAGATTTATTCTAGCCTATCCTAACTTTATCTTAGAAGGGAATATTGAAAAGCTTTATCGATAACCCCGTAATTGAAGATTTTATCAATAATGTAAGCGGTTAAGACTTACCTATTTAAAATGCAGATTGGAAACCTAATTGAGAACTCAAGATTTCTATTGTAAATTTTAACAACACCCATCTGCATTGTGGCCATGATTGCGATTCATTGGTCACGCGACCATAAATATATATGTATTGATCTGTATTTATATGAGTTCACATGAGGTTATTATGTCATTTGTCGAATATGATATTTCATTTTTTTTTTTACATTATTTTTCTTTCGATGTTGCATATTCCTCTATTTTTATACATTCACAACAGAAAAAAAGATGTTCAGTTTATTCAAATATGACACTTTGCCATTTTTTGTGGAGATTTTTTCATTGTGAATGTAATAACTGTGCAATTCACCTCTGATTTATAAGTACGAAATAACGTATATAAATTTATAGGGTGGTGTCCCTTAACTGTGAATATTTACAAAATTACACTATATTCATTGTACTGTTATTATACGTCCTGCCTTTGAAAGATGCAATCAGTTCAAAGACAGCGAAGACTAAATCCAATCAAAGAAAAATTATATGGCAGGTTATTTTAATAAATATACAAGAAGTATAAATAGTCTAAACTAAATAGGATTTCTGCCAGGGGTGTTTAATTCTGGCTCCCCTTCTTTCATCCCCCCTCCAATGAAAATTAACTATAACAGTACGTTAGGTAATATATTTTTAAATAAATATAATCATCTTATAACATTAACTCATTTCATTTACTGAATTAAGGCCAAAACTATTGAAAAACAGAAACAAAAATTTTTAACTAGAGCTAAAAATACACTTTCATTCGAAATTTGCCGTCCTTTAAATTCTGCCAGCTGGGACATGTGTCCCCTTTACTCTCTCTCTCTCCCCTAGTTCTGTCGCTAACCCCGATAAGATTAAATAAGTATTCAACATATGCGTAGTAAGGTCCATACGTTTCCGGCCTAAGGAAGAAGGATTGGTGAAAGAAGAAAGCCGGTGTTATTGTTTTTCAATTTATTCTCTTCGAAGTTTTACACAGTTAATACAACGCTTAGGCAACATTTCTATACATTGAAATACTAATTTTCTTCTTCTTCGAAGGAAAATGTTCTTCCATCGCTGCTTGGACTTCTTCGTCGGTGTTAAATCTCCTCCCACGGAGGTCACTTTGAGAAAAGGAAGAAGTCGCTAGGGGCCAAGTCTGGGCTGTAGGGTGGGAGGTTTGTTGGAATCCGCAGTCCTTCACAGCGGCCTTGAAAATCAATGCTCTGTGGACTGAGGCATTGTCATGAAGAAGCCGAACACCTGTGCTTAACTTCTCCCGCCCTTTCTCTTTGGTGGCGTCTCGTATGGGGTGAATTAGGGCTGCATAATACAGATAGCAATTCGACATTCACTGTGCTGTTCATTTCCTTAAAATCAATTTCCAAAAAATCGTGGCCATTACATTTTTTGTCGACTGCGTGACTTTTGCCTTGAGCAGAGGTGCTTCTCCTGGCCTTCTCCATTCCATTGACTCCCTTTCGCTGAGTGGGTTAGAATATAGAACCATTGTCCCATCCCCAATCATAATTGAATCCAAGAAATTTTTTGAGTCGGCATTATACCCAGGTAAAAATTTATTGCAGCAGCGAACGCGTTCCTCTTTTTGAGCAGCCGAAAGATTTTTGGAACCCATCTTGTACTCACCTTTCTCGTATACTAATGCTCTTTAATGATCACACCAGAACACTTGTTTTTGAAATCCCCAACCTTGCTACTATTTCTTTGGTCTTCATCATTCGATCAGATAGCAATTCGACTTCCACAAGTTGTATTGTTTCACTCAGGATGTGGGTCGTCATACAGACTTTCACTCCCAAACTTAAATAAATTTGCCCATTCTTTTACAGTGGAATACGAGGGGAAGGACTCCCCTACACACCATCCAAGCGTTCTTTAATTTGCGCAGTAGTAAAGCCCTCTTTACACGAGAATATAATAACCGAACCGTATTCTTGAACTTAAGATAGATAACGTGTGGTAATTGGCCGAAATAACCGTTTTTGAGATATCACTTGATGTATTCGTTTATGGTCAAAAATTGTAATTAAAAAAATTATAATTGTAGGCGCGATTGCTTAATAGGGCCAAATATTTTTCCTTTTTTTATATCTTTGCATTTTGTTAAAATATTAATTCATTCGAGAAATATAAAAGTGTACCTGCTAACAGTTTTTTTTTATTGATTGGTTTATTATTTTCATAATGAATCTTCATAATGGATCAAGAAAAAAAAATATCTCTCCTCAAAATTTGAAGTTTTCCGTTTCGAGATACATAGAATTCAAAAATCTAATAACAAAAAAAATAATAATAAAAAAACTTCGCCGTCTGCGACTTCTCGCCAAGAACGACTACAGGACGGATTTCTTTTAAATTTGGTACCAAAGTCACAGATCACCCCAAGCTGATTCTCAGAACTCAATATTATCACCAATCGTTTTGTCACAAAATGGCGGCAGATTTGAGGTTTATAGATTCCATAAGTCCATATATCATTTATGAGGATAGTTGAAAAATATAAAGTGTTTTGGAATTATTATACCAAACCCTAAATATATATATTTAAAAATTAAAGTTCTAATGGCAGTAATAATTTGCAGCGTTTTTTGATAACGAAATACCTACTTCGAAATATACGAAATAAATCCATTAGGTAGGTCTTGGATTGTTTAGGTAACCAGTATTATATTTAATGATATTGTGTACACTTCATGGACAGTGATGTGGTATAAAATGCTATTATAAATTAGACAAAATAATACATCAAACTTTTTAAACAATTATTTTTAGTCAATGTCGGATCCTGGGTGCCAGTATTGTTCTTGAAGGTAGTAATTTGGTCAAGCTGTCGTATCACTTCATTTGCATGATTTCATGTCCACTTATAAATACCGTTTGATCAATATCGCGTAGGCCATATTTCTTCTGTTTGGACACATATTTTTTCATGGTTTTTGCTTCAGTAAAACGATTGGAAATTTTAGGTTTATTTATTATTATAGACTATTTCTTAAGTTTAAACTTTACGAAAAAAAAAGAGAATTATGATACTAAAAGAAAGATATGAACATATGACAATGTGTTGGTATTGAAAATAATTAATTTGTTAAGCAATTTATTAAGTTTGTTCTGGGTTTTTGTTTTTTATTATATTTAAATAATTTTAAAAAAATAAATATAAAATATTTGATTTATTTTATTATTTACTGAGAATCGAGCCTCCCGATTCTCATATTGATCCATTTAGATAGGTAGTACTTCTCTCTTTCTACAACTCATGCCTATTCAAATTCAACAACAAAATCAAGTCACTTGTTGAAATTTCCATTCAAGTATTTGGAAAGGACATAAAGTATTTTTAACTCATGTCATTTTTGTAAAGGAATTACTTCATGCGTGATCTAATGTAAGAAACCTATTTTAACTAATTGTCTGAATTTATATTCAAATGATTTTTTTATTATTATCAATTAGTAATGAATAAGTTACATTTGAAATTGAAACAACAATTAACCTGCATTAGATTTCTACTTAACAAACAATAAGATAATTTAAATTATAAAATGAGAAAAAAATAAATAACGCTATTAAATACAATATTATACAAATATATATATATATATATATATATATATATATATATATATATATATATATATATATCTTATATGGCACACATAGAATATAATGAGGAGTATTTTTAATTGGGCATAACAACTAACTTTGTAGGATTTCATTATATTTTCTGATATTATTTGAACAGATGTTGAATAAAAAGTTGGTTGAATAAAAGCTTCTCAGAAAAATTGTTAACTCACTCTATAAGGAAATGTTAGTGATTTGTAATTAATATTTCTTAATGATAATTTAAATTGTTTAGTTTTGGGTTTCCTATAAATATAACAAATTATATTATATAATGAAATCAATTAAAATACGTTAATCAGCCATATTTCTCAGACTGTGCATAAAAGTAGGTCTATAGATGATGATTAAATAAATCAATTAAATGTTCGAATTCGCTAAATTCTATTAAATGTTTTAACAAAAAATTAGCTCACATCGTCATATCTGCTGATTATAATCTATAGTATCGTTCAGTGAATATTCAACTGAAATATTTTAATTGTATATTCTTGAGATATTAAGTATTTATTTGTAATTAATATTACTCGAAATGAAAAGATTATTCGTTAAATAAATATATCACTTATGATTATTTAATGTATAAGTTAAACATGGATTCCTGATGACTAGCTGTTTTTGCTGATTGTAAAATCGTTCCTAGATTATTATTTTAAATTTTCCCTCTTTTAAAATATTTTAGTGAATACGGCAATGATTTTTCTTTTTATTTGATTAAAAAAGCATTTGTAGGTATAATGATTGAAATATTTATGAACATGGAATTATAATCAGAAGAATGATATATTATGATATGATTAATGATATATTAATGCCTAGCAATGCATTTCATATTTAATAACATCGTTAAATGATCCACTCACTCACTTAGTGAGACTTGTGCGTGACAGGTGTAAATCTAAAAATATAATGTTAAATTATAACAATAATATCAGATACTGACCCAAATACGAAAGCTTCCTAAGAACCTTTCCTGTTTTGTCACGAACGTCCCCGGAGTGTAATAAAATATTTATCCTCAGGGGAACGGCCGATACATAATTTATGTAGCTGATGGCACACTTAGCATACTTTTCTTTGTACCTGCTAGGAAGTTGACATTTATTCCTAGAAAATCCAATGCTAAACAAACAAAAGACCGGAATGTTTACATTGGCTCCATGACTATGTTCTGTTATTGGAGAATGCAATGAAATTTGAAAAAATAAAAAGTTTTCAACAATTTTAAAATCACTTCTGGAGTTCAACGTGTCAAGATTTTTTTTTTCAAAACTCCTTTTACCTCGTATGTTATGTTTATTATGTTTTTTTTTCTTCTAATTATATTCCATTCAAAGTAGCTTTTGTTTTCTAAAATAGATCACTAACTCACCAAGGCTCACTTTTTTTCCATAGCCCCTTAATTACGGTTATGATAAAATTCGAACGCTTCATTGCCTTCGATAACTTCATTCTTCGATTTATCAATATTTGCATTTTAATCAGGTTGTATTCGTCAATATTTCTGTTAATTTTTCATAATTATAATTTATAATCAGCCGATGGGGCTCACTTTTTATTTTGTATCGAACTTACAAACTAAAACTAAACTTTTTAGTTTTAAAGAATTTTTGTCAACTCTGAGGTACTCCAAAAGGAATGAGGTATTTGAATATAAGATTTGTTATATGTTTTACTGATTCGAAAATTTTTTTAACAATCTCTGCCATGAAAAATGCAACCCGTGGCTTTTTTAATTCCTCATAGAGCCTGTTTCAATATCTTTTCAATGAAGTTCCTTATAACATCCTTCTTCGTACTCAATTTTGAAATGATTGTAAACGCTTTTCGGTCGACTTTACAACGATTAGCTAATGATATTTAAGTCTCTTAATGTTACTTAATATCTGGCTGTAAAAGTCGAAGGTGGTATTACAAAAAGAAATTGGTTACATTAATCCTCTATGCCCCAGTTGTGGAGTTCAGGAAAGTGCTGAGCACATCGTCACCACCTGCACCTACGAAGGAAAACCGGCCTCTATGTCATCACAGAGAGTGATTTTCCTCAATTAGTTAGTCAGGAAAATTACCCATACTATGTATCCTTCGTATACGATTGGAAGGAAATAGTGAGACTAACCTATGTTAATTTTAAGATTCAATTAAGAATGAAGAGGACCCATCGGTAGGTAATGCTTCCGAAACCCTTAATGCCGAGAGGCAAGGTAGGTTGATGAAAAAAAAAAAATTGTTCATTATACAAATGACATATATCTTTTATTTAAATATGGATGTTAAAGCGGGATTTAAACTGTCAGATATTGTCAAAAATTTGGCTCCGATATCCTTCCAAATCACTGTTTCCCAGACATTCGACATCTGTATACCTCTTCTATAATTTTCGTAGCGCTAAATACACCTCGTCAAAAGAGAAAAATGTATATACATTAATTAAAATCCAAATACATTTATTATTGATTTTTTTGGTACATTAAAAATTAATTATAAAAACGAAAAATAAAATTAATTTATAAATAGATATTAACAAAAGTTATATTATAAATAACATATATAAGGATCAATGAGAAGGATGAAATTGTTTATTTTGAAACGACAGATCACCATAATTTGGTTCTTTGGTTGATAATTTTAATTTGAGATGTAGTTCCATAGCTATGCACAATACTGACAAGTAATTTTTATTAAGTTTCTATGACAAGTAATTTTTATTATGTTTCTATGTTCAAAGCCTTGTGCACCGCGTTCTAAATGGCAAAAAAAAAATGTAAAATAAATAAATAAATAATGTATAATTATTTCAATTATTCTCTCAAAGTTGAGTTGTCTTTCGTAATATTACGTCACTGGATTTTTATCCTTGAATCCTATACTATTGTTGTGCCCCCAATTACTGTAAATCAGAACACTTATCATAATTCATCCAGAGTCTTTTGAAGGCAGGCATCATGATTCTTCATTATTAAGCCCCTATTATGTTAAAGGGAATGGAATATGATCCAGACGATAATTAGCTATCATTCCAGTCACTTGAGCTTTTCATTGTCAAGGTTTTTCGTTGCGGTTTTTTAATCCATTAATAGTATTTATTTCTAACAGGATTTTATTCAATTATAGTACCAAACAATAACATAGTCACAAAAATCGATACTGGTATGTTATAGAGAAAAATGGATATTAATAGAAAAGGAAAAAACAAAAAACAGATAAAATATTGAAAATAACAAAAATTATAAAATATGAATTAATTAATTTTATTAGTCGTTTTTCCCCGAAAAAATAGACTATTGCAGTGGGTCGAAGGTCGGCGGTGAGCGGCGGGACTGCGATTTCTATCCGTTTCATAACCCCTAGAGCACGATTATGGAAAATTTGGAGATGTCTGATATATATATATATATATTTATATATATATTTTTTTCCCGCTACATTTGAGCACCTCCAGCGGCCCCCTTTGGGTCAAATGAGCTGAAATTCGGTATGTAGGGCTTTCTTCAAGGCAGAACGATACCATTAAAGAATGGGTAAATTCCAGTCAAAATTTCGGTATGTTTACCTGAAATTTCGGCGTTTTTTAAGTTTTGCGCATCGCTACAGCTCCACCATATTAGTTTATAGGGCTGAAAATTTGTATGTGAATTGTGGTGATGTCGGGGAAGTAAGTATCCTTTGGGGGTCTCGACTTGGTCTCCCCACCCCCCTGGGTTTTTCGATTTTTTAAAACATTTGCGCACCTTTAAAGCCCATCCAAGTTGAGTTAGGAAGCTCAAAACCTGTTGCATTCGAAAGGAAATTAAATTAACTATAAAACAAAAGTAGTTTCATCGAAATCGGGAGGCTATTAGCTAAGCTGGCTATTTCAACTGTTTCAATGCCTTATTAGTCATTTTTTCCCCGAAAAAAAATGTGTCATTTTCGGTAAATTGCCATTTCATATGTAAATTTCGGTATGTTAGGGGACTGTCTTTTATGGGAAAATAAGACTTTAGTGACGGAGTCCTACTGCTCACGGATTTTTTTTTTTTTATATATCTGTCATTTTGTTAAACATCCACTATAAGTATTTCTTTTCACTGCTCTACAGGTTTTTGAATATGTTGGTTTTCTTTATTGATTTTCTATTAAAAATATAGTGAATTTTAGAAACAAATTCTATAATTAAGGCAGAGAAAAATTAAAACTAGTTAATTAAAATTAAAATTAGCTAATTAAAATAGTTTTTAACTCACTATTTGCCCTTAAAATTAATCATACAGTAGAAAATGCTTAATAAAATGTTAATATATGCTTAAGTGACAAATAGTGAATAATCAGGTAAAGTAAAGTAATTGTAGAATATTTAGCATAAAACCTGCATTTTGCACATCTACTACCCTAAGACCAAATGCTTAAATGAATCAAAGTCTGTATTAATACTTCAATAAAAGTAAACTTTCCGAACAATAATTATAAATAAATGTAACGATCTTGTAAACAAATTAATGGTTTGTGATGAGAATACTCGTATTAAAAGTGTGAAACAGACCATGTTATTTTAAAAATACCTGAAGCTAATCTATCTTATATACATAATTGATATATAGCTAAAACCTTATTCGTATAGTCAAAAACACACATGAGAAAATAAAATACATTATTTGACTGGTCAAGAGTTTAAATGTCCAAAACATAAATCTTCTGTTTTAGTATCAATATATATCTGTAGATATTGTTTTCTTTAGGTATCTAGAAAAGGACATTCCAGCTACATGTGTTTTAAACTACCACGAATAAGTTGATCACGCCATTTGCAAACTTCATCTGTTTTAATAATATGGGTTATATTCTTGTGATATAATTTTAGGTGGTCATTGTTTGAGACACTTAATTGGCTTACTGTGCGTAGCTTTAGAATAAATTTTCGATAATTTTCTGGTTCGTGAAGAGAGTTAATTCAGATACGTCTATAGAGATGGATATAATTTGAGTTAAATGCATGTTCAATGCCAACTCATTATAAGTTTTTAGATTTTTAACAAACAGAAACAGGATTTTTATTCATAATTAATATTTTAGGATCCAGAAAATCGTTAAAGTATTCTACAACACAATTAGAAACGGCTTACTTTTTAATTTGTGAAATCCAGTTAAAATCAAGATTTGACTCCCTGTTGTCCAATTTTTGCAAGCACTTTCGAAACAGCCGATGTTCCGGTAATGCTGACATTTTTATACAGAAATTTTTAATTTTCTTTAAAACTGTCTTCAAGGTGGTGAACGACCAGTTTCCAATCGAACTATATAATTTGGAGTTCATCTTGGCCAGAGTTATAAATGTTTGAAGAAATTTCCCCTGTAGAATAGATTCCAAATATCTTGAGCTCCTAATTTCTGCTGCATAGAGAAGAGTTGAGGTGACCATTGAATCAAAGAGGGACATTTTAGTTCCCGACGCATCGCTCTTGCTTCTTATTAGAATCTCTTGTACCTTCGCTCCTTGATATCTAAATAAAGTGATCTGCGACCTTGGAAAATTTTGCCGATGATGAAAATGGCATTCCAAGATAATTTTAGCATTCGTGAATTCCAAAGGTTTATTTTGCCAAAACAGTGACTTCAATTTTTTTCATTCGTGGTGATTTGTTGCATACCAGGACTTCTGATTTTTCAGCGTTTAAGACTAATGAATTTTTGGCGCAATACCGTTCCAGTATCTGAAGTTTTTGTGGGTGCTGTGCTACGAATTACTTAACATAACAATATCGTCTGCAAGTAGCAGCATTATCACTTCATTTGTACATCTATTGGTACACCTGAAGCACCTTTGGTCACAAAATATGATATTATGTCTGAAACAAATATAATAAAAAGAATTGGGCTCAGAATTTCGCCTTGTAATAGTCCTGAACTAATTTCATTTTCCTCTGACACTTCATCCCTGCATTGTAACTGTGCCATATAGAGCTTTGAGCAATTTCACTGTTTACCGCTGATACCAAAATCAAACAGCTTTTTCCAAAGGAGCTCACGGTTAATGGTTCGAATCCTTTTCTAAAATCTAAAAATGTAGCATAAATATAGCTTCACTTAACTTGAAGATTTATACTATTAAGTGACATTAGTGAGGAAATATGTTCAACACTGCATCTACCTTTTCGAAATCCCGCTTGTTCCTCTGGGATTAAATTTTCACTTTCAGTCCAGACTTGAATCCTATGAGCTAGAATGCTTTTAAATAACTTTGTGATCTTGTTTATTAATTAAATCCCACGATAATTGTCAACCTCTTTTTTGTCACATTTGTATGCATTAAAATTAAATTCGATTTTGACCAGGCGCTTGGGAGTTTCTCAGTTTCCATAATACTATTGAAAAGGTTTTACATATATTGCTTCCATTCAGAAGTTAAATTTTTCAAAGCCTTGTCCTATTGATATTGTCCTGGCCTGAAGATTTCCTGTTTTTATTTGTTTGGATTGCTCGTTGGAGTTCCTCTAATGAGAATGGTGAGCCCAAAAAAGGACGAGTTACAAAAAATAAATATGTTGCCAGAATCAGTTTCTGTCCTTATAAGGCTTTGAAATATTCTGCCCACTTATCAATACCTATTTCATTGCATTCTGCATTTACTTCCTTAAGAGATTTTATTACTTTCCAAAATTCACGACTATTTTTTATATTTTGCAATTTATTTGTAATCAGTACGATAGTTGGATTTCTTATTTTTAAATACTTCCCTATAGTTATATTTTTCCGCTAGATAGTCTTCTACTGAATTTTGTGAGTATTTTTTTCTAATAACTATTCTTTGTATTCCATCATGTATTAATGTCTAAATTAGAAATGAAAGTGGAAGGAAGATATCGCTATTTCAAATTACAAGATTCCTATAAAGTCTCACGTTTATTTAAATTTGAAACTGCTGTCTTGAAAAGCTCTAATTTTGGACTTACACACAATTTTTACAGATATGCTTTAATGGTAAATCATACCTTACGTTCTTCGCGACCAGCATGTATTTCCAATTGATTTCAATAAAATATTTTTTTTTAATATATATTTTAAGCATATATGTAATTTGGGAAACTTATATACGGCACTATGATGTATTCTAATCGATATTAGAGAAGAATGGCTAATGGCAGCTAACCAAATGTTTTCCTAACCTAACTATGCCCTACTTCCAGTCTTGGCATTTATTGATTGTTTGTCTTGCGGTAGACTTGAAAAAATCAATTTCTGTTCATGTTACGTAAGGAAAATTGAAAAAGTATTCTTTTATGCTAATGAGAGTTGCTCGAGATGTTCTAATCTGAACCAGTGCAGATGCAACGTCTTTTGAAAACAGACGCAGCATTTAGAGTGCTATGGTCCTCCACGTTGTGCATTTGTATATTTCATCTGTTAAAGGAAAACTTGAGTCCGATTGGGTCATTGCTACGTCCACCTCCGGAATGGAAGTAGAAATACTTCCTGTTTGATTCTAAGTAAGCATTAGCATAGTCAAAATTAAATGTTATTGCTACAATATGTATAGCAATAAAATAAGAAAAAATACGACAAAATATAATAATTATTTAAAATGCTCTTCATTCCCAAGTATTATACCCAAGACCCTGTATTAGTTACAGTTTTATTTTTATTACTAATATTGTTACTTTAATTGCGAAATAGATTAGATTTTTTAATGTTTTTATCTAGAGTACGCTTCTATTTATTCAGATTAAAATTGTGTAGAAAAGTTGTGAATTATTAAATCCTCAGCAAATGTGTCGGAAGTATCCATAATATTGATCTTCAATATTGTAGTTGCATATTTCATAGTCTATTTTTGATATAAATATTAGAGTGGAAGAGCTTGTATATCTGTAATAATGTAATATAGTATACAAAATATTAATAATAAATACAACATATATACAACAATATTTAGATAAAATAAAACAGAAAGAAAAATCATCAAAACAAAAAAAAAAAACATTCTTTTTTATTAATAAAGTGGAACTTTAAAATAACTTTATTGAAAAATAAAATAAAACTTTATACTTTCAGCAGCGTTTTCAGCTTTCAGTGCTATGGTAAATAATTTATAATAGTTAAAATATAAGTTACACTAAAACTATTGCCTGTTTTATTTAAACTAGAATAAAACATTCGACTTATTTTATTTAATAAATAATAATTAAAGTTTAGGTAACATTATAAATAGTTGTCATAATTACAAATTATGAAATTAATAAAACGAGGGATACGCAACTGATAATTCATTTATAATTATATTAGAAATTTTAATTTTTGAATATTTTCTTGTGCTATACTTAACAAATCGTCTTCATGATAAAACGAATATATTTTAATATTTTGGTGATTAGAAAAGCCTCTTCCAAGAACAACACATGTTAAGAGAGTTTTTAAATGCTTATTAACTAAATTGGTACAGGTGACCTCAAGCAATAAAGCAGTGTGAATGAATATAGCCAAGCCAAGGCCTTCCGTTATGATAGATCGAACCCAGCTTTCTGCATTTCCATACCGGAATATTCATCAGGCCGCATGCTTCAAGGCCATTTTACTTTAGGATGAGAATGAGATAAAAAAATAATGAACAATTAACAAAATACTTCAATAAATAATGCTAGTCGATGGAGCTTGAACCCACCACCGGGTTTCTGACAATATGAAAGATCCAACAACTAATGCATTATTTTTTTAAATATTGTTCCGGGTAAAATTCGTGATTTCTCGGTAACCTGTACCCTATGATCATGCACAATATGTTTATTAGGTAGGGGAGACTGGAGCGATGGAAGTGAAGTGGTAATTGTCCTCACTATAATTTCCCCTAAAGTTGTTAAAGTGATTACAACTGATTGGTGCTGACATTACAATATATCTTGTACTACTACACCAGAGCTCGCCGTCTTGCAGTTGTTTGAATGTTGAGGGAGATATAGTATTTTTCCGTTGTTTGTTGTAAGAAAAACCGTAAGACAGATCACAATCAATCACCTGTACTAATCAGTTCTATTATCATACAATAATACTTACTTTTGTCCCACATAGTTGTTTAAAAGGATTTTCAGAATAATGGCAGTCACTATGATCGGGATAATGGTGTCTATGTTTATGAACACCATGTCTATGTTCTTTTATGTTTCAGATGGTTAAAAAAATACGAGGAAGCCAGACACATTTGATATAACAACAGAATATTTGAAAAAAGGGAAACAGGCTATTGCTGAAAGTTTATCAGTGAAAAAGCGTGAAATGTACAAACTGAGTTGGAGTACTACCGGTCAAAACTGATATTTTACTCTTTTCTTCATTAAACAAAAAATGTTTAGTTTTAAAGCAAAATTAAGTGATTAGTACTTAGGTAATTGTATAAGTCTTCTGGGGGTTATAGCATTTTAAACAAATACAAATTATAATTTTTATAATTGTTTCGCCTTTGCTAACTGCCATTACTCCAGTCTCCTCTATTATTTTTTTTTTATATAGGTCAATAGAGACGTTCATTTTTTTTGTTTTTCATATTTTATACAACAGACTAATGCCTAACTGCTAAATCAAGACAACGAACTTGCATTCATCAGTTGAAGTGTTCTAATAACTTAGACATTAACATTATAAATGATTACATAGCAATGATAAACCTAAATTAATATATATATTAATAGGCATACAGTTTTTTTGTCGTGCTGATAACTCCGTATTTGTGTATATTAGAGGAAAGATCGATATACCATTGGACAGTTATTCTTGAATAGATATTTACAATATTAAATATTTTCATACATTTTTTCGTTAAGACAGGTAAATCTCTGTCTTTGCTTCCGACTTTGCCATGATATACTCTTGAGCGGGTTGGCTGATTTCGTTACTTTCTTTTTCGTTTTGTAGGGTTTAAACCCGTTATGCCTGTGTACCAAATTGAGCACTCTGTGCACTTTAGCGGCTGCGCAATAGTCGAAAAACCTCTTGTGAGTGTAGCGCCAAATATGCCATTATCATGAAGTTTTCGATTACTCACTCTTCCAGAAACAGCATCTGAGCTCAATATAAGATTAAAATAACTAACAAATTAATTATAAAAAGTAACTAAATACTCCTTGCTCCTCTGTGTTCAATATTATCATAAATATTAACCTACTGAACCTAATGATTTAACTGATGTCCACTTCCGGTGACGGGCAAATGACCGTTCTGATGGTCGACGGATATGACCTTAATAGTCATCATTATTGATCCTTTGAATATTGGTATCTTGTTTTAGGTTTTTTCTTTATTCTTTTTATAGTGTTTCTCTCATGTAACAAGAATTATGAATAACTACAATATTTTAACGGAGAATAAAAAATCATGAGATCACGGTACACGTTAGATTCAATATACTCAGCGTGTGCAGACGTATGTATATACGATACACTGAATAGATATGATATGAATTCAAATGTTAGAAGATGTAAAAATTTAAAATTGATAGATAATTAATTGGCAAGGAAAACAAAATAAATCATTGAAAATAGGTAAGCTGGTTATTTTATTTTTTTCATACCGTACGAAAACGAGGAGTGATATTTCCCATCCACAAAAAAGGAGACCAGACTGATTGTAATAATTATAGGGGTATCACGTCGGCCTATAATAGCATTGGCCAACGAGAGTTGTATCAGACTCTGTATGATCTCAATATTCCCCCAAAACTAACGCCAAAATGACGAAGTAAGAGACAAAATGCATAGTGCAGATTGGATCAGAAATGTCTGAAGAATTTGAATCCACTACAGGAGTTAGGCAAAGCGATGCGCTAGCTGGCCTGCTTTTTAATATTTCTGAAGAAAGGGAATCTAGAATACAAACGACGGACACAATTTTAAACAGAACCGTTCAGATATTCGGATACTCCGATGATTTCGACATTATTGCCAGGTCTCAGACTGCACTCAAGGAAGCATTTTTTCAACTAGAGAAGGTAGCTAAAAGTTTGGACTTGTAGCCAACGAAACATAAATATATGCAGGCTGGACCAGAGCGTTTCCGTGAAGAGCCGATTGAGATTGGGACATACAAGTACACAGCACTTTGTGTACACGGGGTCGGAGATGAATTTGGTTGGCGATGTATCTCAAGATATTAAACCTCGGATCGCAGCAGCAAATAGGTGCTATTAGCAAGTAGGTTTATTACCAATGACACCAAATTGAGATTTTACAAAGTCCGTTTTTGCCCGGTCCTCGCTTATGGATCTTAAGCTTGGGCTTGGAATAAGGCTGATGAGGATAGACTGCTGATTTTTAAAAGGATGATAATGAGAAGATTTTTTGGTCCGAAACGGGGAGGTAATGCCTGGAGAAAAAGAAAAAATCGGGAGATCTATACACTTTTTTAAGAACACAAATGTTGTTAAATGGATCAGTGTAACGTGGTTCAGATGGAGGGGATATCTCGCCAGGATGAATGAGAACGAAATCCCAAAAAAATTAGCCCTGGAAACTTCTATCAAGCTTGAAGAGTGGGACTATCCTATCATAATATATATCCTGGACTAAAAATATCCTAATATTTTCGAATTTAAGGTTTACCAAATGAATAAAACCATCCTTTGATATATGTTTGCTTTCCATCTCAGATTCGATTCTTCTGATATTTACAGGCAACTAACTACCTATAGTAGTAGATAGAGGGAATGATATAGAATAATAAAAGAAGCCGTGGTTATTGAAACCATATTTCATATATCTGGTATATATATTTGTTTTTATAGAATAAGAATATGTTGTCTTCCTGTACAGTTTTTTATTTCCTTCGCGAACAATTTCGGTCTCTAGACCTTCGTAAAGCTTTCTTGAATCAACAAACGATTCAAGAAGCAAGAAAACAGAGCAATAAAATACTATTAAATAAATTGAATCGCTTCATGCTAAAAGGGGTTTATCTAACTATTGACATAGTGACAAAAACCCCTTTTAGCCTGAAGTGATTCAATTATTAATGTATGTATTTCATTATTTATTTATTTTGCTATGTTGATTTATTCTGATGAATGCCCAGGGTGTTGTTATTCTTCTAATAAAGAATCCTGAAATACCAAGACATAATTCAAATTAGTTTTTTAATTTATTTCAAAGTTAAATATTTCAATCCGTCACATTTAAGGGAAAAGGTTAGCAGAGATATTTGTATACATATGTTGTTAAATATACTACTAATAATAATTAGTTATTATTAATAGATAATTCATATTATATAAAGTTATATATATATATATATATATATATATATATATATATATATATATATTGCTATATATTGAGAATACAGGGATAGAAGGAAATATTTCCGATTAAATAATAGTAATTAAATAATGGATAAATTGAGTGGATGCCACGTGATTTAGTCTATATTAACATAAATAGATTTCCTTTTCGAACAAAGAAACATCGGGCAGGGGATCTTTGAGGCTCTACCTAAGATGGCCGGGACCAGGTCGAGAGTAGACAGGCGGCTCAGGCAGTCATAAAGATTAGCCAGAGTGAAAGCACCATAAAACTAAGAGATAGGCCTGGTCGACAAGTAATAATAAAATTTGCCGCCAAAGACAAGAACAATAGAGAAAAAAAGTTACAGTGGCGAAGCGGGCAGTAACCGAGACGACAAAGGCAACAATAAGATACGTGCTAGTCACTTCATTCAATGTGAACCTTATTGTCTAATATTATGTGGCACCATAATGAGATCTTAAATAAGCAAATTAGACCCAGTATTCTCAAACCCATATGGTTAGTAACCATATGGGTTACTCAAACCCATAGGGTTTTTATAATAAAGTTAATTCAGGTTGTGAATTATTAACTAACATTATAATTAATAACATATCTTAAAAAAATTAAAATCTTATGTCAAAATTTATTATTATATTTACCCCGCACGCTATCATATAGTTTAATTAAGTGAATCGGTAAACAAGACACCCTTGGAAAGGATCTCCAATGGTATTTTTAATATCCCAAAGTTAATAGGCTATTAACAAATTTTGATATACAAAATTTTGTAACATAATAGAGCTATATAAATTAAAAATTCAAATTCATTAGGCTAATAGATACATTAATATTTACAATTTCTGTTACGTTGTATTACATGATTTTACTGATAATCAATTATAATTTGTTCCTTAGTTTTGTTTATATTAGTTGTATATGTTTCTTTATTTTGTAATTTCCTTTTATTTCTCTTTTTCATTTGTTGAATTTAATGTCTCCATACTCAATACGACAATTTCGAATGTGTTTCAATGTAATTGAATTTAGGTTTTATTTTAAAATATGCTATTTGAAATGGTTACTTATTTAAATTAATGATGTAGTTTCATTGTATAAATAATTACTATCCATTTGAAATAATCTCTTAGTCAACTCATTTGGAGAACGTATTATAAAGAAAAACATTTACTTCACCTCATAATAATAAATTATCCACCCCTATAATAAATTACTTATTTCCCTATTATCGGCTTTCTCGATATAAATCAGACGTCCTTTGCGTCAAAATATAAAGTAAGGTCAGTTTATACCAGACTGCCTATTTCCCAATAAATTCTGTTTATCCTCTTCTGATATTATGCTAACAACGTTACCAAATCGTTTGATAGACCTTACTATTTTACTAAAACTTTTTTTATTGATTTCTTCTAAGTTCTTTAAACTATTACATTTTTTTATTTATATTTATTTCACTTCACTGCTACATTTTGTTACTTATTACTTTTTATGGTTAGATTGTACTATTTATTTGTTTCCCATCTGATTCTTATTGTTCATTTTTTTTTCTAAATTGTTTTTCCGTTCCCTCAAGCATACCCTACCATATATGTGTATATAATTATATTTATAATTTAACTATAACAGTATCAATTATTATGGTAAAACTGTAGACATCAAAGTAAAACTTCATGATGAGGAATTATGGTTGATCTAATAACTATCTGATAGCCAAAATATATCATTAAGGTCACTGGACCTTAATTACTCGAAATTTAGTGTGTTGATGACTTTTATCGACCATGAAAACAAAATAAACATTTTTTATGATTAAAAGATACTGGGTTGCGTGAGTCCTTTCTGGGTCCTTTTTGCATACATTTGACTTCATTATTAAGTTTGACATGATCCGAAGAATTATACTATTTTCGAGGTCAAATATGTCTTGGAAGTCAAAACATTGAAACATTAAGATAATTGTGAGGTAAAGGATATAAAAGAAAATAGCAATCCTTTAAATAGGTATTGTTGAGTAACAGTGGATTAATTTTTATTCTGATTAAAGCGATTCTTTTAAAAAATTCAAATGAAATATTAAGTAGGATGTTCCTCTTCAAAGTGAATTCGCAATTTGAAATGTTTTGTGACTAAAGATACTCATTTATTATGGTGTTTTATTTCAAGAAATAGCCTTCAAACTTCACACTTTATTCATTTTCTTAGACAGAATATTGTTTTGGTTACGCCAATTCAATAATATGTTCATTCTCCATTCAACAATAATATATTTTAAACGCTGTAAATTATTTTTGTTTGTAATAACCAATAAATCAATCGTCTGTATAGTTAGGGACTATCATTAGTTTTTCAATTTTCTCTGCAATTACTTTATTTTAAAATCATCCACTAAATAAGAAAGATAGACTTCCTCTCATGGGCTCGGTATATTTTTTTACAGCTTACTCCATTTAGTGTTATTTCTCTACGCATTTATTAATTTTATTAGCTAGCTCAATTTCAAGGTTTATTCCCACTTTTCTATAAGTTTATTTATCTTCTAATAAGCTATTCATTTTTTGGAAATTTATATAATTGTAACAAATAATTGCAAATATTGCTGTGGCAAAAAATAAAAAAATAGCAAAACTCACGTGCAGTTAAATAAAATCCTTGATTAAGACGAGCAAATTTGTACTAAATGAACTAAATTGGCATTCTTTTAGATTAAACATTAAACATTACGAATTACACTTAAAATAAGGTACAGTTGACATGATTATTTTTTTCTACACCGATAGAAATGATAAATGGAATTAAACGATTCAAAGTACTTAACTAAACAACAGAGAACAATAGGCCAGCAGGTGTGCTCGCTGAATGTTCGATTCGTGGAAAATCCTCTTATTTGGGTCAAAAGTTCAAAAACTGCCAGAGCATACCAATATTCGACACTTGGAATTGTGAGCTCGTAGTTCGACATTCGCCTAGGCCTCGTACGCACTTGTAACAAACTACCGTTCTCCGTACCGTACCACCGATCTGAACATTGTTTCGAAGAACAAGACAGCGTTGCGAACATAGTTCATTACGAATTGGATACGAGAGGGCGATCGGGAGAATCGAGCGTTCTTCTGAAGTTGTGGTGGAGTTCTCGCCCCATTATCAATCATGGCATCTCAGCAGCAAGTGGCAGCAGCCGCGTACCTATTTATCGATTACCTTTTGAAAAAGAGCAAGAAAAAACCGCGTTGGTGGACAGCGAACTTATATTCAAACAAGACAGCGTTGCAAACATAGTTCATTACGAATTAGATACGAGAGGGCGATCGGGAGAATCGAGCGTTCTTCTGAAGTTGTGGTGGAGTTCTCGCACCATTATCAATCATGCCATCTCAGCAGCAAGTGGCAGCAGCCGCGTACATATTTATCGATTACCTTTTGAAAAAGAGGAAAAAATAACCGCGTTGGTGGATAGCGAACTTATATTCAAACAAGACAGCGTTGCGAACATAGTTCATTACGAATTGGATACGAGAGGGCGATCGGGAGAATTGAGCGTTCTTCTGAAGTTGTGGTGGAGTTCTCGCCCCATTATCAATCATGGCATCTCAGCAGCAAGTGGCAGCAGCCGCGTACATATTTATCGATTACCTTTGGAAAAAGAGGAAAAAAAAAACCGCGTTGGTGGACAGCGAACTTATATTCAAACAAGACAGCGTTGCAAACATAGTTCATTACGAATTAGATACGAGAGGGCGATCGGGAGAATCGAGCGTTCTTCTGAAGTTGTGGTGGAGTTCTCGCACCATTATCAATCATGCCATCTCAGCAGCAAGTGGCAGCAGCCGCGTACATATTTATCGATTACCTTTTGAAAAAGAGGAAAAAATAACCGCGTTGGTGGATAGCGAACTTATATTCAAACAAGACAGCGTTGCGAACATAGTTCATTACGAATTGGATACGAGAGGGCGATCGGGAGAATTGAGCGTTCTTCTGAAGTTGTGGTGGAGTTCTCGCCCCATTATCAATCATGGCATCTCAGCAGCAAGTGGCAGCAGCCGCGTACATATTTATCGATTACCTTTGGAAAAAGAGGAAAAAAAAAACCGCGTTGGTGGACAGCGAACTTATATTCAAACAAGACAGCGTTGCGAACATAGTTCATTACGAATTGGATACGAGAGGGCGATCGGGAGAATCGAGCGTTCTTCCGAAGTTGTGGTGGAGTTCTCGCCCCATTATCAATTATGGCATCTCAGCAGCAAGTGGCAGCAGCCGCTTACATATTTATCGATTACCTTTTGAAAAAGAAGAAAAAAAAAACCGCGTTGGTGGACAGCGAACTTATATTCAAACAGGAAAAAAAAATTGTGGAAGCAGCCTGTTCGCTGAGTTGAAGCTCCAGGTCAGCGGTCTGTACAAAAATTTTACCCGGATGCCTCCGACGGATTTTGAATTCCTGCTAAAGAAAGTAAGGCCGAAAATCGCGAAACAGGACACGACCTGTCGAAGAGCAATTTCCGTGTAGGAAAGGTTCGCGGTGAGCTTACGGTTTTTGGCCACGGTTGACTCCTTTACAAGCTCCTGTTTTGGATATCAAAACAGGCAATCAATGAAATCGTCGTCCCGGAAGTATGTCAAGTGATAGTGGAAGAGTTACTTGAAGACTATATGTCGGTAAGTATATTTTTATTATCATTCTAGCACGTTGTTAAACATTAAATCTTTATATTTAGCATTAAAGTTTTATTTATTTTTCTTAAGTCTACTGCTCTGAATTAAGTTAATTTGTTCAGCCATTTTAATAACAGAGGAATATCGTTTAAAGTTTGTTGTAAAAGATATTCGTAACATAAAAATATTAATAGTTGTTTTAAAATGTTTACTAAAGACTAGAATGATTATCATTACACATTTTAAGATTTTATGGATGTAGTGAAAACTTTAATAATTTTCTTCAAATAAAAAAATAAATAAAAATAAATCTTATTAAAATGAATCATTACAGAAGTTACTCAATAAGCCGTAGGGAAATCACATACCTATTTTACAGGTTTCCTAAGTTCTTTTATTCATTGATGAGATTAATATTTTTCATATTAATATTGATTGATCGTATGTTATTATTTTCGTACGTTCCGTTCCTCTGAACCAAACTAATCTAGAATCGGGGCGGCAAAACTTCAAATAAATAATGTTCGGAAGAACGGATGGGGGCCGATCGCTCCGCTGGCGGTTTTTCACCGTCGCATCAAAGAAACGCTCGAAACGGGGTGGGACTAGTGTGGACGGAATCGAAGGTAGCACCGTTCCGTTCCTCCGTTCTTCGAATTCTTTAAATAGCAAAAAAATTAATAACATTTATTGGAAACTCAAAAATGATAATAACATATGATCAATGAATAATAATATGAAAAATATTAATCTCATCAATGAATAAAAAAACTTAGGAAACCTGTAAAATAGGTACGTGATTTCCCAATGGCTTGTTGAGTAACTTCTGTAATGATTCATTTTAATAAGATTTATTTTTATCTATTTTTTTATTTGAAGAAAAATATTAAAGTTGTCAAAACATTCTAAAAATGTACAATGATCCAGTCTTTAGTAAACATTTTAAAACAACTATTAATATTTTTGTGTTACGAATAACTTTTACAACAAACTTTATACGATTTTGATATTCCTCTGTTATTAAAATGGCTGAACAAATCTACTTGGGATTCACAGCAGTAGGCTTAAGAAAAAAAAAATAAAACTTTAATGCTAAATATAAAGATTTAATGTTAAACAACATGCTAGAATGCTAATAAAAATATAGTTACCGGCATGTAGTCTTTAAGTAACTCTTCCACTATTCCACTGAGTGCGTACCCAGCTTTAGAAGAACATTCGGACAAATGCTCAGCAAAACGTTCACAGCATTCTGTAACGTCGGTTTTAGGGCTTAACATTAACCAATGAAATGGTTTGTATCCTCCACCTAAATAAGTTTCAGAGAGAACCTTCTTCTTGCATTTTTATAAGGAATACATAATTAAAATTCAATAGTTCCCTTATTATTCTAAATAACATTTCTTTCACGGAAATTTCAATCTTTATCAGGAATATAACGATCTTATAAACCCTGTATAGCATACTTATAAACAAAATTCTGAATCCTCTCTTTTCTTTTCCTATTTTTTCTAACTTGTGGTTTCTAGTCGTCTTACAAAGTAATAATTTTACCAACTTGGAGAATATGTACACCTGCTTGTTTTCAATACGTATTTTCCAATTTGAATTATTTAATAATTTATATATGGTTATTTTTTTCGAAAAATTTATAAGTGATAAGGGTCGTGGTTTTAACCTTATACTCATATAATAATGATGATTATAATTATAACAATTTTACCCATGCCCCCGTATTTCCGATTCAGTGACATTTCCCGTTTTACAATTTTAATCATTTTAAATTAATCAAGGTGAAATTGAAATTTACTAAGATCATAATAATCACGTTTGCTGATAATTCTTTGTACCAGAATATATTATATTATAATAATATTCTGGTATCAGAATTACTCCATACACGTAAATTAGGCATTGAATATTTCTGCTCTTTGCATTTAATATATTTCTGATTTGTTTGAAAATATTATGGAAACAAGCTACTAAATGCTTGTGTGAAAAATTCATAAATTGGTCTGCGATAAGGAGCTTCCCTATTCGCTTGAGGTCCCTTTACTTTGTCCATCAAAATTCCGAAATGGCATGAAATCGATGTATAGGTGACTCAGAATAATAGCAAGCGTTTACGAAAATCGATTCACCGACTTACATACTATTGTGGAAATAGTGTCCAACGATATAAATGCAACATCAATAGAAAACTGGCCTCAATAACGAGGCTCGGTCCATTAAAAAACTTTATTGTTTTTAGATTTTACTGAACATTTGTCGGGAGATGATATCACATTCAATATTTCCTATTGTCTTAGACAGTTACCTTGCAGATTAACAGACAGCAATAAGATCATCGTATGCTGATTTTAGAGAAAATTAATCCAATCAGTAGTTTTAATTCGTGTTTTTTTATATTGAATATAATAATCATTTATTTATATCTTAAATGTTAGATTTAAGTCGTGCAGGTGCTTTAGTTAGTCCAACAAAATGCAATATAGAGTTAACCCATAATTTGGCAATGATATTATAATTAACATACTATACAATTCTATTTTTGTTTTCTGTTGTTTTTTAAGATAAGCTAATTTTAACTTTTTTTTAAATTTGGGCTCATTTTTGGCTGAGATATGAATCACCTTGTATCACCTACAACAATCTTGTAGGATAAATTGTCAAATAAGCTGGTTTAGGATTGGCGGTAGATGTAACGAAGCTCACATAAATTTAAGTAATACAATTTTTTATTTATGAACAATATTGAAACTAAATTTATTAAAAAATGTAACTAAGTAAAATGTTAAACAGATTTACCAACTAAAATACAATAAAATATTAAATGTGGAACTAACGAGATGATATAGTATCTAGTTCTAGATACTATTTTAGATCATAAAAGTGCTGGAAATGAATAAGTGAAATAAAATAAACAATAAGAAAGTCAATAAATTTCGATTTGAAGTAATATAAATTTGGCTTAGTCTCATTAATTTTAATTAATATTAATTAATTAAGAAATTTGCGTAAGTTTATTATTTTAATAATAATTCTTGAAGTAATGTTTTTTTTTGTTTTGTTTTTTATCAATAATGCGAATCTGTCAACTTATAAATTGATTTGAACTAAAACGATCATACCGTCAGCCGAATTGGCAATGTATCCTACAGGATACAGGCGATAAAGTGAAACTTTCTTCTAGTGAATCAATTAAGTTTCTTTTAAACTAATTTTACATAAGAATACACGAGAGTATTAATTTTAAATCGACAAATAACGAAAAAATGACTGAAAAGTTACTCAAACCGGAGGTCGACACCATTTCACTGTAACAATTTCAAAAATAAACAATCTTCCACGGCAAAGTCGTGTTGGAAACTGATGGAAGGTGTACTGAAATGCCTAAAGAGATATAAGGAAGATAAATGAACTAAAACAGAGGCAGTTGACATCCGCATGATGATATAGAAGGATCAATCTAATTAGGGATTGATAAATTATTTACCACTTCTATAAATTTGTTTTATTGAAAACTAGTTTCGAATGTTATACATTCATCCTCAGTTCTAAAAACACACAAAAAATTCAAAAATAAGCAATACAAAATATAGTTGGTATTATTATACATATTAAATTATATAAATCAGTATTATAAAACATTTATGAATTATGAATTTAATTAAGACAAGAAATCAAATACATGTTGGTACTCACCAAGGTGAACCAACATGTATACACCTTGATGTACCAAGTGGCAAATAATTTATCAATCCCTAATTAAAACAGAGGCACCAAATTTAAACTAAAAATCATGGCGAACTGTTTCTTGCATGGTAGACTGCAAATTTAAAGGTTAATGTCATCCCTTGATTCGAAGCACTTCTACTTATATAAATGTCTAGGATTTCATGATCTTAATCTATAGTTGGAATACAAATAAATGGCGCTGCCCTAATGTCTAACCTAACATCATTATATAAAAAAGGTTATTTCCGTTTATGGAAACTTGTCTCTTAAGCCCAAAAGCACGGAATTTAGCGATTGTAAGATCTGCGCCATTGGGCTTTCACAAATGTTGAAGCACAAACTTTTATTCCTTTAAAACGAGACCAAATTTTCACCACCATTTCTATTTGTAGCCAAATTACTGAACTTTGAGATTTCCACACAAAATCTGTCGACCGTCGAGGAGCACGACTTACCTTCCCACATTCATTTTAAACAAGTTTAATTTAATAATGTAATAATAATAAAAAAATGCTCTAAATAAGATAACAAAGATAACAAAAAAGACATATGAGCGATTTATATATATATATATATATATATATATATATATATATATATATATATATATATATATATATATATACAATATATATATATATACAATATATATATATATATATATATATATATATATATATTGTTTTTTTTAAACTCTGTTCCGGTAAATAGTTTTTACAAAACATTTTTGCACTGTCCAAGACTAATTGCACTAATAATTTGATAATCTAAAGGCTATATCGGGAAGTTAAAAATAAGACGCTTTCTTCTAGTTGGTGACGATAAGATAGAAAGTAATTTTATAAAATTAGGTAGTTAAGTTTTGACTCTTGGGGCTCTGAATGGAGATTGCTGATTCTTCTTTACAAGATGAAATCAAATCCAACACAGTTTTTATGACTGCGATTAAATGCGACCAGCGTCGTCGCCAGATGGAGGCTCGTGGGGTCTCCCTCCCCACTAAAATTACAAAATACATTCACTTATTCTTATCGATAAACAAAAATAGTATATTAAATATTATTTAAACCTATTAAATATTATTTTACAAATAATAAACCTTGGTATGGAAAATATATATAGAGAAGGCCTCTGAAAATTCCCGTTTGGACTGGATTTCTTTTAAGTACATCATTAGATGAACCCCCCGAAACGAAGTTCTGGCTGCGCTGCTGAATGCGACTCGATTAAGTAATTGAGATCTCGAAATATTTTCTTTATACCCATTATCAAATTCCTTCGTCAATAGACAGTTGAGTTAGGAAAATGAAAGACATTAACTAGTAATGATTATCGATTCCGTAGTGAATAAGCAGTTTGTTGACAACTTATTCTGTTCCTGCCTGTAATAGTTAATATCAAATTGACGAGTCAGTCCTAGACAAAGAATGGTTCAGAAATCTCTTAAACTATTAATAATCTTTTCGAAGAAATAAAGGATGTTTCATTAATGAAACCCGAGATTAACGGAAACATAAAGAAACCGCAGTTACGAATTTGTTTAAAATAAATAAATTTTATCCAGCCTAAGGACGCAATGGATTAAGACATAGTCATTTTTTCTTCTAAAGAAAAAATATCAAAGATTCCACAATTTCGGTATTTTAGTTAGTTGACCGAAAATTAATCGTTTTGAATTTTATTTTATATGATAAGGTGTATAAAAAATAATTACCGTTTCAAGGATTAAAATGAAGTTTATTTTTTTCTTACATAAAATTTCTTCTAACTTTAGAAATACAGTCCATAATATTGTATGGTTAGTTGCCACCAAAAGGCCAGCTGTTCGATTCCCTGCCAGTACCACTCATTGGGTTTAGACTGGGTTGAGTAAGTCGTTGTTGGGAAAAGATAAAAGTCCGAAGGCGCAAAATCAGGGCTGTAGGTGGGAGGGGAGGGGTGCGGTAGAAGTTCGAACCTCTCTACATGGTCTCTTCTCTGTACTTAATTGGTGTAAGTGACGATTCACACTTTTATGCAACCTATTATAAAAAAAAATAACCAAACAGACATTTTATTAATACTCATTTGTTCACAATGTTGCATCCCAGGTGAACTAAAAAAATAAACAACAGCAAAAATTGATTATGAAACATGCATACAACTTTTATTAGTGATTTATCTTTTGTATTTTCCGATGAATAAAACGTTAATCTGTTTTAAATGGGAAACATTGTATATCAACTGAAGAGTCGTCATAATAAGAAGAATAAGACAATTTACTCATGAGAAAAAAATGGTAGTGCTTTATTTGAGAAAAACTAGTCGAATCTTTAAGAGCGGAATATATTTTTTATTACAACAGCATATGGCACACACATTTCGACTCCTTTTTCAATGAAAAGCGGCTCCGACCTTAATAAGCTAATTTTATTGTCGAATGCATCAAAGCCGGGTCGGAACTAGGATTCATTTTAGAGTGGGCAAACTAAATTTTTCCGCCACTTCTTTCACCATCCCCTCCCGTCCGATAAAAGTTGACTGTTTTATAATAGTATTTTAAGTAATATATTTCGAAATGAGTATCGTTATCTCTTAAAATCAACTCATTTTAATGACTGAATTTAGGTCAAAACAATCAAAAAGCAGAAACAGATATTTTTTATGTAACCTAAAAATAAAATTCCGCTCGAAATTTACCGCCCTATAAATTCTGGTTCCCTTTGCCACCCTCCCATTGTATTTCTAAAATTTATTGGTGAATAATTTTTGTAAAATCATTAAGTGGAATTAGTTTTTCTATATACCATTGTTATGCCATCTTATTTAGCAATACAAAATACGTATTAAGTAACAACAAATATCAATTACCTGTGTTTTACCATTGAAATTATAGTTGAAAAATTTTCCACTGAACATTTATAGAAAGCCTGAAAAATTACCCCGCTTACGAGGAACATTTTCGAACATAACAATGTCATGCTTAACCATTTTCTGTCAAAATCTATAATTAGTTTTCCAATTGTTGATAAAAGTAGTGGGAATACTATAATATTCTCTTTACTTTAAAATAATAAAGAACACAAAGTTCAAAAATAAAATTATAAAAAGTTGAAAAAATTAGCCCGGACTCCCCTTTTTAAATTGCACCTAGGTAGTGTTTGCTGTGCCATTGGTGTCGCAGTCTTTCATGCCGTCACGAATGGAAGCACTCCACGGGGCATTGGAGCGGTTCCGATTACATCGTACATCAATAGTCTGCGTCCGAAAAGTTTTACCGGATCTTATCTCACGCTATGTTTTCATTATTGAATATTATCTAATTCCAATAAATTGTGTTGTTTTAAAGAAATCATTTACCAGGAAAATGCCAGTGAATAGTCAGGATTTCTTGATTATTGTTTTTGTAATTAAATGCCAAACGCAGATGTACTAATTTTTTCTAGTTTAAAAAAATTGAAAGATTGTCTTGATAGTCAAAGATTAAAAGCTAACTAAAACTTCAAAAATAAAAGACTTTTTCTAAAAGTAATTAAGATGACTACGGAAGTACAATAAAAGTATATATATATATATATATATATATATATATATATATATATATGTTTATTTATTTATTTTTATATATATTGCCTGCACTATAAAAAGTAAAAATAAAAATAAAAAGCTGCACATTATGAGACAATGGTTTATTATTTCCACTTAGTAATACTTCAAAAATATCTATTCTGTCCAAGATAAAGAAATTTAAGCAGTAGGCACCTATGGAAAAGAAATTTGCAGCTTGTCCCAAGATGATCGCCGTGAGAGTGCCGAACGGTGAGTGTTATGATAAACCTGTGTCAACGCAAGTAGGCTGTGATGGTTAGGACATGTAATCAGATGGTAAAATGATACAGAGGAAATATTGGATATGCGCTTCAGTAGGGAAAAAAAAGAAAGACTAAGGAACCTAAAGGAAGTGCAGAAATAATCCAAGGAAGGATAAAGTGGAGAGATGCGAGGAAGTTAGAAGACTAATAGATAAGTCAGGAGGTCTAGGGCCAGGATGACCATCCGCGACGGAGAATCAGTCTACAAATCTATATCTATATCTATACAAAGCTATATCTCAGCTAATACTGGTCCGATTTAAATGATTTTTTTCCCTTTTGTAGGGAATTTCGTCAGCTTTCGATTGAGTCGAATTGAAAGACAGTCGAATAAAAGTCGATTGAGTCGAATACAAACCTAAAACAGATTTATAGATAAAGATTTCTTTTATTTTCGTTTTTTTTTTTTAATTTTAATGCCTTGTTATGCTGATTCCAAAATACCTTACATTTCCCCTCTATAAATGGCCGAGTTTTGGACTTAGGAGATCGGCTGCTATTTTGAAACAAAAAGACGGATGGTAATGTCGAGTTCCGAGGATCATCCTCGGTTGGTCTGTGATATTGGTACCGAATTTCAAGAAAATTGGTCCAGTAGTCTCGTAGAAAAGCCGCGGACGGTGTACGGAAGGATTTTTTTTTTTTTTATTCGATATTTGCATTCTACTTCTCTTGAAACGTAAAACCTCATATTTTGAGGGAGGAGAGGTTAAACATTTTTTTTCCTCAGTCGATTCCAAAGGTCTATTATTGAAAATAATAAACCAAAAAGTTTAACTGTTTCATAAAAATTTACCGCGGATATAGCCTATATACTTTTTTAAATATCTTCAAATTGGCTTTTGGTGAATTAAAGATATACTTTGGTAATCCCTATCTCTATTTTCTTTTCAAACTTAAGAACGACTTGCTCAAACACTATGCTTAATGGTGTTTGGCGCCGGCCGTAAAATAAAAAATATTCCATGTTCTTTGAACTCCTTACAACCATACCTTAAGAACTAATTTTATATCCGGAAGTAGTGAACTTCATAATTTCTTAATCATATTCCCAAAAATGTTTATTTGGAGGTCCTTTACTTACATCTGATTACAAACCCATTTCTCAATACGTCAGCGATTTTGGATTAGGCAAGAGTCATGAGTTTTCTTCTATTATTGAAATGCTGAAAAGCAGTTTTTCTCTGAAGCAATTGATTTCCTTCACGGTTACCTCTTTGTTTGTTTGGAATTGCTTAAACGTCTTTAAACAGTAGCTAAGAGAAACGAGCTTACCGTACTGTTATGTGGGCACCGGTAAATGTAGGGGCTCAATGGTAATTATATTGCAGAAAAAAATATTAAGAATGGCATCAGAAAAGATAGGTCAATAGATCAAACAGCTTGAAATAAATAAATCCCTTACCTTGAAACATGGAATCAGATATTCTAAAAAATTTACTTGAATGTAATTATAAAACAATTTTATCTAAAAATAAAGCAGTAACAAAATTTAATATAAATATGACAAGGGATGAGTTTCGAACAGGATCCCGATTCAAGAACGTCGCCTTGAGAGGAATGGGGAAGGGTGCCATCTCTCTCAATAATTTGAAAACCCCAAAACATGGAAGATTTGAGTTTTGAGAACCTACTTCAAACTGCGAAAATTGTGGTTGAACAGTTACTCATAGAATTATTTAAATATAAAGCTACTTCCAATGCTTTTTAAGTAAATAAATTGGGATTTACGCGGATACGCGGCAAAACGTGTTTCAACAGAAAATAAAATTTTTGTTGGAAAATTTGGTCAAAATTGTAGTGAAATTTTACTTCCTTCTCCTCCAATTAATATTTGTACCAACAGCCATATCTTCTCAAGAGCAATGAAACGCGATAGGTACTTTGCCTGTTTTTGGAGAATGAACAACAGAATGTACATGCTCTTTATGAATGTGAAGCATAACTAAAGTCGGGTCGTACTACAATTTAAAGATATCACGAGAGGAAAACCCAATGTATTTCATCAGGAGCCTTAAGACGAATATATGGGTCGAAGTTACTATCGCTTATACATCCATTATTATTACAATAATTTATTTGCAATTAAGAACAATTGGACAGTTATATAAAATAACTTTCCTGCAATAGTCAAAACAAAAAATTATAGAAAACAAAGTGGCGACGAGACATTTGAACAGCCGGATTATTTATGACGATCTGGCAGGAAAGTCGTAATTCAGGATATAATGTTTCAAGCACAAACTTTACCGGATATCACCAGCCATGTTAATTAAGTTTACTTCCGGCAGTTGTGACAAGCCTACGTAAGTTTGGATGTCAAACGCCATTAAGGAAAACTTTAAATAAAATTGTGGCCTTTATTTCACAAGATTAATTGATGTTATACTACCCTCCTGAGTCTTACAGCACGATCATTTCAGTTCAGGACACGATTAAATTGCTGCAGCGTTGTAGTGAATGTTCCATTCAAGCTATTTCCTACATTTATGTATCGATACAATTATTATTGCTCATACAATTATAATCATTTATAAAATAAATGATTATCAATTTTCGTTAAAAAAAAGACGATGATTCATTTTAGAGTCGTTTTAAATAAAATAATTATGCTTTACGATGTTTGATCAATTCAAAATTTATTGTTTAGTGTGTTCCGAAGTTTCGGCCTAAGTTGTAGACATGGTTTTTAGATTTGTAGACCATTCATTGCATGTAAGATTAATTACAATTTAAATTATATCGGATCAATGCAAAAATAATCTAGGTTTCCTCCTTTTCCACGTTTTAAAACCAATAGTGTACACCAAACAAATCCTTAATGCTATTCCATAAATATCATAATTCTTCTCATTCACCCAAAATTCAAACAATGAAGTCATTTCGTTCAGTATGCTTAAAGGCTTTGAAAAGAAAATGTCAAAGAGAGATTTTTTAAAAAAATTATTTTTACGAATTTGAACTAGAGAACGGGGCTGCGTAAATTGATCATAATATCAATGATGTGTGGGTTGGAAGAAGAGGAAGGAGCTTCATTCTATGGTTGATAACAACCAGCTGAAGTCAAGAGTGGAAGCAGATCCAACTACGAAAAATGGCTGGAGAATTCGGCATGAACCAATCCACTATCTTACGCCACCTGGAGGCCATTGGTAAAACAAAAAATCTCAAATCAAAAGTGCCAGGAAAATCGCCACTTTGAAATCTGTTTTATGTGTTTAACACGCAATAAAAACCCATTTCCTGATTACATAGTGTCGTGCGGTGAGAAATGGATCTTATACGGTAGCAGAAGGCTTTGTTGTCAATGGCTGGACAAAGGTAAACCCCCAAGACACTTTCTGAATGCACTCAAAAACAAGTTTTGGTCACGTCTTTGCGCCGCATTAATTAATCGAAAGGAGCCGATCTTTCTCCATGTTGACGCGCCTGGCTTCTCCCTTCTGACTTGCCTTTTCCGAGCACTTGAACAACTCTTTACGGCAAAAAAACCCGGGTGACTCTGAAAATGCTTTTCGGGGATTAATTTTTCCAGGGATCCAAATTTCTTTCCTGCTGCGATAAATAAGCTTGTTGTACGTTGGAAAAAGTATATAGATTCTGATTGAAATTGTTTTGACTAAATATCGATGTATTTTTTTGAAAAAGGCGTAATCGCCATTTAGTAGACTTTACAGAAAACACGTGAAACGTTTTCCCCTAATTAACTATGTATTTTTTTTTTTTTTTTATTCTTGATTGTGTACAGCAGGAGTTTATTCAGGTGGCAAAACTTGGTCAAGACCAGACTGATGACTGGAAGCCGTCAGTATTTGGCGCTTACATCGGTTTTTAGACCATTCCTAATTGTTTTATTGGGATATTTTGTGAGCGAGAATCGATTGAGGTTGTGTTTACGTCCCATAATAAATCGAACCTAAATTATGTTATGTTTTCTTTTATTTACTCATGAAATCCCTGTTTGTATTCTGCTCATTTCTGTTATTCTCGCATCAAGTTTTTCTTTGCCCTCAAGAAGACTCACAACATGGCCGAAATGTCGCTACACATTAAACTCAGAATTTCATTTCTGGTAGTTTTATTTCTGACCGCATCTACAATCATTGTCTTTTTTTTGTATGTTAATAAGTATGCATATTTTTATAGCAACCCAAAGTATTTGAGGAGTATGGCTTAATAATGAAGCATTTCTACCCCTGTTACAGTTCGTCGTTAGAATAGTTACATATACAACAAAATTAATATATCACTTATCTTTTAAAATATTTTAATACGGTTTAACTCTTTCCAGACGATTGTGGTGGATGATGATGGAGACAAGAATGATATTCTAAGACAAAAAAGGGTTGTCGAGAAGCAGTATATCTATGACTTCGCGTTTGGCGAGGAATCAACACAGGTATGTAGCTTGATTTAGAAATATTTTGTAAAAAAAAAAATATTTTTAATAATTAATGATTTGCAATACATTAATCCTAGGGTCACGCGGCAAAATAACTTGCATTACTCATGAGCATGGGTAATTTTTTCATATACATTAGAACATACCTTAAATTTTATTATTAATATTTACTTTATAATTATAATTTACTTTTCAATTAATTATTAGTTATTATTATTAATTATTAGTTTCAGAATTCAAAATAAACACTCAAAAATAAGTCAGAAATGCAAATTAAAAATAAAAATGCAAATATCAAAATTGTTGCAACGCGATTTAAATAAATATGTGCATTAAATGGGCTTAAGAAAGAATTAAAAACAAAAACTTGTGACATTCAGCAAGTTTTGTGTTTTATACTTACATAAAAGTTGCCGAATGTCACAACTATAGGTGATCTGTACCCGCACTAGATTTAGCGTTTGTCACGTATATAATTTATTTTTTAAATATTAAATGTTGCTAGTAATTTCATACAGTTCTTGTATAAAGAAAGAGTAAGACCGTACTGAAAAGTTGGGGTTGATAGAATCAAAAGATAGGTTTGCAGAGGGAGGGGAAATGATCTGGTGTAGGTAAAAATTGTCTATATCGTGGTCCAAAGGTTAACTAAAAATTGCTTATTAAGCAGTTCCTCGTTAATTGATTTTAGATTAATTGCAGGATTGCATTAATGTAAATATTTATATTACATTGCAAAAAATAATCAGGTTTATATTAATTAATCATATACCTTTTTAAATTCAAGCCATAAAATAAATGGTTGGCCATATTTACTGCGTCACGTAAGAGTTACAATTAGTATTACGAAGCTGTCGAAAAAGTTTTAGCTTTAGGCAGTATGTAATTTTTTTGCAGTCCCGCTCTTTGACAAATATCAAAAAACTTTTCTAAATTAATTACTTCTCTAATCTATGAAACATTAAGAAACGTATAATAAAAATGTTTTTCGAAAACATGGTTGAAAACCATATCAGTTTTTATTTTCCATTCAATTGGTCGTAAGCTGTTCATAGTACTGCATTTCTTTGATGTTCATATGAATCCAAATTAACACTGCTAATCGATTGAAAATTGCTATCCATTAATGGGTTACGGGTAATCCGCTAGATAGCGTGAGACCTTGAGCAATAATTCATAAAACCGTTTTTCGTTTCATTCAAATAGTCAACGAGTGTTATTTTCCTTCAATATGTTGGAAATCACAATGAGACGAAATGGGCTATCAACATAACAATGGCTGACGGAAGTAATAGCAACATAAGATTTAAAAATGGGTTTCAGGTTAAAGTAAATCTATAGCTTTCAAAGGTGGATTACAGCAGTAAAATAAATATAAACGGTAAAATATCACTCATAAGAAGATAGAATATATCTAATTTATTTTTTCTCTAATTATTATTATTATATCTAATTGTTGTTTTCTTAAATTTATTTCATTATTAATTCTTTAATTTTACTTTTCTCTAATTCGTAGTGTCCTCACTTCCCAGATGCTTCTACAACTTCCAAACAGAAGTGATTATATTCTTTGCCTACCTATATAATTGTATCCTTCGCATAACCTACTTTCCTCTGAAGTGTAAATACTCCACAATTATCCTTTTCCTTAAACCCGCCAATAATACTTCATCATATAAGCCGATAAGCCTGCTACCGATCCTTTCAAAAAAATTTGAAAATAAAAAAAACTCTCGACGGCTTTCTTTTCAAGTTCAATATTCATTTACCCCAGCTAGAGAAAACATATTTAAAAAAATAAAAATTATTATACCTATCCCTGAAATCTTACCGCTCTAATTTCCTCAACGGCACAGACTTTTTCAATTGCAACTGAGTTGAGGCCAGTGTTCCAGAAGGCATCGTCTTGGGCCCTGTTCTCAATATTTTCATCACCACTAATATTCCTACAACTTCCGATACCTTCCTGATAATATTTGCTGATGATACCATCAATCTATCTCATCCCATTCAGATCCTAAAATGAATCTTAAGCCTTCAAAGGCACCTCTTCCCGATTAAACAGTGATACAACGATTGCGGTATCAAGCAAAGTCAATGAATCAGGATGCAAGCATGTCACTTTCACCCTTATACGCAGATTCTGTCCACCAATCCATTTTATTTCCATACCACTTCACTTTTCAGACACTGTCCGATATCTTGGCTTCCTACTAGACTGACAAAAACCGTATAATTTGCATACTAAACAAGTTCTTGAACGACGATATGGCCAGTTATGTAGACTACACAATAGAACATCTCATATTTTAATTGATAACAATCTATTAATTTACAAGACCATTTTGAAATATTTTTGAATGTATGGGCTTGAATTGTGAGGGACAGGTAAATTTCCATTCATCAAATTTATCCAATCCTTTCAATGCAAAGTAATTCAAACAACATTCAATGCTCCATTCTTGGTTTTATTCCATCCAAATTCTCAAACAATCATCAGAACTAGACAAAAGTACTCTGAGTAATGAGTACTGCGTATTTTACTCGAATATTCTCTCTGGCATGCATTAGTAAAATACTCAGTATTCGTTATTCAAGAGTACTTTTTGTACATCTCTATTCAGACCCTTATTCATCCTATATATCCTTTAGCTCAATCCTTGTCTAGCTCCAACCAACCCCATAATCCTCCTCGAAGGTTTAAACACCAGTAACCCCGAGACCTTTTGTGAATATGCAGTAGACGTTTTGCCTTCTTCATTCAAATCCTGAGCGCCAGTGGCTCTAGTTCTCTTACTCAACTTGATGCGGAGCTCTCTAGCCTTTTTTTTATTCAAACTGGCATCAGATTTGGTTTTAGCACTTTGAAAAACCCCAATATACAAATTTTCAAGAAAATCTAAAAATAAAAAAATTTGACCTTGGCAGGTCTACCTTTGGTTTAAGTGTGACATGACTGGTAGCTTTGAAGCCCAAAAGGGGCTGAGGCAGGGCGATTGCCTTGTATGTTTACTGTTCTATTTGGCTATAGAAAGTGCAGTGAGAAAATGTGGGATAAAGGTTGGAGGAACAATATTTAACAAATCCAGTATGATTCTGGCGTTAGTAGATGATATAGATATTATTGGAGGAACTCCTACTGATTTAAAAAACGTGTTCCTCTGCCTTCATATAGCAGCATCTAAACTGGTAAAGATGAGCCCTTTTCATAAGGTTTGAAAGGAGAATCCTAAGAAGAATTTACGGTCCAGTTTGCACCAATGGAACCTGGAGAATACACACCAATGGTGAACTAGCGAGGCCTTACAAGAACCCAGATATCGTAAGAGTAATAATAGTAGGGCGTCTTCGATGGGCCCGGTATTTACTTAGAATGATCCCAGACCAGATTCCTAGGAAGATACTTGAAGAAAGGGTTTATAGAACGAGAAGAGTGGGTAGAATTCGGCTCCGATGGATTGACGGAATGGTGGCGGATCCAAGGTTTATCTTGGGGATCCGCAACTGGAGAGTGGTAGCAACCAGTAGCCGACTGGCGGACCAAAATACAGGAGAATAATTATTTATGTATTTTCACTCTACACTGTATGCGTGTGTGTTTATTTAATCATAACTATCCTAATATGAATATTCTAAAATTAAATATTTTTAAATGTTTGTTCAAATAGCTAGAATCGTAGCTATAATTCTATTCGATAATTACACTGAATGTGTCACTTGTTTCACTGAATGTTTTTTTATTTTGTGAAGTGGCTATAATCCATTTTTCAAATCCATAATTCAATTTATACAAAAGAATCATTAACTCTTATTTTCACACATTAGTTTCTTTGTTATCTAATTGATGCCCTTAATACCCAATTAATATGGATTTCATGTTAGCATAATTGTGTTTGTGTGTGTGTGTGTGTGTGTGTGTGTATGTGTGTATATATATATATATATTATATATATATATATATATATATATATATATATATATATATATATATATATATATATACTCTTTACAGATTGCAAATCGGAGGATTCGTTCTAGAGAAAATTATCATTTAAATTCTACTAATTTTGGCGCTCCACAAAAATTGGTACATTTAGCCTTAAATAGATCATAAGGTTCGCATTAGTAATCACAATTAATAATTCAATAGCATTATAAATTTTAGGCATTGAGTTCCATCCTTGAGTAAAGAAATACGGCTTGGTTTGCAAAGATAAGATCTTCGGCCAAAATTCCTGATTTAAGAGAACATTACAGCCTTATCCGATGAAGGATAGTCAATAGCTGGGTCATACCCATAGATCATCTATCAGACGATCTTTCCCAACAGATATATAAATTTTTCTGACTTTCAAGCAGGCTATTGCTGGAAGAAATTCCTTTTTTTTTTATCCTTCATTCGCATTTTTATTTTTATTTTGCAAGCTCTATCGAAAGATCGTTTACTATTTAATTTATTTACATGGCTAAATCAATTAATGCTACTCACATCCGAGATTAATATGAATGATTTGATTGCAGTACCATATTAATTTTAGTTTTTAATATTAAATTCGAAAAATTAGGGACGGGGTGGCCGAACGGGTTAACGCACTTACTCACAAACCGAAAGGTTTTGAGTTCGAATTCAGGCACCGGCATGAATTTAACTTAATTAAATTAAATAATTCAAGCAATTTATAGTGTTAAAGTTGAATTTATTTATTTTTTATTGTAATTTTTTCTACAAGGAAAATCAATATAGAACAATTGTTATAAGTCGAAAATCTATTTTATTATATGGCCCCTTCCACCAGTGATACCTCTAGATTTCGATACAGCAACTTCCTTCACATCATCATTAGCTATAGTTTCTCTTGCTGCTTTTTTATATTTATTTCTCTTGAGCGATTCTTGAAGAAATTTCGGAGAGGCATTGAAACCTGGTTCTATTTATCAAACATTGCCATCGTGGATTTGATATGTTCCCCCAAAAAATTGGGAGACATAAGAACAAATTCACGAATGAAAATTGCTACAATACGTTCCTTTGAACCGATGTAGAATAAGCACCTACTATTGTTTTGGTTACAGAAAAAGAATTATATTTTGAACATACCTTCTCAAATTTTGAAGGATCGATTAAAAAAATTAGCACATGAACACTTCGTGACAACTGAACAACCTGCCCTACATTGAGGCATATTGGGCAAATACTATCTTCTCATTTTCATTTACTACCAAGATATTAAGGGATTCCATAGTGCACGCAGGGTTCCTCTGTAGCACTACTTCTATGTAGTTTACATTGACGGCTATTCCATTTACATTAATTCATTTCTGATCGGAAATACTTAATTAAATATAGTTCCAGGAATATTTCCATCCAGGAGTATAACTAGGAATTTAGGGCCCCGGGGCAAGGATGCGTTGAACTAATTTAGCTATTAATTACTTTCAATTTGGGCAAAAAGCAATTTGCTTTTGCTTTCTGAAAATACAGTATGAAAATAAAAGAGCAAAACAACATGACTATAAACCTTCCTGCTTTGTCAGTGTAAAACAGGCAGTTTCCAAACAAATAGAAGGCGTTAATAAAAGAGCTAATAATTAGTATACAATTATTGTATTTTTATTTGGGAAATAAAGAGTAGTTTATTTCTTTTTAACAAGTTTATTGATACAGTGAAAATAAATAAATTATACATGAATTGGAAATGAAATTAAAAATTGTACGCTAAATTAGTTATAGCCCTTGCACGCCTAGTTAAAGTCTTTGCACCCGAGCGATGAGTATGTTCACAAAAAAAAGGTTCTCAAGTTCGGGAGATGGGCAGGCTGTATCTAGGGTTGGAACATCGAAAGAAAAATATCGATATTCGATATATCGAAAGGAAATGGATGAAAAAGCAAAGAAAGTACATAAAATGAGTATAATGTTAAATTGTGAAGGAGATTATGAAATAATATAATGATTATTATTAATAAAACAATATTTTTATTAGCCATGAATCATTATTAAAAAAGATAGAAAAGAATTATACTTTAAAGAAAAAAAAATGTTAGAACATATTTTATTTTGAAGGCCTTTAGCCTTATTTGATATATTATAGTCTTCTAGAAGTTTTTCAATCATAAAACCTTCAAACTTCTCAAATTTTTATTTATTTTATAACTCTTCCGACTATACTGTACATTCTCAAAACTTTCATCTAAAAGCATGTTTTAAGTGCCATCAAATTTTTCTTTATATAGGATTAATATATATTTATAATGTATTTACATTATTTATATAATTAATTCATTATTTGTATGTAAATATTATCTACTAATTATTGTTTGGTTATTAAATATTGTTTATTGTTATATTTACTGGTAAAACTCCAGAATGGTAACCCCAAGATGGAGGACATCTAGATTTTTAGGACCTGGCTGATCTTAAAAATCTAGACCTCCGCCATTTTGGGATTACGATTCTGGAGTTACCCGAATAAAGGAAATTGTTAAAATAAAATACAGTAAAATCTCGATAATTCGTATGGTCAAGGTTTCGAAAGGTAAATATGAATTATCGAGATATCCAAAATCGAGATTTCCAATAATCTCCGGTAAAGAATAGGAAATCACAAAATGATTACAAAATTGTATTAATATGAATGGATATAGTTAGATCAACAAAAAAAATCGGTAATTTTCTTATGGTACAATCCTTGAAGACGGATCTCATCCATGGCTTCGTTAAGCATGTTCATAGCAGAAAATACGTTTACACAAACATCAACGATTTTGCTAACAAATGCCACATGTTGTAGATGCATTATTTCGCCATTTTAGAACTAATCGTCGGCACATCAATTTCATTCTTCATCTCCTTTTTTTACGGAGTCAAAATTTCCTCGTCAGTTAGCTACTGCTAAACATTCGTCAAAATAGGCAAAATCTCGAAAAGTCATGGGAGTTCTTAATTTTGAGGTAGGTGATTCCCATCCTCGATGTTTTCTAAGAGTTGCATCACTACTTCCTTGCGTTAAATGTCTAAAATCGGTTTGATTATGGCCAAGTTTAGAGATTGCAGCTTAGAGGTTATGCTGGGAGGCAAAAACAGAAGATAAACATCGCTGAGTGATGTGGTACTGTTGTGGGCCGTACAATTACCAATAAACAGTTGAAAATGTTCGCTGTTTTTTATTCCATATCTATACCCTTTCGTTGAAAAGTTAATTTATTATACATGCTTCTGTGTTTGCACGATAGGTGTTCGGTAAAGTTTTTATTTACAAAGCACCTGGTATTCGCGTATTTGCCAGTCATGAGCGAACTTAATTTTTCAGATCAATCTATGTTGTCGACTAACAGTATGGTTACAGTTTTTTTTTTACAATTTTATTTAAAGAGAACTGACCAGAAAAAAAAAAAAAAGAGTAAACCGACCGAAATTCATAGAAACGATTCCTCTCTCACTCACTCTTCTTGAAAAGATTGAGAGTTAACCAGTTTTTTTATTTGGAAATTCGAATCATAAAGCGTTTACATTCTTTGGAAGACGAAAATAAATACGAATTATGGGGAGAACCGGATTGCACTGTTTTTATACGAAATGAAAAGAGACTTTCAAGAGACCAGAAAATCTATACGAATTACTGGGATATGAATTGCCGAGATTCTGCTGTAATATAATTTAGCATAGGGTGTGACCGATATATCGTTGTAAAATATCGATATATCGGATTTTAAAATATCGATATAATATATCAGTTTTTCAACTCCGATATATCGATATATCGCTTGTCGATATTCCAACCCTAGCTGTACCTCTATCAACGAGCACTAAGCCTCCTGTTTAGCTTTTATCACCTAGCCGTATGTCTCAATGAAGGCCTTCCGTTTTTGCAGATTTACTCAATCTCAAATAAATATTTTTTAATTCCTTTTACTAATATTAAATAATGGCATTTTCCTATTACACCACAGCTAGGGGGGTCATGTGCTCATGTGCACAAATGGAATATCTGTCACTGCCTGGTATAATAATCTTATAATGCAGCTGAACTAGACGATTACAACCTCTGAGACCGCAGACTACGTCTTGATGACTGAACCTAGGCTTTATGAATCTCTTGGACGACCACCCCTAATGTCGATCTTCCGCTCTCTGGTCCAAAATCCTTCATAATAGTTCTTTTATTATTTTTTTTTTTTAAGTTTGCTCTTACTAACCCAATGTTAAGCTTCATTTATATTTCAAGAATAGCAAGAAATGTGCTCTATTTCCAAAAACACCTAGCCCTCTTCCAATCAGCTTCATAGGTTACCAAATTCCTCTAGTAATTCTCATTACGGACTTATAATAAAAATAACAGCCGTATGTTATCTTATTTCATAATCGTCTTTATGGAACTGCTAATGTATATCAACACTTGTTAGTATGTGATAAACTTAGAGAGCATTTATTAAATGTAGACTTTATTTCTCAATTGCTTGTTTCAATTAAAATTTAAAAATAATCTGTTTTTCGATCAGGAAGAGGTTTACTCCTCTACTACCAGAGGTCTCGTCCGTGACGTCCTGCTTGGTTACAATGCGACGGTCTTCGCCTATGGGGCCACAGGAGCAGGAAAGACTCATACCATGGTCGGCAACCAAACGAACCCTGGCATCATGGTACGAGCGCTCAACGATCTCTTCAACAGCATCAAAGGCCAACAGGACATATTTCAGGTCTCTTACTGTTTCTTATCTCTAAATAAGGGATTACTTTGACCACCGGAATAATAGTAAACATTTTTATCAGAAAGGTTTACAAATCCGCACTGTATATCCTAGCAAGTAACATTGTGGTGATCTTTTCAATGTAATAAAGAGACATTCTTTTGCTAAAAATCAGGTTCAACCTAAAAATTCGTTGGAGCTCTCCAATGATACTTCGAGATGGATTGTTTCTAAACATCTGAACTTTTCTGAACCCCATTTGCAGGCTTCCGCATGGCATCAATCGCCTTAGTAGTCGTAAGTAGTGGATTAGTCTTCACAGGCCATTTCAATTTTCATGCAGATTCGAGTCGCTGATAAGAAATTTGGCTGTTAAACTTCAAAATGGTGGACACCATCTGCCGTTCAAATTTCAAATTTTTAGAAATTAATTATTAGAGTAGGTAAGGTGAAGCTGTTATATTTTCTAAATTCAAAAGAGCAGATCCAGTATGGATACCCACAATTTCAAAATCAACCCAAATTTCTTTAACTCACAGTTGAAGAATTTTAGAGATTACGAATCTGAGATGAGAATTCTACAATAACCAATGTGGGAATTGAGTTAAAGATACTGACACCACTCTTTCAAATATGGAAAAGAAATTTTCAGTCAAGCAATTTTGAATGGGTATCTGTCAGTTATAAGATATAATCCACTACTTATAGTTATATGATTAACAGTTTAACAGGAAATTAAAACTAAATGAAAAACAAATGTCTTCTTGTCTTAAACTTATATAAATTATGTTTAAAAGTTTTATAGTCATTGGCTATTTTTATTTTTACAGTTTTCATTTAAAAATAAAGTATTTTATATTAATTATGAAAAAACTAAGCAACAATATTCTTTTTGATGGTACATTAATTTAAAATATTTCCAGGTAAAACTTTCATACCTTGAACTTTACAATGAAAACATTCGAGACCTTCTCAACCCTAGCTCTGGGTTTCTTGAGTTGAGAGAGGACCACACAGGCAAAAACCCTACAGTGGCTGGACTTACAGAAATCGAAGCTAGTTCAACTGAAGAAATAATGGGACTTCTGCTGAAAGGAAACAGAGAAAGGACAATAGAGCCTACTGCAGCCAATAAAACTTCTTCCAGGAGCCATGCTCTTCTCAGTGTCACAGTCACTAGGATAGTGGGCGAGGAAAGAAGGCTAGGGAAGCTTTACATGCTTGATCTAGCAGGAAGTGAGAGAGCCTCAAATACAAAGGTTTGTTGATGGTTGCGACCCTGTGGTTTTATTTTAATTTCTATGATTTCTTAAATAACTCAGGAGGAAAAATTATTTTTAAAAAATAAACTTAAAGTTAAATTTTAATTTTGTTTTTAGGCGATATTTTTATAAAGAATCACAAATGTTTAATGTACTAATCTAGCTTACTTTGTGTAAATTGTTCTGTATAATTTATTAGAATCGAGGGAAAAGACTCATTGAAGGGGCTCATATCAACAGATCACTGCTGGCACTAGGAAATGTTATTAATGCTTTGAGCTATGGCTCAGGAGGTCGCTATGTCAACTACAGAGACTCAAAACTCACTAGACTATTAAGGCAGGCTCTGTCTGGCAACTGTCGAACAGTAATGGTTGGGCACGTTTCACCAGCCTCTGCACACAGAGATGAAACAAGAAATACATTACTGTATGCAGCCAGAGCTTCCAGAATAACTAACAAAGTAATTTACATAATATATGTTATGTTTTAGTGTCCACCAGCCAAATATTTTATAATTAACTTATTTTTTTTTGTTATTCAGGTTGAAAAAAATGAAATAGATGTATCATTCCAAGTATCACAATACCGTGATATAATATCTGATCTGAGATCAGAAATAAGTAGACTCAAGACTAAGATGGTTGATGATCGGCCAACATCAGCAGAACTAAGGAGTGGTAGGTCTACCGGCACACCTGTTAAACAGCTGAGGGAACAAATAATAGCAACATTTAGGGAACAGATGAAACTAAGGTACTATACATCCTAAAAACAACTTGAGCACTTTTCTTGTTTCACATAATTACAAGAATTATAATGTATTATCTACATACCTTAGTGCTGAAAGTTGAAATAAGTTTTCTATTAAAATATTTCTCAGATATTATTTCCTTTATTACCAAAGGTGGAGGATGTACGATAATGATGATCAATAACAAAAAATACTTTTGAGATCTCATTTAATTTACATAATTTAGGATTCCCTGAGTCAAAAAACTTGATTTAATTAATTCTGAAAGAATTATTGCCGTCTATGCTGTAATCCCCTACTTCTGAAAATAAAGGCTATCAACTTTTTTACAGTGAAAATGAGGACACAAATAAATGTAAGAAAAAATAGCTCAAATAGAAGAAACAGTTATTGAAGTTATCATGCATTGAAACAGTTATTCATTTATCATACATTGAAACAATATATGATAAATGAATAGTATTGCACTATGCACTATGAATAATATGCACTTTGGTAAGATTGGTAATATATTGGTAAATGCATAGCAAAAAATTGCTTACATCATCTCCCCAGTCCCTAAGAAGTTACTGTTTTATATTGTAATTATTTCTACATCCCTATTTATTATTATTTAAATGAGTAATTTTCCATCCATAGAGTTTTAATATAACATACCACACGCTACAGATCGGTTTGGCATTTTTTTAATAAAAAATATAAAAAACAAAAAAGCAAAGAATGTTAAATCAGTTCTTTATTAAGTTAATTAAAATAAGGTTCTTGGAAAAATATTTCCAAGACATTATATATATATATATATATATATATATATATATATATATATATATATATATATATATACACAAATAAATAAATTAAACAATGTGTAAGTTAAACAAGTTAACCTTTTCAGGAGAAGGCTTATGGATATTGATGGACACTTAATGTCTCTGGGTGTTGAAGCAGAGCGGCAACATCAAATAATATCACAGTGGGAAGCAAGAAGAACGAAGTTATACACCAGAAGTGGTCGTCCAGGGACAACAACTAGTACCGGTAATGGGTGTTTATTCATAATCTGTTCATAATATATTACTCTGCAACATACACAATGATCTGAGAGTGAAATTTATTTAAACTATATTAAATTGTTTCAATTATAACAATCTATGATAAACCTTAATTGGTATGTCCTTTTTACAAAAAAATAAAATGAAACTTGCTTTCAGCATAGCTAATTATTTTGCACATTTAATATTTATATTTAACTCTTTTACCATTTTGCATTCTTTAGCTGCACAAATTGCACTTGGTAAGCACTTAAGCTAATGATGTTCTCCTCTTCTTGACGTTTTCCAAGTATTAATTTCATAGCTTTTAGACGCTTCCCATAATATGTTACTTATCAAAAGATAAATCAACATTTTGGTCATTATCCAAATCTGTCTTTCCTATTATTTATTCAAATTTATCTTTTCTTCATTCAAATTACTTTTTGAAAGCACTGAGTATTATATAAAATAATTTTGCCATTTGGTTCAATATACCCTATTCAATGAATTTTTAAAATAATATTTGTGAGCTTCACTCACCTACCAACTTTACTATCCAATCCCTAATGTATTATTGATAAAAAATCTTTTTATTTATTAAAAGTGAAATATGTATAAATTTTGAACTGTTGCCTTATTATTATCAACTTATAAATAACTGTAGTGAGATTAATATCATTTTTACAGGCACATATTTTTATACATAGTATTATTAATTTGATAAAATTTCTGTAAGCAAGCGGACTACAATTAAAAGATTTGTTACAGCTGGGGATGATTTCTCTGAAGTTAGTGTACACCAAGCATGGTCTGAGCTCAGCTATATTGAACGAGAGCAGGAAAGGTATGTTGCATTAAGATCAGCAACGCTTAAAGAACTCGATGCTTGTCGGCAAACAGCAGTTGCTCTTGAAAATGTGAGTATTTTAAATCATTATTAGCCCTATAGCTCTCAAAATATATCGGACGGATTTTTATCATATTAACCTTATATATAGTTTTCCTTAGCTCTATAAAAATGAATGAAGGACCTAAACGATTATTTTTTTAAAGCAGGGAATAAGGTAACTGCCAAAATAAGTCTTCCTCCTCAACTTATTGATTGTCTGATGTTTTTTCTTGAAAATAAAAAATTATTATCTTGGAGTTAACACTCCACTATATATATATATATATATATATATATATATATATATATATATATATATACGTTGAAATTAATTGGATTTTAGTTGAAAATCAGAATATATTTACTCATATGCTTACAAGATTCGTTTAATGTGATGTATTGTATATTGAATAATATACAAATACTATGATTGTTTATAATGTACTTGAATTATTTATTTCAATTTTTTATTAATATGTTGATCCTTAATATTAAAAAAATTGAAATAGAAAATATAAATTTTCAACCCTAAAATACTATAATTGAAACATTTTATTCGTGTGATTGAAGTTCAAAAGAAATTTAGTTTTTAAATTTCAAATCATAGTAATGAACTAAAAGTGAAATCCATATTTAATATTCTCAGTGTTGAAATCAAATTCTGAATAATTATTCAAATAGGAAATGTGAATTATTATTGATTAGAAACCTGGTATGTCTGAATGCATTAAAATATCTAGAAATATGTAAATAGCTGTTTTGCTAAATGATCATAATAGATCTTACTATTTATATAAAAGATTCTGGTTAGCTTCAAATAACTTTTGTGTAAAAGTATTATTGTTTTAATAATAGATTTACAATTATACAATAGGATCTTCCAGAGCAACTAGATTCTGAAACGGAAAGAGAAATGTTGAGTTTACTAATCAGAGTCCATGAGTTGGAAGCAGATAAAGTGGCTTTACAGGGAGAAAGATTGGTCGAGTCTCATGAGCTAAGAAGGAGAGGTGATATGCTACAACGCTTCCACAGGCAACAAAGACTTACGGATGAAATAATTACAAGACAGAGGCATCTTATTGAAGGTTTAAATATCTTATTGAAATTTTTCCTAATATAACTAAGAAATATATTATTGATGGATAAATATTTGCTTAAACATTTTAATTTTACTTGATTTTACTATATTGTAAATTTTACTTGATTGTATCCGTAATTTTTATAGATGGTAAGATTCCTCTTCCTTCGGAGCTCCAAGAGTTATATACTTTATATCAGCAAGAAATACATGCGACAACATTCAGTACAGATACTGCCGGTATTCCATATTCAGTCTATGACACTTTACCTCCTATAAAAGAGTATGTTGCTGTCTTTGTTTCCGATTAAAAGTAGTTTTGAATTTAATGATGAATTAATTCATTAATATTATTTTTTTCTTAGATCTGAACCATTGTTCAGAAGAAATGGTGAAAGAGGGTTTACTGGAATAGCTCTGGAGAGATTAACCAATACAGCAGATTCAGAGTTTGGTGCCAGAACATCTACAGGGTATTAGTATAAATAAATTAATTAAAAAGCCATGATAAAAGAGTTAAAAGTTTTTAACCATTTAAACATTTCAATAAATAATAGAGAAACAAAATAGGTTTCATAACATGAATAACCTACTTAGTTGGCTTAAGGACACCAAACCATTTTATTTACACTCTGGCCATTACTGCAACCTAGAGTAACTATAATTTGTTGGAGAAATTGATTTATTATTTCTCATTGCTTGTAATGTTGTAAATATAATATTAATAAACGAAACAACACTGTTGGCGGCAACACTGGTACAGAAGTATCTGGCTTTAAAAGGATAGCGTCTGTTGACAGTCTGTAGCTTTGTGCCCGCCATTGGTGAAGTATCTAGCCCTTTACTTGTTTGTGTTTTTGTTAATAAATCCTCTGATCCACAACATAATTTTTAAAATAAGAATAACTGTGATCAGCATGTAACATTGTTCACATAAAATACTATTATCAAATTAATTAAATTTGAATGTGTAAATGCTAACTCAGTGTGTACAATAAAAACTTGAGGGTTAATACTGCTTCTAAAAAAAAAAAAAATAATAAGTAGTTGATATTAATTGTGATCCCATTTTTAAATACTTTTACAATACTATTTGACTTACACTCATAAAAGGTCTCATAATTCTGAAATAATGGATTAAATGCAACAATAAATAAAATTTGTATGGAAAAATGTAAGAAGATGTTATTTTAATTTAAATGTTCCAAAAATGTTATTTGCCAATATGATAATTTTTTTTTTCTTTTCTTGCAGAGGTTCAAACTCAACTACAGATTGGGATAATTCCTTACCTCGATTAAATACGAGTTCATCATCCACTCACAATCAAAAATCTGTTAATACCTCAACACCTCCACCAGTGCTGTTTCCTCCCATTGGTAAAAGCTAATGATGGCTAATGTAAAAAAATTGTTTATCTCTAATAATTAAATGTAGAAATATGTAAATATAACTAATGTTTTTTAAGAAATAAAAAGTACAAATATTAGTACGTATTACATGATTAATATTTGTATTAATGATTAAAATTAACTTTAATTTAATTTAATGTGAAGTTAAATTTGAAAATTTTAATACTGTTTTTTTTTCATAAATATTTTTCCTGGATTATTTCATTTGTTTCTTGTCAAATAAAAAATAAACACATTAATATATATTTAAAGTATATATATATATATATATATATATATATATATATATATATATATATATATATATATATATATATATATATATATATATATTTAGCCATTATTTTCTCCTCTTCCAAGAATTAAAATTTAAATAGTTGTATTGTATTGAATACTGTTTCTAGGAATCAAATTACTATATATGCATAAATAAAATAGAAGTATTTTAGTTATTAAAATTTGTTCTGTTAGATTAAATACACTTTCAAAAGAACAAGATGATACAATTTAAAATGTTTAGGCCAAAAACCAAAAACTAGGCTATTTGAAAGGTGATTAACAACCGAATAGTAGTTTTTACTATTGTGTTGACAAAATATGAAAAAATTATACGAAAATGTGAATAATAAACTAGTCAACAACAACAATATCTATAGAATTGCTTCTTGAAATTCAATACTATTCTGGTTCAAAACATCCTCCTCTTTTCATTTATCATCTGTTCTTAATTCGTTTGAAAACAAATTACAACACTAGTTTTTGTATTTTTTTAATATTTAATTAATATTATTTAATTATATTTCCTTCACATGTTATACAAATCCATTATAAAAACATTAACAAGAGAAAGGTGAGAAAATGATAAACAAATTTAAAATATGATTTAAAAGTAGCTATTCTCAATGAAATCTCAAGAACGTTAAAAATAATTCTTAAGTAAACCTATTCAAAGATATTCATTTCATAACCAATTATAATTCTCAAATGGTTTTAAGTAAAATTAGCTAAATAAACTTAGCTAAATTAGCTAAGTAAAATTGATATACCAACATTTTATTATCTAATAAATTAATTGTAATCTTGAAATTTTATTTTTAGCTACTTTTATTTCAATAGACATTTAAATCTATCTTCAAGAGTCTGAACTAAAATTACAATATTTAACAATTTAACATGAATATTTTATTTTGTCTCATATTCTATCATTTAGACGCATGGTGTATAGTCTAATCTAAAAAAAAAAAAAAAAGAGAGAGTTTCCAAGACATTTTATGGCATTTTCTCAAATCTATTAATTCTGAGGAAAATTCAGTTGGCAGGAATAACTTTTGTCTCTAACTTTTTGGTTTTTTAACTGTTATACTATTTTATATGAAAAAAATGGATAAAGCCTAAAAATGTGATTCCCTTGCTGTGTCCAAAGCCGACTTTGACACCTTTTCTAGCTTATCTAACAATTGAGCAAGTATCCTATTGCTTTTAAAATTCTTCAATATACCTTTCAAAATATTCTTTAGTTTTTAAAACAATAATCAGAAGTATTTGAACTATTATTCTTATAAATTGAAAATTACTAAAAAGGTATGCCAAGAGGTTTTATGTGATTCTCTCATATTCTTAATTCTAGCATATTTTCGGTGATTGAAGTGGAGTGAGAAAGTTAAAAAAAGGTCATATTTTTCACTCTTTTTCGCATTTGTAACTTGCTTTTGTCCTGGAGCATTCAGTGTCCACTAGGCCATCACTGTGTAAATGAAGGATTGTTTGGCAGCTGGTATTTTTATTAGATGTAATTCCCTCATTTGCTTTTGCCAGGTTAGTGTTTTAGATTTTTGTTTTTAATTGATGATCTCGTAAGTGTTCCGTTAATTATTTCAAGTTAAAATTTGTTTTTTTGAAGCATGTCTACTCCAAATGGAAAAACCTTATAATAAATATGAATTTGTAATACCCTCACCTATGATTTCCTCCTTTCTATAATAGTGAGGGAATTACAACTGGTATGATGGAATGCCACTAAATTTGGTTTCCTAATTATCTAATAATTTACCCACTTTTTTTTTGCAACAGAAACAATAGTTAACATTAAAAAAATAGTAATAAAACATTTGGTCATTACAAGACAAATTTTATTTCTTACAGATACGACACCTTGACATAGTTTGTAAAATTATATAGTGGGAAAAAGTAGGTATGTACAGGGCATGAAATATTTTATTCAAGAGACTTTATTCAACCTACTTAGTATTAAGAATATCTTTGTTACTTGCATTAACACTATGTAATTGGTGATTCTGAAGGATGTCGAAAATTATGTTAAAATAAGTTAAAATTAATAAGTTAAAATATACTGCTTTGGGGAATTTAAGTATGTATCGTAGTTCTGGATCAAATAAATACTTCATATTACCATCATCCTCTCATCCATAGCTAAATTAATGAAATATTTCTCTAAAAGTCATGATGCATTCTTCTAATATAATCCCTCACATGCTGCTAGCGGTAGTACTAGGTTGTTACAAAAGTCCATGTGCATTAGTATAGCTTTATTTCAGATTACATATTTTAAACATTATTGAATACTTCTCTTCAAAGTAAAGTCCATTGTTTTCAACTACTTTCACCTATCTTTTTGCCAGTAATTGGATTAGATATTGGTACCATTCCTTTGGTTTTGAGGCAAAGAACTCTTCACATCCAATTTTTATGTCCTCATAATTATCAAAGACCAACATTTTAATAAATGAGCCATTGATCTTCTTCTTCTTTCGATGGCTCTACGGTCCTTGAAGAACATTGGCCTCCTCCACTATTCTCCGCCATTCCTCTCTCTCCACAGCCCCTCTTCTCCACCTTCGGACTACAATCGCCTGCAGATCCTCCTCCACATCTCTCAGCCATCTCAGTCTGGGCCGCCCTCTTCTTCTTCCTCCACCAGGTTGTCCCTCCAGGAGTTTCTTAGCGATACGGTGCTCCTCCATCCTCTGAACATGCCCCAGCCACCGGATTCGGCCCTGCTTGACCCAGGTGACTATATCCGGTGACTTGTATAATTCGCGGAGCTCTCTATTTTACCTGTGCCTCCAACAGTCCCCCTCCTTTATCGGCCCATAAATTCTTCTTAGAATTTTTCATTACCATAAATTGAGCATGTTCTCTGCTTTTTTAATGAGGACCAATATCTCACTTCATAAGTCACCCAGTGGCCTTATAACCGACGTACATATCATCTTCTTTAATTGCAAGAACCATTGATTTTAACAAACGATAATCTGATGATGCTATATCTGGGCCATACGCAGGATGAGGCAAAATATTTACTCCTTGTAGTTCCTATAATTATTCCTTGGTCAAACGAGAACGATGTGCAGGGACATTGTCTTATTGTAAAATGGCTTGGTTCCTGTTGATTAAGTACTTTGCACTCAAAATTGCATAAACTCTGTCTAGCTGTTCACTGTAAAGGTTTGAGTCCCTACTACGGGGCCGATAAATCACGAGTAGTTGCATGTGCATCCTGGTTCACACATTCAAGAAGAGTGTCATCATCAATGACTGATGGGCGACCTTATCTGGATTGTGCGGCAGTATTTGATGGATAATTGACTTTCCTTCTATGACACAAATTTCTTCAGAGACTGCCTTTGTGCTTTTTCCAGTAATGTCTCAAAAGACCACGAATAACGATTTTTTTCTTGTGACATTGCATATGTGTTTTAAAAATGTAAATGGTCTCTTCAAGCCAACTCAAGTCACAAAGAATTAAAAGATTAGTTAAAGTAAACATTGACATAAATACTAGGAACAAAAACATTCTTATAGGATAATTATGAGATTTTGAATTAAGGATTGCGTTCATGAACACGGGCTTTTGTAACAATCTAGCATTTCATTCAAGATTAACTAAAGATTATTGTAGATTTTTTGGAAATCATTATTAGAACATTCAATTGTAAAAAAATCAATCTGATTTGTCATTTTTTTTTAGAATGGCCCAAATATGCTGGAAATGTGTTAGTAATGGAGATGCTTTAAACATCTAAAATCTCAGCAATATTATTTATTTTTATTGTTTTTATTATATTTTTTTTTTTTAATTTATGTATATTTCTAAATATTTTATTCATTTACAGGATGTTAAGAAAAAAAAACCTTAAAACTCTTCATTTATTTTGATAAGTACAGTTTCAAAACTTTTTATTTCTACATTCTATATTCTACAGTTTTTATTTCTAACGGGTACAAAATTAAATAGACCATATTAATGATAAACTTGTTGAACTTCTAATCATTCAAGGCATTATATACCATTGGTAAATCAGGTAACGCTGATTATTTAGTCAGCATTGAAATCAATAATTTCATGCTAATGAATTGTATTAATAGTAGTATATAATATAAAAATAATTAAACTAATAAAAGTAATTCTAATAAAAATCATAATACAAATATTAATGTCTTTCATAGGAGTAGTTTAGGAAATAAAATATAAACAAATATTAAAAAATCCATTACAAAAACAAGCCTACAATGCACAGCACTGCATTCCAGCTACAATTCCTGTCCAGTTTCTTTCCATATACATAAATTAAAATAACAAGCTATTATAGAACATATCACAAAGTTGCAAATGGAGGATGAATGATGCATTAAAACACTCCAATTCTTTTTCAATCATTAATTAAAATATACCATTACAAATATATTTCAAATTAATTTGTAATGATCATGAGGAAATCTCATTTATTAAGTCTTATAGTTGGGTAGAGATCTCATATTTGATCCCATAAAAAAAAAGTCGACATAACTTACAAAAGGCTAAGTTATACTTAATTGAATTACATAATGTATTTTGAGCCAAATGAATTTATAATAAGCATGTTCATTCTGTGAATTTTCTTTTCACATTAATAAAAAAGCCCAAAATGAAATAATTAAAGAAGTGTTTTATCGTCCAATAATTGTTGGCTCATCTGCAAGAGCAATTTCTTCTGTTGGAGCTTTATCACCTTTCCTCTTTTTAGAGTAAACTAAGAAGGTAATTGAAGCAAAAGAATTGAAGATAAAAACAACCCATCCAAGGTAGAATGAATACCCAAAAGTGTGATATGCTTCTTTTGGATGCACAACATTCAAACTTAACCTTTCATAATCTATAGAATTAATAAGTACTTCTATTACGACCATCACTGTTGCTCCTATAAAAACAATAAAAATATTATTTTATAAATGCATCTATTAAAAATGAAATGTCATTATCAAAAATTTATCTGTCCTAGCTGTTATTAATTTTTATCTTATATTTATGCTCATAAGAACATAGGCCTTAGGGATGGATTTCAAACAGTCTGCAATATTTAAATATAGGACAGAATCTCTTAAAACTAGACTTCTAATGATATGAAAAATCAAAGTTTCAGATGTCCAGTGAACAGCTCTGATTTAAATCCGAAGAAAACTTTCTGGTTTGATTTGGACTAATGTATGAAAAGAAAAATTAATATTCTTAATAGTGCTCCAGTACACTATTAAGGGCATTAATTTTTAGAAGTTAAGATTCAGGAGAATGCTGCTGTGATTCTTGTTAGAAGTATGCCAGGAAGCCTCCCAATAATTAAGCAATATCTTCCATATAAAATTTATTTTAAAAAACTTATAAACTTTTTTTTTTGTGATTGTAAATTCCTCTTTTTTTTCAAATGTATTTTTCCCTGTCATTATTACAAATTTGTCTTAATTTTACACCCATAACAACAAAATCATATGATATATATATATATATATATATATATATATATATATATATATATATATATATATATATATATATTATAATTAATAGAAATGAAGTTGGAATAATTTTGATGAGAAACATGTAAATGAATTTTTGAGGTGTTAGTTTGATACAAGCAACAATCCCATTCTGTTTCAAAATGGACTTAAAGCATACATTTTTATCTCTTTGAACTAAATGGACACACAAGTACCAAGTTGTATAATTTAAATATGTTTTATGAATATGTGCTTCATCTGCCAACAATTTGGGCTAAGAGCCAGTTTGTATCAACAGAGCGCTCTGAAGTTTATGAGGTGTCAGTAAAATACGGTAACAGAACTCTTGGCACTCAAACAGACGAAACTAACATTTCTAGTTTATATAACTATTTAGAAATATTTAGGTATTTATAATGATTGCATTCCAACTAAATGGACAATCTGCTTTTATTTTCTATTATAAAAATTAAGTATTTTAATGTTCAGATTTATTATTCAAACACGAAAAACATGAATGTATTTATTTTTTTTTTTACTAAACATACCTGACATAAAATGAATACCAGCAGCAAGCCTTTTAAACATATATCTTGGATTTCTGAAAGTGTAAATGGAAAATAGGAATCCCATCACCATCAGTATGAAACTTAAAATGGAAAAAAATATTTCAGTTCTCGTATAATCTGAAAAAAAAACAAATATAATTAATATATTTAAGAGATATTTTATGTGTGAATAAATATATTTGTATATATAAAAATGTGTGTTTAATAATAATAATTAAATTTAAAAGCTTATATGTATTTCTTATTTCAATTAAAAGCCAATTCAATCTCTCATGGCTAGATTCTCAATTCAATATTCCTCCTCCTCCCCCCAAAAAATAGATGAAACATTGTTTGTACCCCAATAAAACTGAGGCTTATTTCTAAAATATTAAATTACATAATTTATGGCTATCAATTGGAATCAAAAATTATAAATACTACTAATAATTAATGTTTAGTAATTGATTCAGTAAAATGTCTATAGGGATGTAGAGTTGCATATATATCTTTTATTAATCAACTGTAAATTTGGATTCTGCTGGTGAAGACAATATTTCAATACTTGTTATTTTATTTTTTGTTTTTTTGGCGTTAAACTCAAAAAATAAAAAGTTTTTATCATCACTCAGTAAAATTGAGTTAAAAGTGTTTCACTTCCATTATTCCTGATATCTGATGACGGATAAGGTCGGCGGAGCATAGTGCTAATCCCATATATCACTGTCTTTCAAGAATGCCATAAGGTCGTGGACAGGACATCTTCACCAGTGTTTTATTTCTTGTTGAGGAATGATTTATTTATTACTTATAATATATCTAGTTGTATCATTTGAAATTTTTCAATATAAAATTATTAATTCATGTATAGGTATTTTCTAATTTTACTGATTAATCAAATAATTTCTTTGTTCTCTATGAAATTCTTCTGATGAACAAGTTTTGTAATTCACTCTTTATATAATCTTGGAGCTGGAAAGAAAAGAATCTCCAGAAAACAATTTGTATGGCATTATCAGTTTTAAACAGTTGGTATTTTGGAAAATGGTATTTATTCGATCTTCGATTGATCTGGTGGTCACTGAAAAACTTCAATTTTTAAGTTTGTATGAAAAACTTCAATTTTTAAGTTTGTAGAGTTTTTCATGCATAGGTGTTGGCACTGGGGCAGCAAGGCATTTTCTTCCCCCCTTCCAATATTTCGTAGTCATTTACTTAAAAATAACTTTTATTACTGTTTTACATGTTTAGATCCCGGTTTTCCGGTCCAGTTTGATTTGTGTGTGTTACTCATGACTGTGGTACTCCTTTATGTCTATCCTCCATCCCATTTTATCATGTTACACTAACCTTCGTCCCCCTCGCAATATTTCTTAAGTGTTGGCAGTAATGTTTCCAAGGCCAATATTGAAAAGGATAATAATTAATTTTGTAGAAAAATTTACCATTCATAACTTCTCAAAATTGAAGTATTACCATAATTACTAATTTAATAATTAGTAATTAGCTAATTTATTCACTCAGATTTTACTAATGAGACATTCCCAAAACCCAACACCATTTTATGTGACAAAAATCGACAGATATAACTTTATTATATCTCATAACAGAGGCATATTGTTATTATTATAAGCCAGGGGATAAATCAGGCTATTGGAGCATAGTGTTGACCATGCTATCTACTAAGAAAGAGAACCTGCCATGCAGGCACTTCATGCTGTTATGGGACTGATTTATTTATCCCTTTTTATATAAACTCTTAGACCATGTGACTAATTATAATAAATAGTACCATCAACCAGGATGAAAATGACCAAAATTCTCAAAACCTTCCCAGTCAATTTTTTTTTTTCATTTACCAGTGGTTTATGTGAGCTTAGATAATTGCATTCAAGTTTATATATTTTCAATAACCTTATTTTAACATTTCCATGCAGAAAAAAAATTAGCCATTCTCACCCTGTTGACCATTCTCATCCCGGTTGACGATAACTGTACTCTTGTATGAAAAAAAAAAAAAAAAAATATATATATATATATGTGTATATATATATATATATATATATATATATATATATATATATATATATATATATATATATATATTCTAAATTGCTATTTATATTTATAGTTATAAAGTAGTGTTAGTTTATTAATTCTATCATACATACAAGAGATAACTAAATATTTCGCAGTTGCTAACTGAAATATGTGTATTGTTTTCTTACTCATCGTAATCTTATGCTAAAAAAAAGGAGTTAGTGAAAGATAACTTACTAATTAACTTACTAATAATGGTTTTATCCACCCAAACCCCAGCCTTTAATTTATCTTCAGTAGGAAATACTTCATGCAACCAACACACTCCTGAAACATGATTAATTAAAATATTAAAATATTCATGGGATAAATGTTGATCCTTCTCTGGTTGAAATCGTTTATTTTAAAATATACTATAAAAAGATTATCTTTAAGAAAAATCTCTAAATTGTGCCAAAATAACAATTAAATCACAGATATTGCTGGATTTGAAGGGGTTGGGGGAAGAGAAGATTTTACTCCTCAAATAACTAGTTACTTTGAACTAACCAATTATTTCTGAAACAACAAATTTTTTCAATATCTCAAGTTATGATATATTACTAAAATATTTAAATAAATAAAAGAAAAATAAATATAAGGATTTGATTTAAAAAAAAAAAAAAATGGTATATTAAGTTGGTGCTGGTAGTGATTTGAATGTTTACATATTTTCTAAGAAAACTGACTCTGTCTCTCCACAATGTCTTTATTAAAGAGGAATTTAAATGGATGACTATAGTCAAAAATATTAGCTCTAATATAAAGAAACTGCAAGGAGACAAAATATAAATTGTATCCAGCATCAACCTCCTATAATTTAAAAGTTGTTTATAATATATTTATTTACCTGGTTATTCCAAGACTAAATATATATATATATATATATATATATATATATATATATATATATATATATATATATATATATATATATATAATATATATATAATATAATATAATATATATATAATATATATTATATATATATATATTTATTTATTTAAGAATTTTAGATTTTAGTACAGTGTCATCTCGGCAATCCGAACTTCAGTACTCCGAACAATCTAGTAATCCAAACTGGCTTAAAAATAAAATAAATTAAAACCAATGACATTTTTGTTTTCAAATAAAAATGTACATTTTAAAACTTCTCGATCTATATTGAAGTTATTGTAATAACACTGAAAATCGAAAGTGGAAATTTTTACACAGTTTTGATAACAAGTAATGTAATTCCTTTGAAAGTTTTCATAATACATTTTTTTGGAATTAGAAATTATACCTATTGTATAAATCATTTGATTCTGTAAAATTAATTTAATTAATAGTAGATATAATACAAATTTTGTTGGTAAATTTTTTTTTATCATTTTTTTAAATAAATGCATATAAAAAGTTTTTTTTCACTTATAAATGGGCAATCCTAAAATTAAACAAATAAAATTATCACTTATAATTATTGGGGATGTAAAAGAGAATAGGAAGAGACCAGTGTCTCATTTCAATCACTGCCTGAACTATAGAGATATAACAGTGGGCATCAGAGATATAACAACGATATGCCCTGCAAACAAGTCTCCCTCTTACAGCGTCTGAAAGAAGAAGTTTCTGCAGAATTCTCAGCAAAAAATATAACTGACTTCTTTAAAAAAGATTAGTTTTTCTTAAATTGTCATTAAAATTGTCAATAAAATACATTTTTATGTAAATAAAAATAACAAAATGTTTGTAAAAAAAAATTAAATAAATAAAAATATAATAGTTATGTACATTCATATTGTTAAATATTTTTTACAACATTTTTCCTAATACTTTCTCTAATCCGAATTTTTCAGTAATGCAATTGTGCAGCTATTTGTTTGGATTACCAAGATTACACTGTAATAAGCCATAACCTACAGAATTGAGAAGCTGATTATTAAAATTATGAATATGATTTTTTTAAAAGTTCTGAACTAAGTCTGATTATTATTAATAAGTTCAAACGGGATTTTAAACTAGTTTTTCAAGGTAAAATACTTCATAAATAGATAGTATGAAAATTAAGTAAAGGTAATGACACATGTATATTTAAACTAATAATTTATTAATCTGGCATAGATTGTGGTTTATTTTTGACAATGGTTGTCTGGCTTATATCCGAACTGTTCTATTTTATTTTAACAGGCCCGCACCTTTTACTTTTCATATTAAAGCCCATGAAATAATGCACAACAACTCTATTAATTCTCTAATGGTATTTTTCTAGAGAAATAATATAATATAAAAAAAAAATGTCTTCTGGTTTCCCAGTCATGTTTCTTATTTATTTTAGTATTTTTAACTTGAAAAACTTTTTTGACATCCTATTTGAACTTATGAAGTGTACAATTTTCAGTTAAATTTATGTAGGTTATTTTTTAAATTAGCTTGTTTATTTAAATGCTTGTATATTTTTTTTTTTTTTTTTTATAAAACTATAAAGGATCATTCATCAACTGGAGGTGAAAAGGAGTAATATTGATAAAACTTTTCAAGTGAAAAAAGTTATTCTCAAGCATTCTTAGTTTTATATGTTTTTTTAAATCTAGGCTCACATCAAAATAAAATTATTTTCAATGTACTTTTTGAAAATAAAACTATTTTATTTTTTGAGACATTTGTTTGTTTTATACAGCTCTTCAAAATTTCACTTATTTCTGCACCACAATGTATTATTATGTAGCAATTAAGGTGGATATGCCACACCGAAAAAATATCTGAGATTAAACTCCCTAAAAAAAATCATGAATGGAATGCCAGGAGAGCAAACACGAAACAGGTGGATAGACCTCGAAAATATACTTAAAACTTTAGAAGTGAAAAGGTGGAGGAAACAAGCCCTACACAGAGTAGAATGGCAAAAAATTGCAAAGCTATTGTTAAGTAGGTCTTGTTCATAGGTAGGTACCTGTTAAGTAGCTCTATGTTCTTGGAGGAACATAGAGCCACATAGTGAGTGAGTGAAACATTATAGCACTGCTATTTCATAAAGTAAAAAATAGAGGCTTTTTTAAAATTATCCACTTAAAATATACTTATATTTCGTTCAAAAAGTTAATTCTTATTCGGAAAATGAGAAAGAAGTTAAGACAGCCATTCTATGATACACCTTGAATCATATAGTGCAGGACGTTTTTTGTCATTTATCAAATTTTATTTTGGATAAATTGTTAATTTAAGTTCATCCTAAGTTATTTTTTTCCTTTTTGCCATTTATAAAATTCAAATTCAGATAAATTTACGGTGTTCAGTAGTTTTCTTCAAAATATAATTATGAAAGAAATATTTTTTACTTTCCCTTGCCTACGCGTATATACGATGTATAAGTATTGAGGTCGTGAAAATTTTAGAATTCGAGTTTTCGACGGAAATACACGTTTTAAGGTCCCCTGAGTCCAAATAACCAAGTCTCGCAAAATGGTCTATGACCAGCCTAGATAAAAAAGAAAAGCTATATGAAACTGAAATTAGGTATCTAAGGTAAGCATATTATTGGGATGTTACCGCAACTTTTTTCTCAAAATCGATTAACCGGAAGTGCTACATTATATTATCGATTTTACACTTTTTACTTTCTTGTACGAAGTAAAGGAAGTATTGTATTCTCGAAAATTTTCTGTTTTCAGATTTCAACGGAAATATCCATTTTGACCATCCCTGAATCCATTTTGACTAGTTTCGTCGTGGCGTCTGTAGGTACGTTTGTACTTAAGTACGTTCGTATTTCGTATAACTAAAAAACGGTTAGCCGTAGAAAGTTGAAATTTTGTATTTAGGATTGTTGTAAAATCTAGTTGTGAACCTCCCTTTTTGGTCACTGCTTGATCACCGGAAGTGGTACTTTACTTGAAGGTCATAATTGATTTCCATCAAAAATTATATTAAAATACTATGCTAAACGTCTCAAATTTAGTATTTATAACTTATATATTGATTTAAATAACATACTACATTTTGGTTTAAATTGGAAGACCGGAGTGGTATTTGAAGGTCATATTAGACTTTCGTCAAAAAATATTTTAAAATATAATGTAAAACATCTCAAATTTGGTAAATAGGACTTTTATATCGATAAAAATGTATTTAATAGATTTTGGTTAAGATTCGTGAGCGGAAAAGGGTACTTTACTTGAAGGTCATAATATGCTTACATCAAAAATTATATTTAAATTAAAAGAGAAATCATATGTTTCGGTAATAAAGGTTACCAACGCAATTTGGTTTCCAATCCAATTTAACATTTTTATTACTTGTTTTAAGTGTTAAAATTGAGTCTAAAATACTGGTTTTCCTCCCCATTTGTGAGATCAACAAGTCTTCATCATGAGAATAAGATATTAGTTAAGTGGGTTTTTCCGCTTAAAATGTCGAAACTGTCCATTTCTAATGCTTTATCCAGTGATATATTGTTGTCATGAAGAAATATCTTGGAAACTAGTTACCTATTTAAGGAAAACGACTTATAATAACGGAATGAGACCTCCAGTGACAAGAGTGTGTGTTTGTGCGTGTGTGTGTCAATAGGTGGATGACGGGACGCCGAGTGTCGTTTTTACTGCAATCTCCGGAAACTAGTAACCAAATTCAGGATCACTTTTTGAGCCTCGGATTTATAATTTAATAGGCGTACAAGGAAGTCATGTGTTGCCCACATCAGATATTTTTTTTACAATTTTCCTGAAATCGGCTCCTACGATTTTGATGAAACTTGCCTGAAGTCTTCTCATTAAACCATTTTAACTTTTCATATATATAGTATATCAACGAGAAAATGGATAGAAAAAAGTTATGATGAAAAGAATATTTTATTTGCGCATAACTTATAAAGCATGCATTTAATAGTAATTTATGTATAAAATTGTATGAAAGATAATTAAATTATCTAAAAAGCAAAAAAAGAATCATCAAAATCGGACCAGTATTTGCAAAGATACAGCGTATTTTATGAGGAGCCCAAGACCTTAGATGGATAGCCGAGTGTATCTGAAAGGAGACGGATGCGACCGAACCTTCTTCCACCAATCTGTTATAAACAATACACTCTGTAATAAAGTAATTTAAGAATACAAAAGCGGAAATTAACTTAATAATTTCTACTTTCATATTATTTAATGGAAAGAAAATATTTCCATAAAAACTAAACTGAAACTTTTAAAATATATTTGCAACTTGACGAAGTTAAAATATATAGATAGTGTACAGAATTGTTGTACTAAAATTGTTTTATTGTACTAAAGTGGGAGAAGATGTGAACAAGTGAATGCTGCTGAGTTTATTTCAAGCATTCTTTATGTGAACTTTTTAAAATTATAAAACTTTTGTTGTAAACAAATGATATGACAAAAAATAATTATCAATATTTAAAAAATAAATTTGATTACATTGCTTAGGAATAATAAGAAAAATACTAATTGTAAACAAGTTTTAAAAATTATTTACTTGTTCTAAATTTTAGAATAAATTAACCAATTTAAATATAAAATAATATAATAGGGGAGATTTTCATGATATATTTTTTTTAAGTAAAACAATAAAATGTATTTTTAATAAAAATATAACAGAAAATAAAAAACAAACACAAGAAGAATTCTTTATACTATTTTTATACTGAATTCTTTATACTATTTTTATACTATCTTCTAATTGTACATCTGGAGTCTTTGTAATACTTCTTCTGTACCGTGTAAGGCCACCTTTAAGGTGTACGCCACAAGGATATAGCGAAATTTTAAAATAAAGTGAATATTAAAATTAAAGTATCAAATTAAATAAAACGCATGATTAAAACAATTACAGAATATTAATATTGGTAATAGATTTGTATAACGGCCTGTTAAAATCTTCAAACGTTATATCATGACATAAAAATATATACCCAATTAAAAAAACTAGAAAACGTTTTTATTAATGTTGAGTCTTATTAGGGTATTACTGAAAGTTCCCAAACATAGTTTTCAGTATCCTAATAGCAGTTAATAACTTCTTTTTTTTTTGTATTGGTGTTTAACGTTCTTTTCTACTCTTACTAAGAAAAACAGGACGGGTTATTCCTAACGGTAACCAACCTATTCTAACCAGCCTGGGAAGGTCGAGATTCATTCCGTGGGTCCGTCACGAAATAAATTTCAACCCGCCCAGGTCGGATTTGAACCGGCGCACAGAGGGCCAAACAGCGACTTTAGTACGAAAAATTTCAAATTATCCATTATTTAAAAAAATGCTCGTATCCAAACAGGACTAGTTAGTGATATTGGATCCGAGAGATTAGTCAATAAAACAAGTCAAAACAAAAACAATAACTCCTTGAATTTCATCTCATTATGTGTTTATTCATAAGTGATTACAAATTCCCTGCTAAAATGGAAGCTACTGAAGTTATGTAACTATGAAAAAACAAATTTCGATTGATTTTATATTTATGTAAATTATAGCGCAAAATCGATTTTAAAAAAGATACGGAAATTGTTGCATACGATTGCATGTCTTGTGGCTGTTATATTTATATTCCAAATGTATTGCCTAATTTTTAATTCAACTTACAAAAACAAGCACAGTGTTATTTTTTGTGCAGGGAGTTTCGGCCAACTGAAATACTCGGGCCTGTTTGTGAAATGATTTGACTTAAAAAAACGATTGAATAATAAAAATTAAGAAAAGTAGCATTTTCACTGTTATTATCACATCACTATGCAATTTTTTCTTAATTTTTCTTTCATCAACCCGAAACGAAGTTGCTGGCTGACTTAAGAAGTCTGTGCTAACTTCGTCTCGGGTGATGAACGCATATAATTTGCGTAGTGATGTTTGCCTAACAGTAAAAATGCGACTTTTCTTAATTTTTTCGTCTATCGACCCAAGACGAAGCTAGTACAGATAACGCAGTTTTCATTTATTCAACAATAGCCTGTTATTCAATTTTTTTTTAGTCAAATCATTTCACAAATAGGTCAGAATAATTCAGTTGACCGAAAATCCCTGTACAAAAAATAACACTTTGTTTGTTTTCACCAGTTGAATTAAAAATTAGCCAATACATTTGAAGTATAAATATAACAGCTACAAGACATGCAATCGTATGCAACAATTTCTGTATCTTTTTTAAAATCGATTTTGCGCTATAATTTACTTTAATATAAAATCAATAAAAATTTCTTTTTTCATAATTACATAACTTCAGTAGCTTCCCTTTTAGTAGAAAATTTAAACTCAATTATGAATAAGCACATAATGAGATGAAATTAAAGAAGTTATTATTTTTGTTTTGAATCAATAGTGTAAACATTCGAGGCTAATCTCTCGGGTCCAATATCACTAAATAGTCCTAGTTTGGATACGAATGATTTCATTCCAATATTAAATATTAAAAATTTGAATTTTTTTGTGCTAAAGTCGCTGTTTGACGCACTGTGCGGCGCCACAGAAGACTCGAGGTTGCTAAGGTGACGCCTTAACACTCTCGGCCACCATGGCCTCGTTAATTAATAGTTAACTGCTTAGCAGTTAATATCTTACCAGTCAACGTTCGGCACCAATTCTGGCATTATCAGGACTGAAAATCACAAAATCTCAGTAATGCAGACTACATATAATACATCCCACTTCTAGTGTAAAAGGTGTTGGAAGTGGGATGTTCTATCTCACTCTTGCATAAATGTAATTTTGTCGTTTTCAGTCCTGAGAATGCTTAAATTGGCAAAACGTGGACTACTTATTTATTGAATACTCTTTGAGAGAATAGAGGCTTAGTTTTCAAAAGAGATTTATGAAAAATAACTTCCATAGCCCAGATAAAACAGAAAATTGGTAGTGCTCACTTTGGACTGGACTGGATTCGTTGCGACGAGCATACCTGCAGAGCTTGAACAAACCCGACGTACTGTAGAGGAAATACCTCGAAGTAGCGTTTATATAGAGTCCCTCTGGAGTAGGCGCGTGGACGGTGAACCAGCTCTCGGTGCAGACCGCCGTCAGCCAGACCAGAGCGGCCAGCCCGACCAGCCCCGTGCAGCCGCACAACATCCGCCGCTCCATCACCAAGGCGTTCCTCTTAGCCGCCATTGAGGCTGTTTCCACCATCTCCCCGTCTGTCACAGAGGGAAACAAATAATAAGTAACTTTACATATCTATGTGGAATAAATAAATTAATATTCAATATTCTATAAAATATATTATATAGGGAGCGATGTGTCCTATTTCAGGAATAGCCAAACGGATTTTATTCAATCACATCTGACAGGAGGCGATTTCAACACGCCACCTAAAATTAGTAATGGCTTCTAGTAATTGTGCAGCGTCTGTATTATCCTTTAATAAATAATTATTTTTTTATTCACAACTGTAAGTATATTTTCACAACCAGCGAATGTAAAGATTGAACAAATAAAATGCCACGAAGTGATTAAGGTAGAAACAATTGCAATTGCAGTAAATTTAATTTGAACTTAATTTAGGAGAAACCTCTCTTTGTAAACGTACTCATGTGTTTGTACGATACTCGCCGGAGAACTGCTGATCCACTGCCGGACAACAGCGCACGGCAGAAAATCGGTTCCCAATTTTACCCAAATTCTTTCAGAAATCGATGTAAGGATTGGGACGGTGCGGCGGCAGCAGACAGTAAATCAATCTGGAGACTGCTAACAATCAGTGGAGAAGCAATGAGCAGAGAAGGCATTGCAGCAGCCTTTCAGAGCCATGAGCCAGCAGATGAGCGACACTTCCTGATCTCCGACAGCCGATCCTATACTATTTCCAACCTAGTCAGAATATACGAAGACTCGTTTTATTTTAAGTTATGTAGTAATGGACGAATTCGCATTTGAACTTCGTGGCTATATCAACCTGCAATTGAAATTAAGTCATTCTATCTTATTCAGTAAGTATTCTCCATCTTTTTATCATTTGATCACTTTTTCTAGGGATCTATTTCAAATGAATTAGTGTTCTTAGAGATACATTACAATATGATATATTACAATAATTAAACCTATAACTATTACATGATCCTTATTTTTTTTACGGCTTCTATCTAATAGGAAACGAAATTTTAAGACAAATTCAGATACCAGACACTTTAGTGTAGTATTAGAGTGGCAATAATTGATTATTGATTATTGATAAGAGAACAGCAAATAGTGTCCAATAGAGTGCTTTAGACAAACTTCCAGTCATTTGTTTTATTAATATTTATTTATTAACCAATAATTATAACAAATACGATAATAATAATAATCATCCATTATATTTTTAATTTCCATTAAAATTAATTTTAACATCCATTTTTTAAATAAAAATAATTTCAACTCCTACCACGCTTCCTGTATCTATAGCCTCATTCAATTCAAATCCTCTGTCCACTCACAGGAAACAAGATCACGCCTTTCTTGGCACTATCCTCCCTCCCACAGAACCAATACATTCGAACGTTCCTTTCTGGATTGTCTCATTACTTTTATATTTTAACTTTCTTCGTTTTTTTTTTCTTTTTATTTTTTTTGTCTGAACAATTTTATTTATTTTTAATTTTTTTACCAGAAGAACGTTCTTTTTTTTCATTACTTATATGTTCTAATTGAGATTATTGTAAATATCAATTGACTGTTATTAATGAAGTCTTTGGCCAGATATTTTTTTCTTTTTTACTTGCACATACTTGTTATTCTTAAGGGACCTAGTCCCAGAAAAAAGTTTATATTTCTATTTCTAAAAAAAGTAATTTCCTTCAGTGAAACTTGGAACTATGCATACACATTTTTTATACTAGTTTTTTTTTTATTAGGGTCCACGAAATATGAATTCGTCTTAGATCATTTCCTATCAAAATCCGAAAAAAATTACCCCATCCCTTTGAAAATTTCTGAGTTAGAGTCGCTGGAGAAATACTCGGGTAGATTAAAAAGTCTGAATAGGGACTTCAGATTGCCCAATAGGGATCTCCTCAATTGCATTTTGATATTCTAAACAGACAAATTTAGAATTTAAATGAGAGGGACATGTTATCTGTGACACTCTGAATATATATATATATATATATATATATATATATATATATATATATATATATATATATAGATATTTATTGCTTACAGGATCACAGGTGGGTGGAGTATGTCACCTAACCACACGTTTCTACGAACCATGGTTTCCATGGTTCAGTGGCAGTTAATCCAGTAACAGCTCCATGGCTGGTCCTTTTGCTGGCCCTTTTGGGGCTAACTCAGTAGTGTCCTGCCCACCGACTCACTTGGATTCAAGGATAATGACAAATCGGTCTAGATTAACGGATGGCCGTTCGGAGTCAGCAAGCATACGAGGCAGCAAGCATACCTATATTTCTTTTCGCGAAGCAGACCGTACATGGACCAAACCTCCAGACGGATATCTGACATTCTGTAAAACCACAACGCTATTCACAATTTAGGTACACGGGGTAGGGTTCACTCCTACGCCCGGCTCGTGTGAGTCGCATTCAGTTGGGCTGAGGAAACTATGAGGAAGAGTGGTTAAATGCCCGAAGAATTCCGGGACAGGCATATGAACTCACAAACTTTTGGATTTGTTAGCGCGTTTATCCACTCGGCCATCCCGATCCCAATATTTATATATATATATATATATATATATATATATATATATATATATATATATATATATATATGACAGTGAAAAAATAATGTGAAGAATCATAGCGTCACGGAGTTAGCAGGTGCATGAATAAGCATGTACGAAATTCATATCGAGTTTTTTTTTTAAATTTTAATATATCTTATTTTACCTTCTGGTATATCAAAATTTATAAATTTCAATGTTTTCAAAAAATATAAAAGACCTTTCTCTAATATTATGTCATTTAGTCATCCCTGCAGCTCACCACAGTTCATTGTACTCCCTCCTCCGGAGTGTTAAATTCCAGAATATCTTGGAGATATTAGCTGGCCAGAAGGGAGTGTGCTAGGCAATATTGTGGCTATAATGAGGTTTGAGCCAATATAGAGGCTGATCTCATGGCACCAAATCTACTGGGTCCCTTCAGTCTGAGGGCGCTGAGTACATGTGTGCCAGGATATCACATGTCCACAATTACGTTTGGGCCATTCTACGTCAATCATTTGTATTTGGAGCGTCATAAATTGTTGATTATTTTTAATAAATATTATTGAATAATTTGAGTTTTAAGATTGCGATAAGTAGAAATGTTTTATTTATGAATACCCAAAGTATAATGTTGTTTGCAAATGCTATCAGTTTGGCTTGGCAAAGTGCTTAATAAGCATTCATTTAATGATGTACTATTATATTGAGAATAAAATACTCTTGTTTTTGACTAGTGAATGCCAACTATTTTGGATCATAGGACCAGAAGCACATTGGTGTTCTTTGAAAGCTGCTCACATTTAAAAAATCCAAACTATACAGTCGAAAATACTTAAAACAATTGTAATTACATCATGATACGTTTTTAATTATACCCTTCACAGTGATCAACACATGTACTAGTTGAAAAATCCACGGAAAAAGGTGGAGAGTCACATTTTTTTCCGAATTATACACATCAATATGTTCCCACCTCGCTCAAAAGAATAAAATGGTTAAAAAAACACACAAAAAATGTAATGCAATGTAAAAAATGTAACGCAAATAAAATGTATGAATGTTTTCAAGATAATTCATTGATTTTAATTTTTGTTTATCTAGGTTGTTTATTTGTTTATGTACATATATTTTATTTGATGTGTACATATATTATTTTATTTATTATTATCACTTTTTTCTTTAGTTAGTGTATAAGGTGTGAATGAATACTAAGAGGCTTAATACATATTGCTCTTGAGTGTGACAGAAAAAAAAATCTATATTTTTCTCTTTTTAATGCGTGATACCAAAACCAATAACTCGTTTTGATCTTTAATGTATTTTTTTTTAATCATTAATAAATGATTGACACCTGTATTTACTTTGAGATCCCAATCTATTTCATATTAACTCCTCTTATAACAATTTTGACGGGTCAGAAAAAGAAAAACGAATTGTGAATTGAGACCTTTATGTCTAAGTGAAGAGAAACAACTGTATTACAACAAAAAATATTTTTTTTCCATAGAACTGTTGGATTCTGCTGTTAATCTGAATATTATTTGATGTTTACTATATTAATTAGAAATGATTTTATTAGATTTAATCTTCAAAAAATCTTGAAAAGGCCCCTCATATAATGTTTTTTCAGATCGCGATCATTAAGGTTTTGTCCACCTAAATCGGGACTTAGTCCCACTGTACTCTTGTACAATCTATTTCTATCTCTGTGTTATCTGAAAATCCATGATGTCGAGATGCCAGTTTGAACTTATTCGGCCCAGAGATCTATATATTTAATATGGATGAGCTGAGAATTAATAGTTTTAAGTGAAACAATTGAAGTTAGGCAAAATTTCCTTGTTTTGTAAGTGTGTATTGTTACTTTTTATTGGATTATTCCAGGATTTCCTCCAAAATAAAAAAAAAAAATCTATTAAAATGTATAATTAATAATTCGAGATTTATTAATAATTCATCTTTAGAAATTCAGTCGTTGTTGTTGTTTTTTTATTTGTTTTTTAGAACATTTAGAATTGAACTCCTCATTTGTTTATTTTTTTCTGAGTTAAACGTTACTAAGTTTAATTAATTTATGACAAAATTTTGAATATTTATTTATTAACTGGTTAGTTTACCACCTGCCGAAGCAAACCTGGGTATTGTCTTGGCCGCAGGCCACGGAACACAGCACTTGTTTATGTTTAAGAAATAAAAGAAGGAATATATTTTTATACTTCAAAATACAAAAGGTCAAACGAGACATACTCTACCACCTTTAACTATATAAAGTAATCCAGAGCGGTGGAACTCAAAACATAAACAAAAAGGCTTGTTTATCTTACAACCATTCCACGAAAAATTATTCGGTTTACAGATAAATAGAAGTGAATTAGTTTATATAGCGTAAACTGGCTGTATAGAAACTTGTATGAGACTTACCAGGAATTGTATAACCAAGTGGGCTGAAGTAACAAAATGATAAATATAAATTATATTATTTATATCAATCCAATAGAGTTTAAATATATGTGCAAGTTAAATAAATGCAAATAGGGATAGCGAAAACACACTACTACTGAAGCAAGTAGTAGGGGTAGCTAGTTCGGAACAAATTGGAGTATATGTATATTTAGGTGTCAGTGAAGCACTGTATCCAGGTAATGTGTCTTTTTTATACTGTTGATGTGAGATGTGCTGTATTTTGTCTTCATATATTTAATCTTGTATTTTCTATTCTGATGGTGCCTGAATTGGCGAAACGTTAACTGGATAGTTGTTTACTGGTAATTTGTGTTACGAGGTGTTGTGTTAAGAATCATCCAGTTGCAGTAGTTATATCCAGTCTTATAGAATAGAATAGAATAGAAGAAGAATTTTATTCTGAGACTAGGTCCCTTAAGAATAACACAATTGAACAAATAAAACAAAAACAGTATCTGGCCATAAGATATAAAATAAAGATCAATTAATATTTACAATATTTTCATTGAAATAATAAGCAAACAATATAAATTCTTGTCTTGAAAAAAATAATTAATGTTAGCCAAAAATTAAAAAAAAAAAAAAGCAATAAAAGAAAAAGAGAGAAAATGAAAAAAAAAAATAATGGGCTGATTAGCAAAGTTGAAGCTAGTGCAATAAAACTATTATTATTAACAATTAAAGATATTAATAGTCTGATTAATTAAATAATTTATTAGATTATAATAACTTTCAATACATTAGTTAGATCAGAGACCACCAAACAGTTTATCGCTAGTGACGACATATTTCTTTAGGATAGAATGTAAAAATCTTGGGCTGCCTTTCAATTAGGAATTTAGCAAGTTTGACAACAAGACCACTGGTATGAATATAATAAGTTTTTTAAAGTTTTTGGCAATTTTTAAAACAATTGCCCTATCATTGTAGTTGTACATTTCGGAAAGTATAAAGGTTAGAGAATGCAAGTGAAAATTTCGACACCTAGCAATACCTACTAGCATACAGAAAAAAGGAGGTCGAATTATCGATTTGCAATTAGTGCCTGATGAATTGGAGCACATCCAAAAATCAATTTCGCATACTAACCAATTTCTCTCCGACGTTATTGAAATATCTATTTTCATTTATTACTTATTTACCATTCTTATACTTTTAATGAAATGTCATGTCTGTTATTGTCTCTTTTTGGTGTTTTCCCAGAACCTTTACCTCTACAGGAATTTATTGATTTTGTTTACTTGTCATTCATTTGCCTACATCCACCCGTCGTTCCTGTTATTTTCTGGGATATAATTAAGTTTAAAACGTCGAAATTTATCATAATCTCAAGGTCGAATTCTTCGTAACAATAATTTATTTATTGATACAACTAGGTAAAAACGGTAAAAACCGAGTGGAACTATTGTATGAAGTGAGATCATCAAGCGTTTTTTGTACACAGTCGCTTTTTATCTTCTTCCATTGCTGGCAAAGATGGCCTTAATAGACTTAGTCTGAAACAGACGTCCATTTCCCATAATGCAGCCATTTTTTTCTTCTTCGCTGAAACTCATTTGTGTATACCATTGCTTAGGATGGTAATCCTAGAGATTTGGAAGTAGTACCTCATGATTTAATTGTCTCTATTTTATCATAATTGTATTACGTTATAGAGGCGAATCCTGATATGATTAATTATTATGACACAAATGTTATTTCATAAATGTTGAAGTCCAAATAAATTAGGTTGCTAGAAACTCATATAAATCAATATATTATAGTCATGACAATATATGTATGTATAGGACCTACCGTAAATATTTTAGTATAATAAATGAGAAACACTATGGAGTTTATTTTTTCCACTATAAAAAATTAGTGAAGTTAGTATTTTGTGAGAAATAAGGGAGAGGGTTGTGATATTACGCGGTTAATTAAAATGAGGCACAGACCCAAAAAGTTCGAGAACCTCTGATTTAAATTAAAAATGAAGCTTTAAATAATATTGTCCCGGGACCAAAATACATAATAATGAAGAAACGACGATAGAAATAAATTCAGATATCCAAAAATATGAATGAAAATAATTTTAATTAGCAAGACAGAAAAATATGCGTTGAAAGGACCTAGATAAAAAGGAATTCTTTCTGAGAAGTGATATCATACAGAACAAATTATATAAAGACAACATTCCCGACGGAGTAGAATAGCCTAAAGCTTTGCCAAAAATTAATGGACCTTTTTACTTATAAATAACATTGGCAAGGAGAGGGTATTGACTGATTTCTAAAATGTGAGGAATCTTAATTAAAATATAACAATTAACATGGAAAAGTTTGTTCTAATCAAGTAAGGCTTTATGGTACTTAATGTGTTGAAAAATGTCGAACATTAATTTAAATCTGTTGAAAAAAGCTGTACTTGTTAAAATAAAATTTAATAAACTTTATTTTTAGAGCACCTCTTTAGACCAAAAGAAAAGTTCAACAAAAATTCATTTATTAACTTTTATTGTCCCATTTCAGAGGGAATTTTACTTGTTTTCATTAAACATTGTTTGCTTACACGTCCATGGAGTCTTGACGCGTATTTAGATGTTAAATTTCCTCCGATATGTGTGGTAGGAATTTGGTTCCTGGATGTCTAGAGTGCGTGTAAATATGTATAAATTATATGAGTTTCTATTATTTTGTTCCTGGTTATTATACTTTCTTAATTTAATATTTCATTAACAGAAAGATTATATTATAATTTAGATACATTAAAACTGTAACCTTGTTGTTGTTGTTGCTGCGCTCAATCCAGATCAGAGAGTATCCCTATAAAAGCAACACCAAAGAAAGTTTCTATGTACATTTCTATATCATTTTAGCCACCCAATCACAAGTAGAGACGGCTTCAATTCTTGTGATTATACTATACCGGGTAAGTCAGTGTAAACGAGACAGTTTCCAAACAACTTGAAGAGGGTTGCAGTACCATTTTATTTGGGAAATATAGAACTTAATAAAGTTGATTTATACAGTAAAAATAAATAACTTATAAAAGAACTTGAAATGAATGTAACGTTTGTACGCTAAATCAGCTGTTGTAAAAAGTCCTTGTACCTAAGCGACGGACAGTAACAATTGTTGTAAGCGATTCTAGGCAGACAGTACCCCCTCCATCGCAAAACCTCCTCCACCTTTCAGTCTAATCTAGGGGGAGCAGTGCTCAGGCGGTGCGGGTTGCGTCTGCCAGGATGAAGCCGTTCCGTTGTTGTTAATTATAGCAAAAATTTAGATGTTAAATTTTATTTAAAAAAAAAAAATGTATATGTGTATATAATTATTCCGTTTTTACTAAATCTTAAATAGACATTACCCGTTTCTTTTTACTACTATAAATTAATGGCATTTTTCTTTTATGAAGCTAGGGAGATCACATGCTAATGTGCACAAATAATTATTTTTTTCAAAAAACCTTACCATTCAAAAATTGGTGTCGTTTTTAATGCCTCGCCACAAATTAAATTTGGTCCATTGAACGACCATAGGTCTCAAAGTGCAATTGGAGATCAGGCATATACTTCTCAATTTTCGACGGTTTCCATACGCCAGGCCTCAGATTTATGCCAAAAATATCATAAAAAAATATGAGGAACATTTTAGAACTCATAAATTCATTAAACAGCCGCCTAAAAACTTTGCGATTTTCGAAACCAAATAATCAATCTTTCAAATTATTGCGTATGTAGTGGGGTTTTGTAAAATACTGCCAATCATATAAGACTCAAAATTTCTAACATTATCCAAAAGCGGCATCCATCATCTCTGTTAATGCTTGAATGTATAACCCTCCAGGGTGTCTCGCCTAAATTATCTTTAGGGCAGAAATCATATTTAAAGCAGCTATAGAGATCAAAGGACTAGAGTTAGGGATAACTGAAAGGGGTCGGGAATTCTTCAACTCTCTTTCAATCAAACGCTCCGTCAAAAAACCTCGGTTCGTGTTCTCTTAAAATCTAATCCAAGTTGCTTTTGTGAAATCCGCCGAATTATCAGAATAGGATATGCAGCCACTATTCATTTATAATTCCAGTTTGAAAATATGGTCATATAGATACTAATTTAGTTATTTGAAAAACCGCTTTAGCACCTATAGAGAATTTATCTATCCTAAGTTTAGAATTGTGCACTGCTCTTTTACTGATACCAATTATGAGATCTATTTCGAAGATGCTGGAGTATTTCACCGTGAATTTCAGTAACTTGTTCTACAATTCGACATTCCTAGTTATTTTGCTTCGTCTAACTCCATTCTTAAATAGCGAGAGAACCTTAAATAGGGGTGAGCGGTAGATTAAAAAATAGTCTCTTGCCCAAAGAGGAATTGATTACAAAGAATTATAAAGCCTACATCACGTCCTTCGAAAATAATGTAACTAAGTTACTTTTCGACCAGTTATAAATTTGGGTTCACAGCCTTCCTTAAAATATATCTTGTACAAAAATTGTAAATTATGTTATAAATTTAGGTCCAATGCTGAAATTGAAGGGTGATATATTAACAGTATGTATAGCTTCAATACTTAGTATAATAGTTATACGAGCCTTAAGTCGATTTCACTATTTATAACTAAAAAAACTTAAAGCTATAATAAATCCGGAAAGGGTGACAGTCTAAATTTAAAAAAAAATATAGTTTATTTATTTATAATTATTAACTGAAAGCCAACGATTCGGCCCACTTTTTACAGAGATGAGAATCATATTAATACATCATATAAAATTATATAAAAGTTAAAAGGAAAAATTAAGAGTAATATAAAATAAATCAAGAGCTTATATCTTACTGATCAGAATTGATAAAACTGCGTAGACTAGAAATGGCATACATATCTGGACCATTTGGTCCTGACCGGATTCATTTTTAAGAACAAAAAAAAAAAGAACTGTAATTTTAAACATTTTTTAACAAGCCGTTCTATGGCCCTTGTTAGACAATTTTAATTTTTAGCAAAAATGTTATTATTCAATTTTAAAAAAAAGTCCTTTGTCGTGGGGTCCCCTTAATAAATGGAACCCGGGGTAGAACCTCCCCCCATTCCTCTAGGAAGTTTGCCATTACAGATTAATAGAAGTAACATAAAATAAAATATTTAATAATATAAAGTATGTAAAAGCAAAAAGAGCAACGATTTACTTACTTTATAATATTTCTTTTTCTGTGTGATTTTATTTTCTATATCGAGTTCTAACTTTTAAGTAATCTTTTAATTCCTATAAGTAATACCACTTGTTGCTGGTTACGTTATTTCATTGTCTATTTTAATTTAAAGAATTTCGCTCATATTAATCTCTGATTCAATTTCATGGAGTAAATTTGCTGGTTACGTTATTTCATTGTCTATTTTAATTTAAAGAATTTCGCTCATATTAATCTCTGATTCAATTTCATGGAGTAAATTTCACAATACTCCTGAAATTGTAGCATTGCTTCGTTATTTTTTTACCTGAATGTTTTAAATCTTCTTAATTTGTGAATGACGGTTCCCAGAAATTACTAGATATAAACAAATTAATTTCCTTTTTATCTTTCATGTCAATGTCACCTGATGGCAGTCTGAACCATTTTGATATCATGGCTTAATTGAGAACTTATTAAGTAAAATTACAAGTAAGGGTTACCTTAGGTTGGTAAGGTCGACGACCCTAGACCTTCTAAACACGTGGAAGAGAGGATATGGCAACTGCTTCCACATTTATAGATCGTTACAATGTGGACCTGCATTCCTCGGCTGCGTTCAATTAGGAGGGCAGTCGGCCAGTGTCCTAACGAACAGACGCTAACAAATTACATTAATTCCTTCTCCTATATTTGGTTCAGTCAGAGTTCGTAATTATTTCCTAACAATCTTGATAGCATATTCACTCTATTATTATGTTCTAGTTGAATAATTTCCAATTGTTCATCTGTTGGAATAATTTTTTCGGTACTAAAGCGAATTATGCTTTAAGTAAATTTTTCGTTATTTGTTTGATTGTTTTCCATTGCCTCTTTTCCTTTTTTATTCTAAACTTAAATACCTTATTGTTACTTATCGTCTTGTTACTTATGGTTAATGCAGAGATTGGATCTTGAGTATTTTTTTGGAAACTTATAATATGAGACAATCTTCGATGACGGGTCTCGCATTTGTCTCGTTTTTTCTAAAATTGCCTAAAATTGACGCTAATGTTCAAGTAGTTGTTCCTACTGTGTTGTGGAACCTCTGCTGGCGTCAAGTTGTTAAACAATGGGTTTGTCAACTGTTGGGAATAACCGTTGAATGATTCATGTCGGCGAGTTCGAAAATTCTTTATTTTCGGAAGTTTAATTGTTTTATACAATTACACCAACGATTTCATTCTCCGCATTAATGTCCCTCTCACCAATTATCAAACAATTTCATTTTAAAAAGATATGAGTCGGTTTCGCTGTAGTTTTCCGGAAGTGCTGAAACAGTGGTATAGATTAGAAGGTTAAGAGGCTGCGATAGTATCAAAGTTTTGGAGCCAATATGTTCTAGCTGTAATTTGGCTTTTAACATTTTGTGAAAATACTTTGAAAAAGTTAAATGTCTATCAAAATGTATACCGAGATATGTAAGATTAATCGATCATTTATTATGTCATTAAGTCACAGTTATTATGTTTAGCCTAAAGCTAGTCGGAAGTTTCTTTTTTCTTTATTTGTAAGAAAATGCAATGCCTTTCATCTATATTTAGATTTTTGAGCTGTCATGCTATTACTTGATAAATCGATTCCGCCTATAAAATTGCTTTCTTGATATTTGAACTGTTGCTTGAAATTGTTATTTCATCAGAAAATGCAACAATTTTGGTACTTAGTACCTATTTTTTCCGCATCGTATAATAAAATAAGAACTGGTAATAAAACTGCTCCATGAGGTTACTCTCCAAGAGAGATCAACAGGTTTAATTGCATATTCCCTACTTCAACTGCTAATGAAATCCGACTTTAAAATAATTTTAACAATGAGTATTTTATGGCCAGCGGTAAGAAGTCGAAAAATCGTCCTCCTGAGTTATGTTTATTGTGATCACCTCTAAAGTCTTCTTTACACAGTGAAGAAGGCTTGGAAGATAATCACAAACACATAACCCAGAATGACCCTTTTTCGACTTACCAACTTATTCCCTGTGACTATAAAATTGCACCAGACCCTCGTAATATGAATTTGTGATGTGATTAAATTCGATGTACATTTCAAAAAATATATACAAAAATCGTACAAACCTGTCCAAACAAATTTTAAGCAGTACTGCTAATTAAAAAATCTCAAGCCCTAATGGTCTCCAGGTCTAAAAACAACATAAGGTCATATTCTAAAAAAAGATTTCAAATTTAATTAAATAAACAATATACAAATTCGATACCAATAATTTTCATTTATAAATACAAATATTAAATAAGAAATTCAATGTGCCAATATTGGTCCAGTTCGTTAGTCATTTAGTTAAAGTTATATAATTTTCCAATGTGATTAGTTCGTAATTAAAAAATAAAAAGTTGATAATACCAACATAACTAATACTGTTGCCAGATATCTTTTTTTTTCATTCATCGAAAACAGACAAAATCATCTATACGTCATTTTTCCCTATTAAAAAAAATTTAGTTTATGTAATTTGTGTCTCCAGTCACTGGCAATAAACCTGATGTGCTATTTGAATTTAGTAGAAGGCTCAATTGTCAAATGGTTTTGTTTTTTGTTACAGAATGCACTAAGAAGAAAAATTTCTCGAACATATCAAGCCAAAATATCCAGAGGTTGACATCAAATTATAAGTAAAGAGCGAAATAAATTGAGACCTCATAAATAATTTAATCGTATATAGTATGAATAAACCTAACGATTGAGCTGATATTCCAGTAAAAAATAAGAAATAATAAAATTTAATTTCTTTTTATTACTTCATAACCAAAATTCGAAATAGATATTGTACTTTTCAAAGGCGTCAAACGGTAATTTCAGTAGCCATACTGGCGCTGAGAGATTTTGACACTGGAAGTTCTTATTTTAGCCGCAGATATATAAATACATACATCTGTGACCGTCGTTGCAATGTAATAAATTAATTTGCTTGCCCGACGAAGGTTAGGGAATGATTATGTGACCCTCACTAGGCCTCAAAACGCAAAGCACTATACAAATAATATAAAAAATGACACATAGAATAAATGGTTAAATTTGAGAACAAGAACACTTTTTTATTAGAAAATAAATCAAATTTGATAGATATGATTGTTCTTTTGGGCCGTGAAGTGGAGGGAAACGTTCCAAACCATTAAGATCTAACAGTTTGAAATAAACGATTCGGTTTAAATTTACAACGTTATTTATTATGTTTGTTTTTATTTTTGTAAAATTAAAAATAAACTATTACCACATACTAATCCAGTAATCCGAGATGTCACAGAATAAATAAACTAAATCTATTAAGGAGATCAATAGGATATCTAGGAGCTCATTAATTATAAACATAATTATTATATCAATATACAAACAGAAATTATTAATATCCGTTCCAAGCTTTTAGTTTATTTAGATTTTGACGTACTGTCAAACTCACATGGTTATTTTGTCATTTTCTTCATTGTCAACTATATAATTTTCACCTATTAGTTTATTATAACTTTATTTTATTTTATCTTTTCTTCATATACTAATCTTATCAACTTGTTCTTTTTTTTAATTCTTATTTTTGTTCAATTGTTGAAGGATCTTCAATTTTATTTTATAATTTTCTCTCGTTTACTTTATAATTACCTCTATCTCAGTTATTAGTTTTGTATTTATTACTAATTTTATTGATGTTATTACTTTTTATCATTTATCTTGTCACTTCTATCTTTTTACTATATTCATACAAGTGACGATTGTGCACATGAGTATGTGATCACCCTGAATAAAATCACCCTGTGATCACCTGATGAAAAATAAAATGATTCTATAGTAGTAAAAAGAATTAGAAAACATTTTTTTCAAGATGGTGTAAATCTGCAGAAATGGAACGCCTTCACCGTAACAGACGCAACCCGCACCGCTTGAGCAGTGAATCCCCTAACCTTTGCCAAAAGCTAGACAGATTACAAAGTACGCGTTGGTGGGTTGGTTGAAGCTAATTTAGCGTACAATTGTTAATTTCATTTCCAATTCATTTATAATTTGTTTATTTTCACTGTATCAATAAAGTTGTTAAAAATAAATAGATTACTCTTCACTACCCATATAAAAATAGCGCTGCATACTATTAGCACTTTTATAGCCTTTTAGTTGCTTGGAGACTGCCTGCTTTACACTGGCCTGGACGGAGTAAAAAAATCACAAAAACAAAATACGTCTCTACCAATGACTGCTATTTTGTGTCGTAATTTTGAGTTGGTTAGTTAATGGACTATTTGTGCAAACACCTGTTGTCACTATCCATGAACCATCACTGGTTCATACCCATATCTTATCATAATATTATGTCATGCTTCATACTTCTGCAATATTACTATTTAATCAACTGATTACTAATTTCATCTTTATTATTCCTTCTTTGTTATTTATCTATTTTGTTATTGTTTCAGTCATTTTACTTTTTTCATTTGCATATATCTCTTGTTTTTTTACAATGTTTATACTTATATAACTCATTTATTTCTATTTAATTTATGGTTTACTAATTATATCTCTGTTATTATATTTAATATTTTCTTATTATTCTTGTCAAACTTTCTGTCATATTCTGTCATATTTTCACCTATTTATATCTTTTTTTTTGTAGCCCCAAAGAAAGCCTGGAATGTGGGCCGAAATGGCTGCATTTAATAAATAGTTTTCTCCTATTGTTGTTGTTATCCTTGACCGTTACCCGAAACATCATACTCGTGACAAAATCATGAACCAATTAATTTTATATATCTGGTGGGCGTTTACCAAAAGGGTATTTTTCGCCTAAATGGTCTGCAAGCCTTCAATTGTCCACCAGCCTACTTGTATCAGACAAAAAAGATGGATGGGAAAGAATCTGATATAAATATAAATGACTGTAAGCTATGAAATATAAGGTTTCTTCTATAACGACTAAATTTAATTTTTAGTGGTATTTTATTCTGAATCAAATTTAAAAATGTTAGATCTCTAACTCATTTCTTATTCATAAATTTAGATCACTCCTAAATGGAAACACAAATAACATATTTACTATATGTTTTCAGCTAGCAGCTTAATTGCATATTCTTATAAACATATCCTCAATGTGTATCATAAGGTACAGAAAGAAGGAAGAGAACTGGAAACGAATACATCCAAGAAGCTGACTGGAAGAGATTATGAAAAAACTGATATCTCTGGCTAAATAGTACACAAGTTAATCATTTTATATTGATTTATGTTACATTTTCACTCATGTAATAATAAGGCATGTTATTATTGAATTTTACATATCATTTTATCAACAATACATTTATAGCATTATCGTACTATCTACATTTCATCTATTTCTCTTTAAATATCTCATTATTTAATTTAATCTAGTTTATACTGAAATTATTTATGTTATTACCACCAATAAAGCTATTTAATTTATCATTCGTTTATATTGTAATCTTTACAATTTTTTCTTATTCTAGTTGTCCAGTCATGGTTTTATTACTGTTAGTAGTATATTGTTTTTATCTACTATGTAATAAAAATGAAACTGGTCATAACATACATATTTCAATACAACTTAATCATATATTTTAGTTACTGTTTCAAGAATTGAATTAATATTTTTTTCTGGATACATAAAAATCTGCCCAATGTGACCAGAACCGATTCCAGAAATAAGGGTTATTCTGATGAAAGAGTATAAAAATATCCTTCAGGAACCAATGAAATATCTTATTTCATTATTCAACATGGAATGTAAGACGTTATAGAGGCAGATAAAGAAAATAACCTCTAATCAATTTTAAATTTCAATGCAGGATTTTTTTTTTAAATTAGTGATTTTTTTTTTTTATTTTAATTTTATTAGCGGGTACAAAATTTAATTTTGGAGGCTAACACCGGGGGTCTGGGACAATTCAGCTGATAGGATATCTAAAACATCTAACTAAAAAATATATTGTTTATAGAATTTAGTATATTTTATCTAGTAACTCGAAAGAGAATTGAAATTTTAAATAATTAAATGTACAAAGCAAAGCAGTACATCTTAACAATCCGACAATAAAAACAAAAATGTTGGTACCAAATATATACAGAGTTGAAAACATCAGTTGTGCCGGAAGAATATTTTTAAAGAGGATCCAAGAGTGGAAAATAGAATACAGCACTAGTAAGCGAATTTTAAAATAGAGGGAACACAAAAACATGGTTCAAAGGAAGCAGTTTCAGTTAAGGGAATGCATTAACACATTAATACTAATAATACCATGTTGGGTTAATTTTATATCCGCAGTATTTTTAAGATAACGATGTTATACAATTATTAACAAGAAAAAATTATATTAAATGTGCTAATGTATTATTTATAATAGTTTCATTCAATTAAAATAGGATTTTGTATATATTCTATTAAAATAATGTAACATTATCTTGCAATTATTCCATTTTATCAATGAATGGAACAATACTTCTGATTTTTTTTCTGTTTGTTAAGCTCTTTATGAGCAAGAGGCAGAACTAATTTCAATATTTTTTTTTTCCATTGTTATATAGAGCTCTGAGAATGCTTTAAGCAACACGAGTCAGCGATCTGAGAACAAAATGGCGGAGGATCAAAAACCCAGATACATTGTCCGCTTTTCATAGAATCTACACCAAATTTCTTGTTGTTATTTAGAGAAGTAGACAGATTTTAGTAGCATTTAACAATTATCCGAAACCTTATTCCAAGTCAGCCTAATCATTCAAGATATGATGGTTTATAATTATGTAAGCATGAAAAACTGGAATATTAAAAAATTAGTCGACCAGAAAATTAACTATTTATAAATTATAAAAAAAATGAATTTTTTTTAACCACTTAAATTATTTAAATATTAAACATAATATAACAATAGTTAAATCATATTGATTCAAACAACATACTGTGTACTATCATGGTTCTGAGATATAGGAGATTGAATTGCAGTTAAAAATAAATACAGGCCGTCTTAAGCCCTCTGCCGAAATAAAACTTGCAAGCGATAAATAAAGATTTCTTTTTTCTACCATTAATTTTGAAACAGTTACAGGCAGTTGTCTCTTGCAAGGACTATCTATATCATCTGCTACACTATCCATTATACCAATGCCAAATATAACGAAATCAATTGTGAACAAATGATATAATTTATTCTATACTCTTATAATTATCCAATATAAGATTTTTATTCACTGTAAATACCTACTATTCTTCCAAGAACAATCTTCTAATACCATTAGTTCTTGTAATATATGTCATGTGTACGCTTCGTGCCAAAATATGAGAAATATGGGATAAAATGTGGGAATGAAATGCATGCTATTTACGAGATTGGATATCATCTTATGACCGACAGATGAAATACAGTTATGGGAATCAGGTGAGCCCTTTTATTTATTGATATTATAATATCATTTTCCCATTTCTGAGGAATTCCTCTTCATCGGTAAACATTATATGTAAAATAAATACAATAACAAAAATATATGAGTATACAAAAGTAATATAGCAGTTGAAACAAATTTATTCGGATTCGCCATGTCCGAAGCCCTCCAGACTGTGCTCACGCTAGCAATATATTAATGGTCAACTTCACAGATCGTAAAGTCAGATTTCATAGTTAAGAGCAAAAAAAAAAAAAATTTAACTTAATGAAATATAAATACCCTTAGGGACGGAATGTACTTGCATATTTACTTAAACAAATTGGTAAGTTGTTGGTGTAGTTGGCATCTGTGAATATTGAAATTTGGTGCGGTAGTCGAGGTCTTTCCACACGCAAACGAAAATCAAGACTCTTCTTTACTCAATATATTAATTTAATTTCTGTATGCTTACATGCACAGATATGAGGACCATTCTCCTTTTTAGGGACTGAGATGAAATTAATGATGAAAAGATTTCTAGAGCACAATAGTTACCTCTAATTACCGCCCATCCCAAGAAAATGTTTGAAAATTTGGTGCGTCTTCGGATGTTTTGGTGCTGCTACCAGGAGCAGAATTCATCTCGTTTTAATTTCACGATGTAATGCTACGTTTTTAACTATAATGACCTCAACACATATTCGTCAATGATGTAGAAGTTCCTGTAACAGCTGTTTTTTCCCCTTTACTCTACTAAAAATCGATCAATTTTAAAAATTAAATTCGAGATTTAAAGTAAAAATAGCCTCCAATCACCTTTTTTCACCAATTTAATTTCCTTCTTTTTTTCTCGTAAGTGATTTTTCTTTTTCTTAAGTTTTATAAAATAATAATTTAGAATTTATTGCCATCTGATAATGAACTTACAAATATTATAATAAGAAAAAAAACAAAATGTCGAAAATACTTAAAATATAATGAATTTTTTTTTTCATCATTTTGAACTTACATTGTTTCAAAACATGTACGGGATCAAGAGTAATTTGACCCATCAAAATTGAAAATTGGTCGAGCCAATTTCTTAAATTTCTTAAAAAATCGTTCCATATCCTCAAACAGACAGAATAAACACATTAAATACAACATTTCTTTAGTATTCTAACCTCAAAATGTTTCGAAACATTTACGGGATCCCACAGAATAATTTGAGCCATCAAACTTGAAAATGTGTTGAGTCGTTCACGAACAAAAAAAAAGAAGGCCAAAGACACTAACCAAAATTCCGTACCATATCTCGACGGTCTATTGAGATAGGATACTAAGGGTGGCACCACTAGATTCTATAACCAAAAATTCATGGAAAATTACACCCCAGTCCTGGTTCAACCCACCTACTTGGGTCCTATATAAATTTGACGTAAAAAGTCGAGTGGAGTATTGTAGAACGTAGATTTTGGGGTGATGAGTTGACTAGATTACTCCTAGTCCTATAAAGCCACACACACCATGTGATGAAATGATAAAAAAAAAGAGCTGGTGGGTGCTCCTGATATTTTTCTAATATTCATTAATTGTAAAAATGCTCACGAAAATAAATTCCTCTTCTTTCATAATATATATATATATATATATATATATATATATATATATATATATATATATATTAAAACTCGCTCTTTATATCTGATGCACAAAATACTGAGCAAATAGTAAACAATTATTATAATTATTTTTCAATTCTATAAACCTTTATGATTGTTTCTAAATTGAATTAAAAATGCTGTCTACAATGAGATATTTATTCCAAAATGGTAAAAATAGATATATATATATATATATATATATATATATATATATATATATATATATATATATATATATATATATATATACCAATTATAAAATAAAAACTATCGGATAAATTAATGCATGTCAAAAACCTACCCTCTTTATTTTTTAATACCTTAAAACAGTGATAATCTTAAATCTAGAAATAATATAACATGGATTTTTAATAATATGAATTTAAAAATTAAGTAGGAATTGTGTTCGTCTTACTATAAAAATAATTCATTTGAAATAAAGGCTGGAATTCGATTCTAGTAGAAATTTGTTTGATATTAGGTCGTGCTTCAGTATTAGTTTTATATGGATCAGAATTTAGAAGAATTTTTAAAAATATGTCTTTATTCGTATGAATGCGAACATGTTTCCGATAATGATGGAATCTGTAATCTTAGTTTCTGTAATCTTGGAATCTGTAATCTTAGCCACTTCAGAAGTTGTCATATTTTTTACCTTTAATGTCGAATTCACTATTGCTATTGAGCTTACGAATGATCACGACCAGCATCGCATTTCAAGGATTAAGGGCTAAGATGATGAGAACCGCGGAAAAATACGTCCTAGAAGTTAGTAAAGGCTTTTAAAATGCATCTCTAGATCCTTAAACTATAATAATATCGATAAATTGAAAACCATTAGATTGAACAATTTTAAAAATTATGTTCAAGTTTTGAAATAAAATTATCTATTTATATTGATCGAAGAGGACGAAATTGTCTCACAGCCACTTATATTATGTAAGAACACGACATGCTTTTAAAAATTTGGTTGCTAACAGCGTGAAATGAAGAGTATAATGAATATTATCGCTTTTTTTTTTTTTACTGAAATCCAACAACTAAGAGTTTAAGAAGATAAGTTTTTTGGGTCTCTGCTTATTCAGAATTCCATGAAGTTTAATATCATGTATGATTATAAGTAGCCTAACCATGGATAGTTTTTATAGAAGTCGGACGTGAAGAGTCTTAAATCGCCTTTTTACCACTTTTTGGGAATTTACCACTCATTTTCGGCAGGTTATAAAGGCTGATAGTAGAGAAATATTTTATGGAAATCAAGTGTATAACATTTTGTCTACTGTAATTTGGTAGAGAATGATCTTGCTTGAATAAAACAATAGTTTCCAAGATATAGATAGAAAACCAAGGTTTTGGACAAAATATCTGTCAGAAAACCTTAGATTTAAGTTCAGGGACACAAAAAACTAGAATGTACCAACATTTTTGTCTACAAAAAACCTTTTCCCTTTTCTGTCCTATTTTATCTGGACCACCACTTATATACTTTTAGTTTTAGTATACTTTTTTATATTTCTTATTTACGCCTCCTCTGGAATACCCAAAAAAGGTCATTTTTCGTTCCCTCCTCCCCAAGAATTGTTAAGACACAGCTTGCGTCGTAACCCTCCTCTGTGGGCACCCCTGCAAGGATCAAAAGCCACTGAAGAAGGTACCTAAAACACATATTTTCCGTTTCCGCCCTACTGTTCGGTGCGGCTTCATTTCGCACATTATTATAACATGACTTTATCAACAGGTTGGAACTGATATGTTAACAACTCGTATTTAATCTTAGCGAACTTTCGTTGCTGATTTTTGAATCGTTAGTGTTTAGGTTTCAAACTCCGTAAAGGACAGCTCCTACCAATTAATGGTATAGATTTAATAAGGCAATTACGCGCTTCCTCCGAAAACGTTCTTACCCCTAATCACCTTATCTAATTTAAAATAAAAATATTAGTGCACTAGAATATGTAAAGTGTAATATAAAACTATTATTTCATTCACGTTTTATGATATCTATTAATGAGAAACTTCTCAAAATCAAGAAATATCCTTTTTAATTGTTCATTATAATATCATCGGAGCGCACTGCAAAATAAATCTTCGATAATGCCATCTAAATGACGACACAACTTGGCAAGCCTCGTCTATTCCTCTCTAGTGTGCGTACTTAATGCCAGGTCTGTTATTATAGTAATTATTCAAGAACAACTTCAACAAGAAGTGTCAAATAAAATATCAGTGACGGATGACATGCGGACAGCTTTCTGAAGTCAACCGTTCCCGTTTATACAAATTTTATTTATATTCATATGAGTTCTAAACATTCGTTGCATTATTTTGCTGCCAGGGAGCGCATTTTTCGAGGATGAGAATCTTTTTAAAATTACCACAAAAATAATAAATCATCGAAATCGGGCCCCATTTGCAAAGATAGAGCGTATTGAAATTCTTTCACATGTTTTTTATTGCTCTCCCACCGTTACTGGGTATTTTATTTATTATTTGTTTAAATAACCGTTTTTTTAAATAAAAATATGGTTTGTTCCATAAATAATATTACAGTGAACATTTATAGTTGATTCGGGATGTACCCTTATACAATACTTTTTATTTTTATACAACTTATTTGGACAAAATTATATTTTATTTATTGGTAAAAATAAAAATGAGAAAGAAAAATAAAACCCAATACTGTTCTGATAATTGATAAAACACAGGCTATTTAGATGAAATATAAATATTAAAATAAAATACAGGCTTCTTAAATTAGTATATGTTTTGTTCGTTTATGTTTATATCTGCGTGTCGTAGGTTTTGTATAATTACCTATTTCAGTTATCAAAGGATTTAGAGAGTGGGGGCATGATTGAAAGAATAAATGAGTTAGTTTGAATACGTAATCATGCATATAGGATATATTTAATTCTGAGTGCATCTTTGTTATTTTGGTGTAATACGGATAATTGTTGACAATTCTGAGGCATTTATTTTGGAATACTTGTAATTTTTTAAAAAGTTAGTTGCACTTGTGAAACTCCAAATAGGACAAGCGTATGTTAAGATTGGTCTTAGTACAGATTTATGTAGATTAATTTATTACTAGGAGAGAGTTTTGATTTTTTATTAAACTAGGGAAACATTTGGTACATCATTTTCCGACCGTTTTCTATTTTTATATTGATATGATGATTGAACAGAAGCTTACTATCGAGTGCTACTCCTAAGTATTTCACAGATTTGGCTAATGGAATTGAAGAACCGTTTAAGATTACGTTCGGAGGGAGTACAGGTCTTCGTTTTGTAAAAATGATGGTCTCCGTTTTAAATAACCGCTACAAGATAAGAAAATTATTGTAATCGGGTGAAATTTTCGATGTACAGTTTTCAACGGAATATATTTTTACTGTTCACATATAATGTGCATCCTCGAGAAAAAGCAAGACAATTTTATTTTATGTGAAACTTAATCGATTATTATATTACTAAAAAAAAAATATTTGCAAAGATACAGCGTTTTGAAGTTTATCACAGCGATGATACTGTATTCAGTGATTGTTCCTGTGGAACCCCATTTAATAATTTTTAATTTTTCGAATTACCTGGAAACTATTCATCTATCGGGTAATTGCAGATGATCATTTCAAAGATATTTATATTATCTATAAAGGTAAACAAAAACAAATAAGAGAAAGAAAAGAAATTATCAATCGGACCTTTATTAGTAAAGATACAGCAACAATTTAGTATTGTACTTTGCACTCATAGGGATAAGGAAGTTCTTATGAGTGGATATATCAGATATTTTCTTCTAGTATTTTTTTCTCAGATCAACCGGTTTTTCCATAAATCACGTTACATAGTATAATTTAGTAGAGCTGTTTAAAACTCCTTTTCTTCTTATAGCAGATTTGTAGATATATTACTATCAGAATAGGGGTTTATGGAAAAATTCAACTTTGCTGAAATTTAAGAGAAAGAAAAAGGTAAAATGTTTCACTGGCAAAACAGAACAAAAGAGCAGGAATTGTAAAGAATTCAAATGGAAACCTGTCAAGAGATAGGATGTATCTTGGAAGGACGGAGACGACCCTGTGGCCTGATATCTACAGAACAACAATTGCTGCCAAAAGCCGAAGAGGGAAAAAAATACAAAAGAAAGAACAATACAAAATGACTACTAACACGAAGATGAATCTCTGAGACATATAATACGATCCAAATAATAAGAAATCGATTATATCTTCTTTTTTTTTAATTAAAAATATATTAACATTTAGACTTCCTAATATATAACCTATGTAGGATTAAGGATTACCTAGGTACCTAATATTCTGAACTAGGTAGGAAACATTTAGAATATATTCTAAAAGTTTCATCTGAGCTTGCAATGTTGAAAAATAAAGTGGTACTAATGATGAATTAAAAGATCACATAATAGTCTATGTTAGTTTATTTAAGGTGAATGCAGTATATATTGCAAATTTTTGGCTTTTAATCCATCCTCAGGTATATCTTTAAAACTAAATAAGGGCCTTTTACAGAGATGTCTGAGAATGGCCGAAAATTTGCATCTAAATAAATGAACTTGGTGAAATAGTATCAGCCTGTATTTATTTTTATATCACATAATAAGTTTTCTCATGACATTGATATAGAAGTCTTGGCGCCTTGTATGTCGTGTCATTGGCAAAGAAAAAGAATGTTTGAACACTCTTAAATAAACCAATAACAGCACCTTTATCTCCTACCACTGACAAGATGCTTTTGTAATTCAAAAGTATATAAATCGAGATAAGTAAATATTAATCCACACTTCATGAATATTTACAATTACTAATATTTAGTAAATATTAATATTAATTTATTAATTAACAAGCAGTTTCTTGTCGTTTTACAGCTGAATGAGGATTCCAAGTCAGACACTTGCCAATATGGAGTTCTAGATAGCGGATCTGTTCAACAGGATAATTTGAGTTTTATTAAAGCATACTGTAGCACAGGAAGTAGTGGGTTTACGATGCAGAGCAAAAGTGATTTGATGGGATTTGCTATAGTTTATTTTGATTCTCAAGTTTTGACAAAATTCTCCATTGGCTGTGTTGTGTAACTGCAGGATTTGGAATGCAGCATTTGGGTCATTATTCAAAGATAACACATATGTGGCATCAGCGTAAGATATGAGGACAGTGTTGAATGGATAGGAATATCAACTGTATAAATCGTGTAGAGAATGGGACCCGGGATGCTACCTTGAGATACACCGGCGGACTGAGAAAATTATGGTTTACTTTGAACGTTCTGTCAGTAAGGTAGCAAACGGATTAATAGGAAATAGGAGAGAGGAATTGACGGAGTTTGTAAAGCAGTATCGAGTGCTAGACTCGGTTGGAAGCTTGTTCTACGTCGAGAAAGGCTCCCGTGTAGTACATTCCGCGCTTCAATGTGAAGGATATAACACCTTCTTCAGGATAACACTGGTTTATAGTAGAATGGGATGTTCGAAATCCACGTGAATTAAATCCAGTGTTGGGTACAAGCATTTTAGTATAAGTTTTTTACGATTTTGCCCATAGGGAGCAAGAAGAAAATGGGACGATATTCAGGAGGCTTTTGGGGTTTAGTTATCATTTTTATTATGGACATTTTTCAAGGACCGAGAAAATGAGATCAGAATGCAGCAACATGCAGGTAACGAACAGGATTGCTTTTCGAGGGACCTCTTTAAGGATATGTTATGTAATGAGATCCTGGCCAGTGTCTTTTTTGGAATGTAATTTGTGAATTATGTTCGCTATTTCAGAAGGATGAAACGCTTTAGGAGGGAGTTGTATTTGGAGTGCAATAGTTAGTTCCGCTTCAACATATTCAAGATGGATTGAAGCCCAATACTTATAATAGAATATATTATATTTAGCCTTCAGTATGTAACATACTAGCAAACAATAATTAAAATGGAATGGAGTATTTTTAAACACACTTAAATATACTTGTGGTTACAGCTGTAGAATATACTTTAGAACTCGTTGGATGATTCTTTATGAGTTTATAAAAAGACTACTATTGGCATTTGGTATAAATAAACAGAAGTTGGTTGTTAGTATCGGTTCAAATGTATACAAATGATGGTACAAACTATCTCCACAATCCAAAGATATCATACGACTAATTCCAATAAGAGATAGAACGTGATACCCAAATATATTGGGTTGTTAAAAAACACAAGAAACATATTAATCATTAAGGTTATCCACAAAGCATGTCGCAATTATATCTATTACCCCCGCTACGGGGGGTAATAGATATAGAAAAAATAACCGAATGCCCATCCTATCGTCCGATTTCTTTCTTGCCCATTATGGACAAAATCGTAGAAAACTTATACTAAAACGCCTGTACCCAACACTAGATTTAAATTTGTGTGAATCCTTACCATCAATTTAGAATTAGAACATCCTATTCTACTATACAGCAGTGTTATCGTGTGAAATATATTACATCCTCTACATTGAAGTGCGGAATGTACTACACGAGAGCTTTTCTCGAAGTATAACAGGCTTTCAACCCAGTTTGGCACCCGAGACTGCTTTACAAACTCCGTCAATTCCTTTCTCCTATTTTCTATTGATCCGTTCCTATCTTACTGACAGAACATTCCAAGTAAACCACAATTTTGGTTACTCATCCTTATCTTCTCAGTCCGTCGGCGTATCCCTAGTAGTATCCCTGGTAGTATCCCTGGTAGTATCCAAGGTTCCCATTCCCTACATGATATATACTGCTGATATCTCAACCCATCCTAGCACTGTCCTCACTTCTTGCGTTGATAGCACATGTGAGTTATCTGTTAATAATGACCCAGCTGCTGCATTCCAAACCCTGCAGTCACAAATCACAGCTATTGGAGAATTTTTTCAAAGCTGGAGAAGCTATTCAATTCGATTACCACTATTGGCATTAGATAAACCACTACTATTTAAGTGCGTTTACACGAGCTCGTTTACAGTAGAGTGGTAGATATGCTCTCGAGTGTAAAACTTTGAGACGTGTGAAGACCTCTGCGGTTGTAATGTCACGTCACATCAGATGTAAATAAATGTTCCTCCTGTCGTGTTGGAGAGCACTTTTAGAAAATTCAAATCTGTTTTGAATGAATAAAACTACTCCCCGAGAAGAGGAAGGGAACATTTACATCTGCTGTGGCGGGGCATTACAATGCTCGGAGAGCTCACCCTGGAGTTGAGGGGGAGGCCTTTACACTATTTTTTTTTAATAGTTTTACTCTCGAGAGTACCTGCCACTCTTGAGAGTGAAAACACGCTCGTATAAAAGTACCTTGTGATTAATTATATTAAAATCCTTTAGGATTCATACCATTCCTAATTTCATTTAGACATATCAAATTTTATATTTAATAAACATTATTAAAAAATGAGTAATATATAATTGGTTTCTGGTTAAGAATAAATTATATAAATATTAAAAATATATAAATATAGTGAAATATTGCATTAAATAATAAATAAACCAGACATAGAAACTTTCTGTTTATACCCTTGTCGGTGTCTAATCACTAGGTTTCTCTAGCTTCTGGCATAGATCCGACACGCCTCCTGCTAATGGGAGAAAAATTACTTAGGACTCAAGCCAATATTTTTCTTTTCCAAGAATGAGGAATAAATTTAGTTAAGTATATAAACAGAATCTTATCAGTTCCGGTCTAAGGACGCTATTAATCATGAGAATACATGACACTGAAACCTCTGCCAAATTGGTATGAGTAATTTAAAATAAGGTAGGATTTTAAATCTTGGTAAAATCTACTATATGATACTTATATTTTAGAATTAAAATAATTGTTCATCAAAATATATTCCATTTTCACATCGTTCAATTGAAAAATAATGGTAGCACGGAAATCCTTAATTTCGTTTAATTATACTGTTTCCATTAATGATTATTAGTTAGAGTAGGTGGGGTTATAAATACGCAATTTTGTTATTTTCTGATATTTACAACAATTGGTCATCAATTTCCCCAATATTGTGCTTGAAGTTTATACATTACACGATCTTCACTAAATCCTGTCCAAGAGCCGATGCAATTGGACAATTATGAACAGAGATATCGCAATTTTTGTAAACGATTCCATTGCAAAGTTTTACCCGATACGATTGGGACAAAAGTAGGTAGTTTGTTTAAATTTAAATTTGTGTTTTAGTTATGTCTTTGTTCAACATAACTGTCTTCTTCAGTCTCTTGGAATCGGTATCTTCCGTATTGGTATATTTACGGTAAAGATTGTATTTCAAATTTTAATTCTAGCGCTAAAATGTAGTACGAAGATGTTGTAGTCAATAGTTTAGATTTTTCAGTTTGTTTACCGCTCCTCACTCTAGCAAGTAATATTAAATCTCCGATCTAGAAACGTCTATTATGAGTGTTTTTAAATTACCTAACTGATAAGTAGTTGAAAACATTCAATAATGCGGTTATTTATAATCCCTCTTAAGGAATGAGAAGTACATGAGGTAATATCATCCATTCTCAAATATGAAGTGTTTGATAAACCCATTTTCTATATCCCTAATAAATAAGTCAAACATTTTTAAATATAAAGGCATTAACCTAAGCGAGACAGATATGAATAATTACTAAATTAATATAAAATAACGTCTAATTGGAAAAAAAAATCTAGCATACCTTATTCTTCAAGTACTGATTTTTTAAATTTAATGATCGATATAATGTAGTTCATTATTTCTTAACAAGAGGAATTTTCCAAAACAGCTAAAAAAAATGAAAAAGTTCCAGAAGTTAAGTACCATTCGAAAGTCTGTATTAAATCTTTAAAACTTTCAAATTCAATTTTTTAAATTTGTTTGGAATATTTTTGTTTTTTGTTATAAGTTATCATATGCACAGATATCATATGATCTGTCGAAATGTAGATTATTCTTTTGTGTTTGGGTAAATGGATTTTTTTTTTTTTTCATTAAGTCGTATTTTTCCGATTAAAATAGACCATAAACCAACAATCTATTTGCATATTATCTATTTGAATAGGTGTTTGGCATTTTGTAAGAATTTAAATACAAACGATAACAAGAATGAAATCACTGTGATGATCACTGGCACAATTGACATGTTCTAATCTGATCGGAACTTGTTTACAATCTGTTGTAAACAAAATCATAACGCTAATACCGCTATGCTAATACATGTATGAAATAATGTTTATTTGTAATCAGTCAATAAAATTAAAACAAATGAAAATCGGATAAGAATATATGTTTTTTTTTTTTTAATTTTATTATTTTCCTGTGTGCAACCCACCACTCCTGGAGTTTGGCCCGTCCCTCCAGACTCATCGAAAGGCTGAAAGTTTGCATTTGAAAGGTAGTTAAATAAATTATAAAACAACAGAATTTTCATCGAAATCGGTCCAAGCAAAGATATGGCTATTTCGAGTGTTTTAAAATGTTTTTAGTCTTATTTTTCCGTACAAAATATACTATTGACCAGTGTCAAAGGTCAGCGGAGAGGGGCGATAGTTTGTTCTTTGTCCGTTTCATAACGCCTAGAATACGATTATGAAAGTTTTTAAAATGTCTTATATATATATTTTTTCTACTACATTATTTTAAGTATTTGTGCACCTCAAAAACCTCTCCAAATTGTCTGTAAATATATTTTTTTTCGTTACATTTGGGCACCTCCAGCGGTTCTCTTTGGGTTAAATGGTCTGAAATTCGGTAATTGAGTTCTGATGTAAATTGAGTTGGTTTTTGCTATGTGCCTTTTGGGGTCTCCAATTTTTCCTCCCTTCTCCGTTATTTTAATATTTTGTATTTTTTGTTTTAGTTAAAATATGACCTCAGTAACGGAGCTCTACTGCTCACGGTTTTTTATTTTTTTGCTCTGGGTTTGTCACACTAAAAAAAAAAAAAATATTTTATAAAAAAACAAAATATGACTTAAGCCTAGTGTAAACAAAAATTTGTTTTATCCAAACACCACAGAATTATTTAATTTATAATAATTTGTTATGATTGAAAAGTGTATCACCTTACACTCTTTTTGCATTTATTTTTATTTTTCAGAATTCAAGTTTAAACTTGAATAATATTATGCTACTAGGCGTTTTAGAATAAAAATGCTTTAAATTGAAATAACTCGATAATAAAATTGTATTACTTGGATTCCTTAGCTTCTAACCCCCTCGAATCTTCTATCTAGGCATGAAGTAAGAATACTGAGAAATAAGAATGAAAATGAAAAAAAATTATTGGATAACAATTTATTTTGGTCAAATATAGAAAACGGTACATTCATTCAAGAGTATAATAAAAATAAAAAGTGCAATAAATTGATTACTGTTTAATGAGTACTTTAGTTATGTTAATTTTGGCCTACTTTGTAGGCCTTCATGAAACAAGATAGGGGTAGTATATGAACTGAGTGATAACAAATAAATAAATATAGTTGAAATGCATAAATACAAGAGTAAAAGCAACACGATTAATCTCGATTTTATATCACAACTTTATGTTGTTTTATTAATGTATTCTATTTAGATGTGTCATATGAAGTCTCCGATTAATCTTATTCGCACCCTCCTTTTCATGTATATCCAATATATTCATTTGTAATTACTCTATTCTTACGATACTTCTATATTTTTTTTTATAACCCTCTCTAACGTAAATTCGTTGGTCGGAAAGTCGCTGTATATTAAAAAAAAACTAGCTGTTTAAAAAATTAGACATTTTAAAACTATTTAAATTAGAAGATTATAGTATTAAAAGATTATAATGTTAAAAGAGAATTTCTCCCATTATTATTTCTATTCTCCCATTATATTGACAAAATAATTTTACACTTATTAAAAAGTTCGTGCTGTAAACTTTCTTTCAGATGCATACCCGTATTCAGTTTTATATAAGATCATAGATATATACAGATGAAATGGGCGGGACAACAAAACCTAGGCAAGATAGAAACTTTTTCTCTTAGCAATTTATTTACGGTTTCTGATCCGTTGCTATGGGTTGTAGGGCGATTTTATAAAGCCTTCCTCAATGCACGTTCTATCTGACGCGAAAAGAATTTTTCAAATCGGACAGGTACTTCATGAAACTTAGTTCATAAAAACTCTTTATATTATATTTTATTTTATAGCTTATTAAGCTAAAATGTTTTTATTTTTCTATTGCTCCCTCAAGCATCAACGTCCAGATATAATCCACGATCAATATAATTTTAATGCCATTGTTTCAGCATTGCTATAGTAAATTTTGTGTTATTGCTATCCCGCTGCTTCACTTCCTAATACGGCAGTTATGAAGGTCGTAAAAGAGGCCATCAAACGACCAAAACACATAAGATGACCCGAGGACTCCCTCCTTTATTGAATATTTGAGACATTAGCAAACAAAGGAAGTCAGTGAGCTGCTGGCTTGGCTAATTCCTCTTGTCGAATATTGTTTGGTGTATTAATATCTTAGTTCTTCTATTTCTGCCAGATTGTAAGGAGGTCCTTCATTTTACTGGCACCTTTGATCAATAAAAATATTAGAGCAAAAGGAGCAATAATCATGATAAGTTGTTCAATGCTGTAAGAATTTAAACATTCAGATAAATGACAATGAAAAACTCCTTTTTCTAATATTATAATAAGCACAAATACTAAGCTGTTAATTGAAATTTTGTAAATTAGGATAGTCCTTATTTATTTGATGCTTAATGTGTTTTCTGTAACATATATACGAGTATACTTATTTTTTTACAGAATTCCACTGGCACTAGTTAGAGGATAAGAAATAATACAGTAAATCTACAAATAATTTTTGCAACAAACAAATCTATTTTCATCCTGGTATAGTGGTCAACATTCACACAAAAAACTAAAACAATTTTTAATTGCCATAAATATTGGAACTGAAAATCTGAAACAAGCAAAAAAAAAAAAAAAAAAAGATTTCGTTTTGTGGCACTCTTTTTTCAAGCCAACGTTATCATAATAGATAGAGCTGTTACACAAAGGTTCTTGCATAGTTTAAAAAAAAAAATGGAAATCATGTAATTAATTAGGAAAAGATAAAAGAAAAATTCTATTAACAACAGAGGATACAAAAAATAAGCCACTGAATTTTTTTTCTATTGTAAAAATTAAAAAAATCAAAATGATCTGTTCAACCTCGCCAATCTTCAATAAAATTGTTTTGTAGATTAAGTTGTATTTAATATTATTTAAAAAAAAATTGATATATCCATAATAAATTTTAAAAACCATCAACTTTTTTTTCTGGCCTTTTGATAGAAAGTATCTACCATAGATCTCGTGAAAAGGAATTATAGCTGTCATTAATTTCTTTGATAAGGCTTTCGTGTGAGCAGTTCATTTTAGCTAGAGAGAGAGAATTAGCTCCCATCAATCTAGCATTGCTTTACTAAAAGCGTTTTGGTTTTAAAAACCAAACTATTAATTTTAACAATCAAAAATAACACCTCTTAAATTAAGATAGCTTGTGTTTTATTCTATATATATATATATATATATATATATATATATATATATATATATATATATATATATATATATATATTAAAACTCGCTCTTTATATCTGATGCACAATACTGAGCAAATAGTAAACAATTATTATAATTATTTTTCAATTCAATAAACCTTTATGATTGTTTCTAAATTGAATTAAAAATGCTGTCTACAATGAGATATTTATTCCAAAATGGTAAAAATAGATAACATTTGATTGATTTTTTAACCCTTTAAAAATCTAGTAAGTTAACAAATTGATTCCTTCCTTCAGTTCCAGTTTTTTAAGAAGCTTTAATAAACATTTTATGTTTATCTTTAATAGTTTTTATAATATTTATAGTGAAATAATAAAATTTCAAGTAAATTTACCAGCACCTTATTTCGATAAAAAGATTTTACACAGTTAAGAAACCTTTTTATCTTTTATTCTTATATATATATATATATATATATATATATATATATATATATATATATATGTATATATATTTATGAATAAACTATGTAATAAACACAAGAAGAAATATTTACATGTTTTTCCGCAATCTCAACTGTCTCAAATATTTCTCATTCAATGGTTTTGTGAAAATATTTTCAATATCGTGTTTCTAATAAAATTAAACTTTTATTTATTGATAAATATCATAGGCAAGAAACCATTTGGGTATCATTCGTCCTAAATCAAATTTCTACTGATGTCTTCTTAAATACGAAATGTTCTTTACCACGACATTCTATTATAAAATTTTGTCAGCTAATACTAAATTGATGTTTAAAAACAAATAAAAATTACAAGCTGTGCCCCGCGGTTAAATTTGGATTAAATCTTAAATACAAAATAAACTTTAAAATAATAATCTATAATATGTTGTTCTATCTGATACGTTCCAGACATTTTCAAGGAACAAGGTCAGAACGACAGTCAATTTTTATAAACAGCAAAAAGTTTCACGTTTTCACTCTTTGTTTGCCACTTTCTCCCTCCTATTTTTTTACGAAATTATAAAGCTTAAAGACTTCCTCAATAGTCGGTCTATCTAAGGTAAAGAGAATTTTAAAAATCATAATGGTATTTCCTGTAATTACCGCGTTCAAACGAACACTTCAGCTTTATATAATAGTAGATATTGGAGAAAATATGATACAACGATAGTTGCAATGAATTACGAATTGCAATCGCCAAAAGGAAAAGTTGAAAATGAAGCTTAAAAGAAATAAGTGTTGCAAATAAAATATATTCATTATTATATATTTTATTATACATAGTTTTGAATAGTTTTATTATATATATATTTCAAAACATAATAAAATATAATGTAATAAAACTGTAATAGGATACCTAGGTATAATAAAATCAGAGAGCAGGTAATTGAAGGCAAGCAACTATGTTCAGGAGGAATATAAGAACGTAGCATACAGTAACGTTTTAAAACATCATCTGAATGTTTTTTCATGCGTTTCTTTATAAAAAATATTCTTTTCTCTGGTATACCATACTTACCTCCTACTAATACCCCAACATCTATTGATCTCAATATCCACATTCTAAGTAGCAATAGACAGCAGTGATTTTGCCATGCCTAGAATTTTGCAGACGATTCTGCGAGCGCATTCTTTTAAAACGTCCATTTTTCGATAAATGATCGGTAACCAGATCACGTTGACATGCAGCATCCAACCCTTTTCTGCCTCAAAATTAAATTTCCTTCTAATCTAGCCTATTAGGTACCGGGGTCCAATCAAGTGAAGTAGTAATCAAGCTCCTGGCTTAGCCTGATAGCGGACTATTATTAGTACTTCGGATCATTAAGTCCCTTGGTAATCAGAATTCAGCACATTAGATTTATTTGCTAATTGATTTAATTGAATCGAAAAGAATAAAAACCAAATTCGAAAATTCTGATCGCTAATTAAATGTATTAATCATGGTTAGTTTTTAATTTAATTAATCAGAGGTTGATTTCTGTAGATTAATAAATGACTTATCTTTTAAGATGAATATTGGTTCAGATTTGTTAAGATGAAGCGAAATTTGTTTTTTTATTAAGCATCGAGATCACGTTAATTAATGGAATGATCATTAATAAGATTTAATAGTCTGTAATTGTACTTTGCAACAGTACTTAATATTTTGTAATTTTTAATACTGGAATCTTTTCTAGTATTAGCCTACAGTTACAGCGGATGTGTATTTTTCGTCAGAATGATTAAACAATGGCGATGAAATCGTTGTGTTTACACTCTCTGCAATCCCCTTTTAAGATTACGCACACCACGTCATAACTTCTCGTAGTTGGTCGTTCAAACAAGTGGCGAAGCTAAGTCAACTGGCGTCCGGGGCAAACTTCAATTTTCGTCCTCCTCCCTGCCAATAGCGGCAGAAACTAATGGGCGGCAAATTTTGAGTTAATGTTTATTTATAAGTTAAGCAAAAAATATTTGTTTCTTCTTTTTGATAGTTTTGATCTTAATTCAGTAAATAAAACGAGCTACTGTTAAGAGATGATGATGTTTATTTCGAAATATATTACAACAGTATTGTTATAAAAGTGTAGAGGGGGATGAAATAAGGGGCGGCAAAATTTAACTTGCCCTCCTACCCTCTCCCCTGGCATGTTTATTTCGTAAGCAATGTAAACCATTTCAACCGCAATGTTTGATTGTCCAGATGAACTCGTCCTGACGAAAAATAAGCAGCCACTGTAACTATAAACTAAGACGAAAATGATTGAAAAGCCTGAAACATTGTTTATAAATTAATAAATAGAAGAAGCAGAAGAAGAAATGGTTAGTTTGGAGGGATACAACGACCACTGTGAAAATAAACTATTTAAATTTGTCCACAAAAAAAAGAATAATAATATTCATGACCCGTTTGATATGTTCACAAAATAGGTTGAAAATTTAAAATTTTACTTCTTTTATGTCTTTTTTTAACAACATTTTAAGATTTCGTTATTCATATTTTAATTAAATGACCAATATATTGAATTATGTTAAACAATTTAGGAAAAAATATGGACTTTAACGATGTTTGCTATGGAGAAGAAGCCAGTACAAACTTTTCTGTTTGATATAATCCATTTAAACCTTGAACTGAGGATAGTGGCAAATAATTTATCAATCCCTAATTGATATATTATTTTTTAAAATATAGGTAATTGTTTTCAGTATATCATTAGAAATGATATTTCATAGTAAGCAGGGATGAAGGGATGTAATAATGTCCAAATTGTAAGTACTTGTCAGATTTTAGCTGTGATTTCAAGAGTTGACTATTTATACAATTGCAGTTGATTTGTTTCAGAGCGACTTGTTCCTTAAATCATTTTACAAAAATAGAAATAGTCTTCCAATGGACGAGTTAATAATAGAAATGTCAACACTTTAGTTCACGTTTATTTTCTTCTTTATTACTCTTGCATTTATTTCGACCATCTTCAAAGTTATATCATACAAGTAATACCTAATTATCAGGCAATATTATTATTTTTTACGTAATTATTATACGATGCTATATCTAAATGAATCATAAATTGATCTCAATATACGGATTAGGATGCCGCAAATAAAGGATTATTTCCGTTCTCCGTTATGATGTAGCAAACAGACATCGTTTAATCACTCATAGGGTATCATTTGAAAAAAAAAAAAAATATTATGATGGAGATATAGTGAGGGCGAAAGTCCAACAATTTAGGTGGCCCGGCAGTCATGGGAACCCGATCTTTAGCAGACTCGGGGTTTCGAGTTAAAACCTGTTTGGGGGCCCAACATTTCCATGGTTGGCCCAAGATGTAGTTGACCGCAGGGGAAATCAAGGAGAATATGTTTGGGCGTGTGGCCAGAAATTGAAACGAATTGTAAGGTAAGATGTTGTTTTACTGTGCATAACGTTTCGGCCTAGTTGAAGGCCTTCATAAAGGCAAAGAAAAACAAGGTACAAGGATCATAAAATAAAAATATATTTATTAGGATTACATAAGGGAATGTGAAATTAATAAAATAGTAGACAAAAATATATAGAAATATTAAATAAAAAAACATATTTTTTTATTTTTATTTTTATTTTAGATAGTTGGATAAAAGAAGTAAAATGAGTGTACGAATTACAACGAAGAACTAAGAAATTTCTGGTCCTATAAGATGGTGCCTCTAGCTAAGATTCAAAGATCATAGCATTTATAGCGGAAGAAGTAAATGATTGACTGGTAGTACAAGAAGCAGTTTTTCTAGTTTGGAAAAGAGAAGAGTAAAGGTTTCAATGAGATCAATAAAAGTCAGTACCGGGACCAGAGGAGGGCCAAGGGGATCCCCGGGGGGTGGAATTTAGAAGGCGGTAAATCTCAAGAGAAATTGTATTATAGGTTAAGTAATAAATGTATGTTTCTGCTTTTTGATTTTGTTGACCTTAATTTAGTAAAAAAAAAATAATTATAGTTAATATTATGATATGATGATGATATTAATTTAGAAATACATTGCTTAAAATCTTGTAGTAAAATGGATGAGTTTTATTGGAAGGAAAGAGGTGGAGGAAGGGTCGGCAAAATTAAGCTCGCAAAACTCCAAGTTCCAACTCCAGGATGATATTCCTGCCCTGTTAAAAATGGAAAAAACAAAATTTCTAGATGCTAAAATATTCTAGTGAATATATGTAAAAAAAACATTCTCTGATCTCAAAAATGAATTTTTTTAAGAGTCCTTTCAGTGAAATTTTTGTATGAATAATTACTTTAAGGCCATTAGTAGATTATCATGATGTCCACTACAATACTCAGATTCCAAAGGCATAAGCGGTAGTCTTTCAAATAAGATGGCCTGCATATATATTATAAAATCTTCGTAATTTTTTTTTTGTTATAAATTCTATGTTGTATACATTTCATAATCTATTTTACTGTAATCACACTTCTTTCTGATTATCAAAGGAGTATGGATTTTTTTTTTCAACTTTGAGAAATTAAAAAAAATGAATGTATAATTTGGAAAATGTTCTAATGAAATGTGGCCTTTAAAGGTTCTCTTAATCGGATCCAACGAATAAAATAGCCAAATTACTTTTAGAACAGTCATTGCCACTCATTAAATTTTATGGGAAACGTTTCTCAAAGAAAACATTGTACCTTTGATCATAAGTTATTTTAGTTTATGTAACAAAAACACAAACGTTGGTGGTCCGCCAATTTCGCTGGTTGACCTTTCACCGAACAGTCGTCCTTACCGGAAAGCCAAAAAAACATATAAAAGTCAGGATTCATCTGATCTGATTTAGGTTATTGAAATTTGAGTAATAATATTAGGAAGTGATATATGCTTTAGAATTTCAGAACGTACAGAATTATTAATAAAAACAAATAATTATTTTTTAGATACGTAATAAAATAAACAAATGATTTTTAAATAGATAGAAACATGTTTCAGATATTTAAAATAGGATCAAACTGATTTACAAAAACACTATTTTATAAATAAATGAAACAATATTTATAAAGCCTTCTCATGTCTGAATTAAAACAAATAAAATAAAAAATACACACATATAAGTTGTGAACACCAAAATAAATTATTGAAATATGCAGTTTATTATTTTTGTTATTAAATATTGATACGAAAATTAAAAAAAACTCCAATTTAATAAAAGATCAAACATATAAAATTGCTTCATAAATTTTAATAGTAATAAACAAAGTTATCTCAAAAGTAATTCATTACTTAAAATAGTTAGCTTTATTAAGCGTTAGATTTAATAGCTTTATTAAGCTTCCTATACATAAGCTTTTGTCTTATATTTGAATAAAAATTCGTATCCTTAAAATTTAGTTCAAATATTTATAAATAGAAACATCAAAATGGAATGGTTGTATGGTTGGTAATTTAATGGCCGTTTGTTGGATATCAGGGCACTAGTTCACATTTTCGGAATTCTATAAGGGCGCTTTTTCGTGATAAATAAAAAAATGATAATAAAAAATAGGAAAAAAATAAAATAAAATTCAATAGTAATAAAAGAGTAGAAAAAGAAATAAAATAAGATAAATAAATATATATATATATATATATATATATATATATATATATATATATATGTATATATGTATATATATGTATATATATATATATATATATATATATATATATATATATATATATATATAAAATTAAAATTAAAATAATGATTTGGGAGTTATTTACCTTTATTTAAATGGTCCTACTTACAAATAAATAGTGGACATTACAAAATTGGGTTGACGAAGTTAGAGCCGCTCTTTTAAAATCCTAATACTCAGGTGAGTATGGTTTTTGTTTAACGAGAGGAAAGTTTATTTATTTCTGACTAATAACGATAGCGAGAGAGCGCTGTCGTATTATTTTTTTGGAAATTTATTACTTTAGTTTGATAATAAAAATTTCGAATTTGGCATCGGGAGGAGGGGGGAGGGGGCGGAGGGAGGCAATATTCAGCTACATTTTCTTATACATACGTATACGAATATATTTAAAATATCTTATATTCAATACATTGCTGCGTTTACAAGTTTTTTAATTATTGATTAATTATATTATACATAATAATGACTTTTTATTCTGAGTCAATCCATACGAAGTGGTCCAAGGGTGGTTGCTTGACCATTTTTTTGAAGTAGTATTTTACTTACTAAAATTAATAATTAATATTTTTCAAGCAAAAAAATGAAGTAAAATGTTACTTCCACTGCATACAAAGATTACCTGCTCATAACGAGTTTTTCTCCATTTTGGGACAGTCGCTGAGCTATAACCAAGCAAATAAGCAAGTGATGTATTTATTTTCCATAAACCTCTTCTAAAATACTGTAACTTGTGTGAATACATATTTTTGATTCCAGTCCCATCGGAGATATTAAAGCTTAAATTTTGAAAAAAGTTAAAATTTAAAAAATCATAAACTATCAAGGATTGTAATTGTAAATTGTAATTTATTCAGGTTGACCTACTATTAAGGACCTACCTACCACACAAATAGGTAAATTGTTTATAGCACTCCTTCACATAGAAAAAATGGTTTGAAAACGTAATATTTTTAAACTTGAGGTCTATTACAATCATAATAGAAATAGGAAGACATTAAATGTACTAAGAATAAGTTTTTTAGCTTATAACATTGCCTTTGAAATGGTGTTTGTTTGATCTTTCTGTCATATAGTTTTTGAACTATCGACGAAACCGAAAATGCTTCGTGTTTTTTCCCCATTTTCGAACAGTCGTCAAGCTTTAACCAAGCAAATAAACAAGTGACGGTTTTATTTGCCATAAATCTCTTCTAAAACACTGTAGCTTGTGTGAATTTTTAACTCCAGTCCGTTCGAAGATATTAAAGCCCATATTTTTAAAAAATTATAAAATTTCAAATTTTAAAATATATAAAACGGAGGACCTACTACTAAGAACCTACCTACGATACTAATAGGTATTGTTTATAGCACTCCTTCACATAGAAAAAATGGTTTGAATACGTAATATTTTTCTATTTGAGCGTTAAACTTCAGGTAAATTTTTATCATATTAGGAATAGGAAGACATTAAATGTACTAAGAATAAGTTTTTAGCTCATAACATTGCCTTTGAAATGGTGTTTGTTTGATCTTTCTAAGTCATGTAGTTTTTGAACTATCGACGAAACCGCAAATGACTATTTACTGAAGTTGGCCGGTAGAACTGAAGAAAAATTGCTGTCATTTATAAAAGGTAAAGGAAAAACAAAAATTCCCCAACGGTTTTTATCTCTAGAAGCATGGATAAATCAGCAAACTATAAAAAAAATTAAAAATGGTCAAGCAACCAATTTAATTTATTTTGGACAACTTGCATACCAAGTTGTCCAAAATAAATTGGAATCGACCCTTCTAAACATATAAAAAAAATTATCGCTATCCCTATCACCAGCAGAAAAAAAAAAATTGTTTACCAATTTGATCGTTGTTTTAAAACCATTTGTTGATCATTATGGTTTTTAATAAAACATAATTAATCTCTTACTATTTCAGTCACAAAGCGTGCATGATCATTTATTGTTCCTAATAGATTACTTATTATTATTATGTCAATATTGTAATTTTATAGCTTACAGCAAGCTATCCAAATACGTTAGCTACTTCAGTTGACACCATCAAATAAATTTAACACTTAAAAAAAATCAAGTATATCAAAAAAATTTTGCTCGGATCAGGTTGCATATTCAGGTCAAGAATAGTCAGATTGATTAACGTGAACTTTTGGACTCTGGATCTGTTAAGGTACAATGTAGGTCAAGTTTTATAGATCGTAAGATTTAGCAAACTTGTTTAAAATTAAATAAAGTATTATTTTAAATCTGCCTGAAAAACAATGAACTATTCATTTATTGATGTTGACAAAATATCAAACATAAATGCATATTTCAGAATTTCCGTTCAATAGTCATTGTAAAAAATAAAGGACCCGTTTTATATTTATATATTTCAAACGAACAAGTGATATATATATATATATATATATATATATATATATATATATATATATATATATAAACACTTGTTAGAAATTTGTGTACGTTAAAAAAAACATTTTAAAGCACACTCTGTTTTAGTATGGAGTACATTTTGAACATAACGACAAAAGTTGAAAAATAAATTAAAAAACTTAACAAATGAAACTACTTTAAATTGTTACAAAACTTAATTTTCTGTACAAACTTTTATAATTCATCAATAAAAAAATAGAAATTTTACTATCCTCAGTTATAATATATATATATATATATATATATATATATATATATATATATATATATATATATATATATATATATATATATATATAGTGTGCAAATTATGTTCATAATAATTTTCTGAATATAGATTGTAATTCTTAGGTAATTCTCTTTGTATTTTTTTATATTTATAAAAGCGGTGTAAAATAAGTAAGAACAAAAAATTAATAGTATCGTTGCGTTAATTTTAGGGAAAATTATGTTGAGATTAGCAGCAGTCTTTCCGACAAAACAATGTAAATCAAACCGTAACGTTTAAGATATATAGATAGAAATAAAATTCAGCCATTATTTAATTATCTCCAAGAACATCATACGGTATATTCTAGAAAGGAGAAGATTCCCAAAATGTTATTTCTTTGTAACGATAATAACTGTATTTTCTCATTTCTATTCCAAGTCGACTTCGTTTCAAATTATTCGTCTCTGCCTAGAGCGATAAAACAAAGGCTAACCTTCCTGCTGTGCATTTAATTTATCCATTAAGTTAGCATAGCTGATTTAATAAATTTTAGCTATTAAAATACTACACTTACCTAGTCTCTTTTCATTGTCTTCATTTTTTTCTTTCTTCCCTATGTTCTTATCTAAACTTCTCCCACTAGCCCTTTTTCTTTCGGCCGCAGTCTTGGTACCTTCTTGCCCTTTACTGTAAGTATTTCTTCTTTCGCTGTCTTTTCTCGGACTGTCTTTGCCACTTTCCCGTCGGCTGTTCATACGAGGGCTGTCTCTTCCACTCTCTATAAGACTGTCCCTCTTCGAATCCCTAAGGCTATCCCTCTTAGATTCATGAAAGCTATCCTTCTTCATGTCTCGGAGGTTAGGCCTCTTACTTTCTTCTAAGCTATTCTTCTTCATGTCCCGAAGACTAGATCTCTTGTACTCTTGGAGGCTGTCCCTCTTGGTATCTTTTAGGCTGTCCCTCTTGACACCTTCGACCTCCTTGAGACTGTACCTATGGTCGGTGGCGTCTGCCCCATTATCCAATCTCTCGCCTTCCTCCATCCCGCTGACCGTCATCTCTTTGGAACTGATATCGAATCGTTGAAGGTAAACCCCATCCCGAACCGTACCCGGCAGAATCTCGCCTCACACTGAGGCTGCCCCGGTCCAAATATAACGCACGCGGGTTTGGCTACCGGCTTGGCATCGGCGCGACATCGGTTGACAATAGAGTCACGTCTCTTGTAATGTATCATCAGGACCTCCTTAGTTTTCTGGGCCAGGAAAACAAGAAGCTTCTCAGTTCGTTACAACCTAGAGTTAATTAGCCGTAAATTGGAACAATGAAGATATTAAAAGACCTGCGACCTGCCAAATTCGAAATTTAATGCCATGACCTTAGTTAAGAAACTTGTGAAATGAAATTATGCATTTGGGTCAAATAATATTAAGCAATATTATATAAAACTATGAATAATGCAATTACAATATGATAAATATTCCAATAATAAGTGTATAATTTTTTTAACTTCAACTCTTTAATCACATCTAGACAATAAATTGTATAATAAGTAATTTTAATTTAATTTAATCTGTTCAAATATATTTACATCCAACTATGCTACCACCTAAAGTTATTCTAATAGGCTGAAACTATCTTTGAATTAAAAAAAAATCATTTCAGTAAAAAAAGTATTTGAATGAACCAATAGATAGATTTTATAAATCATGAAAAGTTTTATATTTTATATTAAGTCAGAATCAATAAATTATGGTTTCGAAAAGCGCAATTTTCGATATTAGAATATAATTTTAATCTTAACTTGCTGGTTAGCCGTCTTTCGTACGGGATAAACTTAATATTTCTTAGTGTTATCAGTGGCGGATTTGTTGTACTTCCGCCCACAAGCATGGCTGATAATGCCACTGAAGTAAAAGTAATTATTGTTTTATAATTAAAAACTAATAGAGATAATTTTATTTTATTTTTTTACTTTTAATAATGAGCCTTTGTAATCGACTAGTAAAAAAACAATTTAATCCCCACTGAAAGGACCCCGCATTATTTCATAGGAAAAGTGGTTTTAATCAAATGATCTGAAACTTTCCAGGTTTTTGTCAATCTCAGCAAAGTTCTCCAGGGGACAAAAAAATTCAATGACAGGAATTTGAGTTATTCAAGAATTAACGTATACCTGAATGGTAGTGCACGGATATAATAAAGTATTCAACGATGTATTTTAATTCCATACTGGGATTATGGGATTATATAGAAGATATAACAGGAATTATATAGCACACTTTAAGTTCAGAGGATATGAATGGGTGCAAGAAGTTAATCCGCGAATGTATATATGTGTATATATATATATATATATATATATATATATATATATATATATATATATATATATATATACATATATACACACATAAAGGGTGTCCCCAATATACAGGGTTCATACGAGCTTTTTTGTTGCTCTTGAGGTGCAGAATGGTTCAAAGCTTCATGGTTCTTATACTGCTCATCCTGTATAAAGATGCCCTCCAAAAAAAGGACAACTGTTAAGGACTTTTACAGAAAATTTGACGCTGAACAAAAACGTTTCTATAAACATGGACAGGCAAATGAAGTTTGACCAGTTTTTGAGCCGAAAACATGAAAAAAATACCTTTTTCGACGCTTTTTAGCAATTAATGAAGAACGACTCATTGCACCAAAAAAACCAATCGAAACTAACGTGATAGAGAACTAGATTTGGCTTCGAATGAGACAAATAGCAACTCGATAGATCACACACACGATCTCGGTGAATTGTCGGAGTTGACCTGATTAAAATATAATAAATTTTAAAAAATATATAATAATAAATAATAATAAACCAATGTGTAAAAATTTGTAGCGTTTTATTTAAGTTACTTTTAAGTTTGAGTCTCGCTAATTAGTTTGAATCTAATAATATAATTATTCTAAATTAGTCTAAATCGATTTTGCCGTTTTTCTATGATAATACGAGATGTCGAAAGCAGTTTTATATTGCTTAAAATCTTCATAAGGCTCAATATAACAAGGGAAAACAAGAATAAAACAGAAATAGATTCAGATTTACAATATTAGTACATTATATATTACAGGGTTAGTACATTTATATGTTTTACAGCCTACGAATATGTAATATATTTGTTTGTAGCATAATACAGAGCAAAAATAAATCTGTTTTTATCTCTTAGTAGAAGGTCCTAAATAATTTTCAATTTATTACGTTACGGTACAAAGTGATAATTTATGTTACCACACAGAGACGTAGCTGGAGTAATTTTATGGACAGGGTAGAATCAAATATTTCTCGACAATATTGACCGGATTTCCCAACTATATTAAATATTTTAGTTTTCCCAACTATATTATGAAAGATTATAATTTTACCCAACTCTTTGGGATATTTCCTTTTCACTTACCTGTGAATGTTGACAATTGACAACAATATTTGTTTTCCATTCAAATACAACATTGTATCCATAAAATCCCAATTTCAAAACTCAAAAGGTATTGGTATTACTTTTAAATTTTAGTAACTCTGAGTAAAATGTTTTACCACTTTTCACAGTTCAAAGGTTCTCATATCTCTCAACTTTTTGAGTTTCCATATTATTGGGAGAGAGGAAGGTGATATTCTCCCTTACCCCTGTCACCACATCTAATATTTATTAAATATTGATTCAAGTTAGGTATCCATTTGTATTGTATGCTTCATTTTATAAAATGATTTTTTTTTTTTAAAAACATATATTTTAACAATGGACATCAATTCAGTGATCCATAATGCTTAATTGTAGCAATATACAAGTTTGCCTTCATATACATATATATATATATATATATATCCATCCCTTCTGTATTTCATCAGAAAAACCAGAAGGTTCGATATGGAGGGTTAATAAGCTATTTCTATTGGTAATCCCCCGGGGATGGCAAAAAGGACCATCAGGCCCACTTGCCGGACTTTGTCCCCCCACCCTTGCCAGTACCAGTACCAGTATATACATCCAGTAGAGCGTCGATCATCCGAACTAATGTTGTCAGTGGTGGTTCGGATAATCAAAAGTTTGGATAATCGAAATTCACGTACTCGCACACTATACATATATATATATATATATATATATATATATATATATATATATATATATATATATATATAAATTAATTTATTTTTCATTTATTTATTTTTTTATATATAATAAGGAAAAGGAAGATCTAAAACAACAACTTTGTAAAAAAAACATGTTTGTTTATTTATATAAATAAAGTATGTGCATAGTGAAAAAACCAGTGTCATAAAGTACATATAAATTGTTTTACTTAGTCACGTGTACATAATGAAATGAACAAAAATATGTATTTACGTGTTTGCAAAAAAATAATCAAAGTGTATCTAACCAAAGCTTTATCAAAATTAATGCTGTGGCATATAAAATGTCAAGATCAAATTAATTAAAATTACACACATAAAAAAAAAAAAAAAAAAACCGTTCCGATAATCGACCTGACGTTCGGATAATCGACGCTCCACTGTGTATATATATATATATATTTTTTTTTTAAATAAACAAAATTATAAACGTTTATTTATAATCTCATAAACAATTTTTTTGAGCAATTCGTTATCCTAAGAATTAGTGAGAATTGAAAGGGCTAAAGATTACAAAGAAACCAGGCTCGTAATACGGCAGCCAGGCTGTCTGAAACTAATTCCAGATTTCTCCTCCTAAGAATAGTATGAAAAAGAAGCGTAAGTTTCGTCAATGCCTTTTTCTATTCCGTTGAAAATTATTGGAAACTGGAGTTTGAGATAAAGTTTAAAAAAAAAAAATGGATTCTTTGATAATCCAAGTGTTAACTTTCTTTATTTCTTAAAAAGATCTAGTTTTAGCTCAAAGTTTTTAACGATAAGAATGGCTTAATAAAGGAGGATCGTTTGGGAGCTTAATAAAACTTTTTATCGGTCATTTTTAAAATAATTATTTAATTATTCGTTTTATGGAGGATAATAATTAAGAGTAATGTCACAATGATATAGTCTTTTCGATGCATTTAGTTTTCCATTAATTTTGTACATACGATAAAAAAATAATAATTATTATGGTGATTAGGGATTTTTTATATTTATTAATTTAGGTTAGTTTTTACATTTAAATCACTAACCATTGTTAGTGGTTAGCAATTAACCATTGCAGAACCAACATTTTTTTTTATTATGATTGAATGTCAATGAAATTTTAAGGCAATAAGAACTTTTCAGCAGAGATATTGAAGCTGAAAATATGTTTTCTTCTAATAAACCTTTTGTATGATATGAAATAAGACGTTTTTGTTTACCGAAATAGTAGAATTATGGAAAAAATATATATATGTATAAAAATCTGAAACATTGCGGATGCCAATTTTTGGAACGTTGTAGAATTTATAATATAAATAATTGCAAAATTGTAAAATTGCAAAAAAATCCAAACAAAACTGAAATTAATTGAATCTGTATACAGATTGAGTTATCACAAAAGTTTCTTTTCTATTGACACCTACGAGTTAAGCCAACATATTTTTCTGTTTACTGAAGCCTAACCTGTTGTCGAGCTCCGGATGTGCCGTTCACAAAGTACAGTTAAATCTCTATAATCCGACACATATTTAAGACTGAGGGTATGTTGGATTATGGAAGTTGATCGGATTTCTGGATATTAAATAAAAACGTGAAACTATAGGAAGACAATAAATATGTAAGTATATATTTATTATGATAGATTTACAGATATAGCATATATACACAAATTATATACATTTTATATTAAACTCATTAAAAAAATAGAAAAGATTTGACATATTACCAAATATGTAACAGAGTAAAAAATAAATCAGACAATTACAGAATGCTAACATTTCATTGCCAACTTTTTCCACATCCACCAGGTTCAGACATGATTACACTATATGTAGGAACTTTAAGCACTACAGAAAACGATCGAATGATCAAAAAATGTTTTATTACGGATAGTAATAATTCACAAGTTACAAACGATTAAAGACAGAGATAGCACAACTTTCGGCCTCCCTCGCACACATCGACATGTGGTCACATGAACGTTTCATCCACCAACGAGAACAGTGTCGGAGTACTGAACGTGTCTGATTGGTGATTGTCGGAGTATAGAGAATAAACTGTTTCATGATTTTTAGTACCTGTTATGGATAGAAGTGTTCAAGGCTCGATAAGTCCAAATATGTGTCAATTTTGATGCAATTAAAACTATAAATCAGATCTACCTTAAGTTTCTAAAGTTCTCCGCAATGCACCAGTAAAAATAACTTTTCTAATTGAACAATGGAAATCAAGAACACACAAAGCCCAGTAAAACTTTTCGCTTTTAATAGAAAAAAGGCTAAATCAATTTGGACCAAATTTCATTACTCTATTTTTACGTTTTGTTTAGAGCTCATTGGTCAGCATACTTATGCTATACGTGACCTTTTCCTGTTTCAGAGCATCCAACAGTTCGTTTCTGAATGTCCCAGGGCAACCAAAAAGTTCATCAGGAGGATGTATGGTTAAACCAAACTTAAAACCTATTTTCTATAACGGTTTAAATCATAACATAATTAATGCATTATTTATTAGTACTTAAAACAAGAAATCAATATTTTTCTCAGGAACATACGCAGACATTTTGTTGGAGGTGATTAAAATTTTTTTCGGGGGTGGGGTGAAGGAATTTAATAGGAATAAGGCCAATAATAGCCAAACTTGGTTTAAGATTTAAGGATAACCATGAAAATTGGATCAAAAACTATTGAGGATTAAAATTCTCAAAAATATTACTCAAAATATAAATCTTATGTTGGTAAGTATAAAAAGTAAATATTTTCGTACATTTTATATATCGCTCCCACCTGCGTACGTCACTGATATTACTAAATAAATGATATTAAAAAAATGAAGAATAGTAGTATAAATGATAACACTATAACCCCCGCTCAATGTTATCATTCCAGTACGAAGGCAGGGTAACCAGTTAGTTTCATTATAAAATGATATATTTTTTAATAATTATAGCTCAAAGAAAAGAAAAAAATCAGTTGAAATGACGAAGCAACATTGCCGTTCGTTGTAATTTTGTGTTACAGTATTTTTTAATTGTGATATAAGATAATTTTTGTAATGGTATACTGCCCATATTTGGATAGGAACAAATATTTAACCAATGACGAATGAAAATAATTTTTAGTTATTTACTAATGATATATGAAAAAAAAACTTTATCTTTATTTCAGTGCGATTTATCATCATCATTTCCACAGTTTGTTAACCTTATATTAGGAACACCGGTGTTGGTGATGTATATATTGTTTAAAAAAATTGGGGCAATATGCCTTGAGGGGCAATATGTATTTAGGTATAAATTTTCATTTGCCAAGATAAAAGTATTTGTTGGAACGACAAGTAAATATATGTGACAATTTATTTAAAAAATTAAAATGCCTGAGCTCTCGAAATTTAGGAAGGATTTTTCCTACTAAACAAAAAAGTATTTTATATCTTCATCAGTTTTAAAATATATGAAGGCCATTAATGATACCGGTTAAAAGATTTTTATGTTGAACAAGATCCTGTAATACTAGAGCTAAAAAAATATTAATTATACAAAAAATATTATAAAAAATATTTTAATTCTTATAATAGTAGCTGAATATTTGAGCTAAACAAATAAATTAAAAGCCTGTGGTTTAACAATTAAACCATACTAATTGCCGAATCGTCCAACTATAAATCTTGTTTTATTTTTTCATTTTTTCATACGTGAAATATATTTCCCCTTACTCGCATTCCCCACTTAATTATTCGACCTTTTGGATGGTGGACTATTAAGGACTATCAGGATGGCAGTGGATACGTAGACCTACTAAAAAGGCTTGACAGACTGTAAACAATGATGGCTCCTATAAATACAGCCGTTGGCAGCCGTACCGACCCACGCCGGCATCCACTTTCAAAACACTTGGTACCATCCCACAGCTCTTATTCGGCAATCTATCTTCTACGGTTCTCATTCCTGTCTTCGAAATGCACATCCCGGTTTTTATTTTCCAAAACAAACAACTAACAAACTTCACCGTTAATTTTCAACAATCAACCCATTTGTTACTAGTAGCTTCTGTTCTACATTATATGTGACAAACATGATAAGCCCCAACCATATCTTGAACTAAATGCTCACTTTTCAATGACAACTCTGGAGTAGACCCATTATTTCTAGTAACACGATTAGGAGCTTGGGTGGCATGTGTCTCCCACTGAATTAACATAATTTATATCTCTCTTTTCTCCTAATTATTACAAATTATTTGTTTGTTAGGCGAAAAAGAACAGATAGAAAGTGAGACAAACTATTAAAACATATTTAAAATATTTGAATCAATTTAAAATTTACACTGAAGCAGTTTACAATTGACATTCGAATTATTTTTATTTTAATTCTAGTTCTATCAGCCATTTTAGACTTTAACATCAGTACTACCTCTAATATCAGTGTTTTACATAAATGTAAAAAATAACGGAATGAATGCTATGTATAAATGTAATTTTAACATATAGAAATAAAATCATTAAGTATTAAATGGCTTATTATTGGATTGAATTTAATAAAAAATCATTTAAAATTTATGTGAAAAATCATAGTTGTTTAAATGATAAAGTTCTTTATGTATTTACGAATTATTAAATTTATGAAATTACACAAATCATTAAAATTGATAAACAAAAATTATTTTTTGGAAAAAAAAGAAAAAGAAGAAGAAGTATTTCCATAACATTCATAAAAATAATCAGTATACAAACCTGCAAATATATTTATATCACAGATTCATTGAATGAAAAAATTGAACGTAGTCGGTTGGAATACACCTGTACCCCAAAAATATATAATATTTTCAGGCCAAAAGAAAACCGTACACTTCGTAATTTAAATTAATTAGACGATCTTTTCCAAATTTTTTTCCTAGCCCTAATTTTCTGCGCCTACCTCATGTAAAAAATATGACTGGTTCAAATCTTATTAAAACCAACAACAATTCCCTGCTGAATTTCTTTGATTACACTAGGCTGTGGTATAATTTATTGAACATACTTTATAAATGTATTTGTGATTAACAATTTTATTGTGGTTGTTCATTTCATTAAATAGGATTCTTATTTAATTATTTTTAATATGAATTTGTGTTTATTAAAAAAAGTATTTATTTGTATTTATACTGTATATATACATGTCTATGTAAAAGTTATATACGTATAAATTATACGCCTATATAATTTATATATGAAAATTATATGCATATTGTAAACTGGAGTAACTTTAAGACGTTATTTCAAATCTAAACTTTTTAAGTGGGTTTATTGTTACCGCCTTTTGATAGAGTAAAGTAAAATTTCAAACCAAAAGAAATGAGTTAACAATGAGCCTGTATAAAAAGTTCAAATTTGAAATAATGTTTGTTTTAAAGTTACCCCAGTTTACGATATATTAATTATACAAGTATAAATAACTAATACTAAGTATAAATAATACAAATAAATAAAGTATAAATAACACAAGTACCATAAATAATTTATGCTTAATTAATTTATTAATTTACCTAATAACCTAATCAATTTATTTTCAGTAATTTGGGACACTTACTTGTATATTTTCGCTAACTCTAAACCCTTTTTTATGGGATATTCCGATTAGCAATTTCTTATATTATTATAAAAGTGATTAATGTCTCAAATTGTTGAAAATATTTTTATTAGACAATTAAGTAAATTTCACTTCAATTCACTATGTAATAGCATCAAGCAAATGATTTTTTCTAAACTTTTAAAAATTATATCAGTACATGTATGATTTATTGTTTTGTATAATAGCTAAAGGGAGGAGAGTCCATCCCAATGACGGTTGTAAACACTGGAAAAATGTTCAAAACTTTTTAACTTAACTTTTCAAAAATTTATTTATTTGACATCCTCATGATGATATAGAAGGATCAATCTAATTAGGCATTGATAAATTATTTGCCATTTGCCATAATTTTGTTTTATTAAAAACTAGTTCCGAAAGTTATGAATATACTATATTTTGAATAGCTTAGTTTTGAATTTTTGTGTGTTTTTAGAACTGAAAATGAGTGTATAACCTTCAAAAGTAGTTTTTATTAAAACAAAATTATAGAAGTGATAAATAATTTATCAATCCCTAATTAAAAATTTATTTTATCTAGCCTCAGTTGATTTATTAATTTAGTATTTATTTAGACTCAGTTCTAACACTAAATAAATAATAAGTTAATAAATACTTATTATTTATTTAGCGCCAGTTTATTTACTAATTTATTATTTATTTAGCCTTAGTTCATTTATTAATTTATTATTTATTTAGTCTTAGTTTCTTTAGACTTAGTTTATTTATTAATTTATTAAATATTTAGCCTTAGTTTATTTGGCTTGTTTATTTATTATTTATTTAGTCTTTAGTTTATATATTAATTTATTGTTTATTTATGCCTCTCGCAATAAAGTTGTTTGTAGGTACTCTCAATATTCACTATTAGCAGTTCATAAATTTTCTTTTGATATAACTTAAAAATAGACATGGAACAAGCTATACATTACCCGCAAAACTGAACGGTCGTGAGAATCATGGGGGTCTAAACGACGGATACGGTCGATCGAAAGAATAATAAAAATATTATTATATAGGTTTGCAAAAGCAGCCTAATACCTAAAGTTGCGATGCCAACCTTAATAGAAATTCTTGTATCTGTTCCTGTATCGTTTTTCTTTGCAGAAAACTAAAATGACTAAAAACAGTACTGGAATGATTTAGCTACATTATATATTTCGCAAAAGATAATTTTCCGTGAATTTTAAAATATAGTTGCTGGACATCATATTGATACATATTTCGTGTTATAATGTTGTTCGGAGCTGATTTTAACTTTGTACAAATTTTATAACAAATTAACTTAACATTTTAACAGAAACAATTCCCAAGCCGTTACGCAATCTTCTTTGACGGACTTAAAGGAGTCAGATTTTCAATTAAAGCATTTACGTAAGACGGTTACGTGAGTCACGATTAATTGGAGGCCTAGTCTTTGAAAGACTTCTGTTTTCAAAAACTGACGAAGTCAATAAATTCTGGCTTAGATTGCCCGGCGAGTTAGTGCTAACAGTGGGAAATTAATGACATCATATATATCCCTCCCAGCTGAAACAATAAACTAACCCATCTTCGACCGGGTTAAAATATCTCTGCTCCAGTTCTTCTTAATATTCCTAAGACCAAGTTTGTCTAGGAGGTATTTGTGGCAAGAAAACTACATGCGATGTATTACGAAGATATTTACCTATTTAGAGCATGGGGTAATGTCTGTTCTTTCAAGGAGCCTGAATCTTTACTGTAACGATAGATTCAAATGGGTTGAATAAGCAATGGGTTACCCATCCCTAAATAATGATAAATACCTTAATTAATCTTATTCTCTGCCTAATATTAGTTCCGACTAAACTACTCTTTTTGAGTTGTGGTATTCCATTCTCGATGTAAAATATCAATAATTTTATAGTATATATAGCATGTAAAGTGCATACATAGTATGTACAGTACAGTACACAGTATCATGTATATTATGTATACATTCCTTTTTTCATAAAAGTGTACAAGTATATTTCCTTATTGTTTGGCATGTATTCGAATATATGTTAATATTATGTACTATAAACAATTGGAAAATTCCAAAACACAAAGGCTTAAGTCTCTAAAATACCGGCAACCAACTAACCAGTCAACGTTTCGCCAATTCAGGCATCTTCAGGACATATATCAAAATCACATCTATGAAGATCAAATACAGCACATCTCACACGAACCGTCTAGAAAGACGCATCCAACAGAGATAGCAAATCACTTCAAGACATCCAATGACATACTAACATAACAACAGCTGAGAAGGTTATATTCAAATAGCTGATCGACATAAAACAGCAAATAGACATAGAAAAGAACTAAAAAAGTCCTGAAAAAAAATATATATACAAATAAATTATAAAAACTAAAAACAAAGTAAAACTATATGTGAAACTATAGATGTGATTTTTGGTGTATGTCCTGATGATGCCTGAATTGGCGAAACGTTGACTGGTTAGTTGGTTACCGGTATTTTAGAGACTTAAGGCTTTGTATTTTGGAATTTTCCAATTGTCAATTGTATGTAATTTATGTCTCTTGTTGAGTTTTTGCTCTTTTATATGTTAATATTATGTATATATATATATATATATATATATATATATATATATATATATATATATATATATATATATATATATATATATATATATAACTTTTTTGTTAAAAAAAATCAAATTATATAAATTTGATATTCATCCAATTATTATTCAATAAAGGATGTGATTGATTATCCTTCCTCCTCATACAGTATTATTAAATCTCGCACATTTCACAAACAACGTTTCGGGGTTTTGCCCAATCTTCAGAATGTAACTTTACTTTCTACAATTATTATTCTTCCAATTTAAAATATATTATTAAGATGAATTTAAGACGGGACAATGTGAAAAATATATGAAGAGGTTAAAAAGATGGCATAGAGATAAATTAACAGAAACAATACAATATAATGATGAAGTAAAGTTATATCCTGAAGATGGTGCATATCTCCGAAACGTTGTTTGTGAATATTTGTGAGGTTTAATAAAATCATAGAATAATATTTATGTAAAGTACATAATACATATTAAAATATAATAAATAAAATAACTTTTAAAAAACGAATTTAATTTTTTTAGTTTTAATGTGGAAATTCTGTGCACATCCCATTTCTTCCTTTGACCTTAAGAGGACTGTCGATATTAAATTTTATATGCTGATTTTAATTGCATGAAAAAATACAACTCCATCGATTCCCTGTCCTTTTTTATTGTCTCTCTCGCTTATGAAATTCATATATATAAACAAAAAATTATATTAGACAAAATATCTTTTCTCTTATATGTATCCTTGTATATTATTACTGAGAATCCAAGAAAGGGGTGTTTCTAGAAATAACAAAATTATGCTATATGAGGGAAAATAGGAAGACATCATTGAAAAAGGAAAGCAATCAAAGCAATTTGTTTTATATTAGTCTTTCTTCTCAGAATTGTGGCTATGAGAAAAACTCGTTGTTGATTAAGAACTTGAATCATACCACTTCAATTTCTTTATAAGATAAGCTCTGGAAACTGAATTAAGGGCTTTTCCCTGATACTTATTTTCACGAAAATAAACTCTGATACAGTAAGAACGACGCACATTTTATCAATGAGATTTTGGACAAACTGCGGTACCGCTATTGCGTATAAGCAGGTTAAGGCAAAAATAACTAACACACTTTTAAGGGCGGTAAAATACAAACCAATGTCTGTAAAAAAAAAACTGGATTTATTTTGAAAATGTAGTTACATTGAAAATAGCTTTATTTCAGTGGAATTTAAAAATTACATCTTCCAAATGTTGACCTTTATTGACTATGTACTGCCGAAGATGTTACGGAAAATTTTCGATCACACATATTTCGGGAGAGCACTGTGGATGGATGTTGTTCACTTCGGTGTTATCCCGTACTTTTCCCATGGTCTATACTTCCCCGAAGAGGAGTTTGTAGCGATAATTATGAACTCTGAACGGTACGTGCACGTGCTGGAGATTATCCTTCGCCTTTTTGTACACTGCGAAGAAGATGTGTGGTTCCAAAGAGATGGAGCCACGGCTTACACACACATCTCGACGTTCGCTAGATGTTTTAAGGAAAATATTCCCTCATAGATTGATCTCTTTCAGGGAGCCTTGTGGTGGATGGTAATTTCAAAACATAATTTCAAAATTTCAGTAATTTCAAAACATAGAAAACAGTTTTGGCAGCAGCCTGAGAATTTGTGATCCTCTCACTGTAGGCATCCTTTGCTCGCTGAAGGTATAAATATCATAAAATGATATAAGCCTTAGTCTTTCTCTCCTTCGTTGTCAATGGACCGCTTCTTAAAGCATTTTCTTTGAGATCTGGAAGGGTTGAAAGAAGAAGGATTGGAAGAAGGGTGAGTCCAGTATGTGGCAAAAAAATATTTTTCTTTAGTTAATTGCTGATCGTCGATGAAAGACGTCGTTTTTTGAAAAAAAAAAAAGCTTAAGTTCTAAAATTAAGGCTTCAAAATTTAGGTTTCAATTGATTTTGGGACTTATTTTTGAATTATTATCGATTCCCACTCACGATATATCGAGAAACAAAATTGGAAATGGTTTAAAAATCGAATATTGATGACGTAAGCACCAAATACTAACGGCTCTCTTTAGTCACTCAAGCCTAAACCAGTGCTAGAAGGCTTAAACATATATTGTAATTATAAAGGTTTTGCCAAATAAGTAACCTCCTACTGAATACAATAAAAAAAAAAATGTTATTTGCAGAAAAATCGTTTCAGGTGTTTCCTGTAAAGTTTACTAATTGGCGCTTACGCCTTTTTAAAAAAACGATGTCTATATATATATATATATATATATATATATATATATATATATATATATATATGTATATATATATGGTATGGTATGTGTAAAAAGCATATATTATATTATACAAACCTTTAAATTAAAAAAGAAATTATGGCGACCTTCTTCCACGTAGCGCCTAATACCTGCAGATCAATTAATTCAGCGTTAGTTCACTGTTGCTCGAGTAAGTATAATAATATAATTCATATATACATATACCATAATATATATTCCTTCTAATAATAATTGAAATTTTCCGCATCTTTTTTTTTTTAAATAAACAATTTTTCAACTTTCTTAGGGTTTTAATTTTTTATTGTATAGTATCCAATTTAATTATTTGTGACTCATTGTTTGGTTGTGTATTTCATTTCAATTTTTGCTAGAGAATATTTACCAAAACTGTAAAAAAAAAAAATGAGTTAATGAATTAGATGGAACTTACAAAAATATCTGTGCAAACAAAAAATACAAGTTAAATGGTCATTCAAATTATCATATCGAACAGTTTGGTTGGTTATATCAAGTCGTTTTAATATTTCAGTAATGAAAGAGCATTTAATTTATACATTAATCAATCGCTAAATGTAATAGAAGATGTTGGTATGTCATTTTGAGTGACGTCTTAACAGTCGGAAGGAGGTATTAAAGATACAACTTTTCCTGTTTATTTAGTTTAATTATTTATTTGCAATAACCGAAGAGGCCATAGTTCTCGAATTTAAAAAAAACAAAAAACATTAGAATTTTGAATTAATGAATTATCAAAGTAATTGAAGTAGTATAAATGAGTTAGACTGGAGTAAATCATAAAATCATGAAGGAAACTCTATTATTCTTCAACTAGAGAGGGAAATGACTAAGTTACTGAAGTTGGTTGGCCCTTTTGTCAACTGAAGAGGAGAAGTAATCGATCCTCTTGGTTCTTGAAGGCTTGGAATAGCTTCTGACTACGGAAGGTTAATTACTTTCTCAAGCAGACATATTAATTAATAATGCCTGGTTGACGATCCAGTATAAGTAATAAAATCTGTTTTGATAAAATAACACATTAGAAACATTGCTAATTAGTTAGTTATTCTGCTGGGTTATTTTTTCTCCGAGAGTGGTTAATGCTTTTATTTATATTTCATCCTGAAATTTCAGTGATTATAGAAGTTGGATGATTTCAGCCTCCGAAGAAGTCATTTAAAATGTAAAGACTATATATGGGCCATTCTTCGAAATTAGGGAGATATTCTAATAATTTTCTTATTACTTCAGATAGCACGGTAATCTGGTTTTAATTTCGTCTCAGATACTGTGGTCCAAATATATCACCGTAATTGTCTTTAGTACAGAAGATCAAAATATTTCAATTTTCAAAAGTGGGAAGTTGAGGGTGTGTGTGAGGGAGTGGAGATAGTAGAGTGGGGAAGACATGATGAGGGAATATTACAAGGAAATAATAATAATAAAAGAAAAGAAATATCTTTAGTTTCAATAATTTTTAGTTAAATTATCACATTATTATTAAATTATTACAAAGCGTATGATATAACTTATTTTAACCTATTTATAAAGTAATTGAATTAGAGAGATATTTTTTAGTGAAATACAATTTATATAATAAATAAAACGTGAGGGAGAGATGTGTGTGGGAGTGAGCATTTTGAGCTTATCCAAATCCCCTCGATTCTGAAGATCGACTATAGAAATTCATAAAATATTTAATTTGCTTTCTCTTTTCTATGGCTAGTTACTGAGGACTGTGATTGAGTAAGGATCTTCTAACACAAAACACATTTTTTAACTTAATATCTCACAGTCACAGCATGTTAATGGAGTTTTCACTCTACATCGGTTTCAAATTGGTCAGGAGGGTATTTTAGAAAATTGTCAGTATACTTGGCGTCCACATTTGAAATAAATGAGAGAGTGAGGTGCATAGCAGAGAAAAGCAATTGAAGTAACTAATTGACAACTTAATTATTCTATGACGAATTTGAATTTCTATTCTGAAAATACTGAGGTTGTTTGCACCCCTAATTTGTTTTGATAGCGATATATTAGGTTTTCTGGTAGCTGAAATAAGTCAATGTAGAAAATGCAAGATCTGGGGTGTGTGAAAGGGGAGGATTTCAATGTTCAGAACATGTTTACGTATGTAAAATGATTGTTAACATGCAACCTCTGATAAAACAATCTATGACCATGTCCCATAAAAGCCCGGTTTCATCATGGGATTGTACTTTCTCTTATTTTATGAATGACCCATATAAAAGTGAATATTCCATGGTTTAATGATGGTAACTGGATTAAATCAAAACCGATATTGTTTTGTATTTATTTCGGAATAAGTTTGTTCGGTTGTTTTAGTTATACGCATTATTTGGCTGCTCTCATCAAAAATTAATTTGGCACTTCATTTTTTTAATACCGAAAGCATATTTAAATGCTTTGTCACAATAAGAGTCTCAAAACATATATTGGTTTATTATTTTCAATATAAGAACCTATGTAATCGACCGAGAAAAAAAAAATTTAGTCCTCTTCAAAATTCGAGGTTTTACGTATCAAGATACGCAGATCCAAAAAATCGAATAAAAAAAAAAAAATCCGTCCGACCGCCTTCCGCGGCATATCTCCGAGACTACTGTGCTGATTTTGTTTTAAATTGGCACTTAAGTCACAGGTCCACCCTGAGATGATTCTCGGAACTCGACATTAGCATCAGCCGTTTTGTCGGCCTATAGGTTGTTTCATTCGCCCATATCTGTCATTTATGAAGAAACAGAAAAATATAAAGCGTTTTTTGATCAATATATCTAAGGCTAAAAAAAAATTAAATATAATTAAATCATTATATTTCCAATTTTTTGGATACATAATTATTTGGATATAATAAATCATAGTATAATAATTCCCAGTGTATTTTACATTTAGAGAACTAAATTTAAAGAAATTTGATGATTCATTTATAAAACAAAACAAAAGAAGAAATCAAATTCATGAAAATTTCGTTTGAATTTAAATATAATGGAAAAAACGTAAATATTTTTAATTAATACGTTTTTTTAAGAGTTTGAGGATCGAAATGCGTTGTTATTATACAAATATTAATCACAGCTATTAAAAAAGAAAATCATTATAGGTGTTAACAATTTTTAAAGGAAGGAAATATGAAAACCTTATGTTTATGAATGACACCCAACCATACATATTTTATAAAGACAAGAAATTATTTTATTGTTTTGAAAACCACACTCGGTTTCGAAATCTCTACCAACAGGTGGAGCATATCGATGCTTTTTTTGAAAAAGGCTTCTGCGCCAGAAAATCGAAATTTATGTTTCGATTTTTTACGGGACGTAAACACCACCTCTATCGATTCCTGCTCACGATATTTTGGAAATGGTCTATGGTAAATCGACTGTTGATGACGTAAGCACCAAACACTTACGACTCTCAGTCGTTACTCTGCCCTTGACCAGTGATAGAAGCGTTATAAATATATTCAAATTTTAAAAATGTTGCCATCTTAATAAGCTCCTACTGTACATAATAAAGAAGTGAAATTTAAAAAGATATATATTGTTATTTGGGAAAAAGACGTTTCATATTTCCTGTAAAGTTCGCTGAATGGCGCTTACGCCTTTTTCAAAAAATGTATAAAAATGTGTAATTTCTACCATTGATTGAAAATCGATTTAATTTCAACTTTCTAGTGGTGTACGTAGAGTGGCATAAACATTTTTGTGACAAAAATTATTGTTATTACAGGCGCGGCTCTCCAATCGGTTGTCGAATCATGATGGCCTCTTGCAGCAGCTTCCGCGTTGTAGAAATAGCTGAAATTAAACATAAGGCACGATAATGTTGTTAATGTATATATTATATTTTATTTTAGTAAAGTTGGAATGCTAGTTTTGATCCGCCATGAACTATGTATGGTCCAACTAAGGAGGGAGACTCATGGAGAAACAAACATAACTAGGAGAGAATTGATCTTTATAGATTTCCTAACAAAGAGTCCACTATCAAGCAAGGAAGGTTACAATGGCTGGGCAATGTTCAGAGAATTTAATTGGACGAAGTACTGAAAAGCATGCTCAATGCGCTGGAGGAGGAAAAGAAGGGAGAGAAAGAACTAGATCACGCTGAAGGGATAATGTGGAAACAGACCTCTGGGCCCTTGGTGTAAGAAATTGGGGGAAAGTGGCCCAGGACATGAACAACGAGTGGAGGAGGGTTGCGGAAGAGTCAAAGGTTCTTGATGAACTCAGAAAATAGGAAGAATAAGAAGAAGAAGAATGTTTACATATGAAATTTATTCCGTCAACTTGTTTTCATCTCCTATTCAAGAAACATGAACTTGTAAAATCAAAGCTTTAATTTTTATTTTATTTTTTTAAATAGTTTCATTAAATACTTTCATTTTTGTCCTATAACAGCGAATCCACAAGGAGAGAAAGTGTTTAGCTTGACCGATAGTATATGTCTAACGATTTTTGGTGTGAACGGCTCAACCGATTTTTAAGTTTATTGGCTCAAATTATTCGTTGTGATTCCGCGAATGTTTTGAAACATTTTGAGCTCAAAAAAACTCTAAACAAATGTTATATTCAATGTTTAAATCTGTCCGTTTGAAGGTCAAATTACGCTTTGTGATCCCTTGAATGTTTTGAAAAATTTTGAGTTCAAAATACTAAAGAAATGTTGTATTAAATGTGTTAAATTTAATTATAATAAATAAAATTATCAAATTAAATTTTATAAAATTTGAAACGCAACAATGTTGTAAATAATGGTTTGACTTGAGTTAATGTTAACGCACTTTTTAGCCTAAAATCTCTATAAATCCTTAGCCTCCAGACAACTTGGTTTTATAAATATTTTAAAACACTGAGGTTGACAGAATTTCACGTCGTTGAACTTTGGCAGGTGCACAATGCTCAAGTGGATAGCCAAATTTCTTTGTTCGTCCTCACATCTGGCATACAACCAACAGTGGAATATTTCACCATTCTGTTTACCTGAGAATGGTGAAGAATTATAACGATGGGCCTCAGTATAAACGAGAAAAAAACTGAATATATGCATGTTGGTTCAGGACTTAGCAGTACTCATAGAAATCTATGAATATTCTTTGGAACGAGTAAAATGTTTCGTATATTTAGACCCAGAGCTGAATGATAAGAATAAGCTAACAAGTTAGTAGAAGAATCACCACAGGCGTATTTTGCAAATATTAAATTATTTAAAAACACGATTTTGACATGATGCACTAAGACAAGACTATAAAAAATGTTAATTAGGTCAGTCTTTACTTACGGTGCGGAAACATTGAACTGCTGCAATGACAAACAGCTCAAAATATTCGAGCGAAAGGTTTTGAAAAAAAAAAATAAGGCCAGTTTTCGATTGTCTAATGCCGAATTTTTTATCCCAGGATATCCATGTCATCCAATTTTTTATGACACGCCGAATAGAATGGTTAGGCCATATAATAAGAATGCCTGATTGTAGAATGCCGAGCAAACTTCAGCATCATATAAGAAATAAATAATTATATTTATTATGCAACAATTATAAAGAATTTATAATAGTTATTTATAATTGACTTTAATAAATAAGGAATCCGAACAATTTTTTTTCTTAATATAATAATAGAGAAAACGACATGAGTTTCCTGTAATTCCAGGTGGCTGTAGGAGTAGTCTGAAATCACACTGAATAAATAAACGAAGAACACTGCCGTGTAACGCAATGAGCCTGTTTATAAAAGAAAAATCATAATATCCAGATAGCCTGAAGAAAATTTAACGTTAAATTAAATAAAAGAAAAGAAATATTCAGTAAGATTGTTGTTTTTTAATTAAATTATGTGTTAATATTCGGAATATTTAACAGAAAAAATAAAAATTATCGAAGATGCCCCTTTTACACAGAAGGGAACAACGGCTTTTTTCCCCTAAAATGTAGTAATTTTCTTATTCGTTAGTTTAACATGGGAACGACGACAAGTTTTCTTCCGACAGTGAAATAATATTGGAAAATCGATTGATGATTTAGGATTGGAGAGGTATATTCGTTGTGTTGTATGAAGGGAAAAAAAGGTATACGTAATGCTATGGTCTATGGCGTAAGTGAATGAAGGTTTTATGTTAGGTACCCTTTAAATTAAATCGGGGGGGTTTCATCCCTAGAAACTCCAAACCTTCACTCTCCTCTAACGCTATATTCATTAATTCCAAGGCAGAATCCAGGGCTTTTATGTGGAGATAGAGGAATTCCACAACCCTCGCCACAATCCCATACTCCATATAATGAAGTACGAACCGAGCTTCCGGCATTTTATCTAAATATTAAATTCCTACCGTGAGGAAATGCCTATCCGTAGACGAATTTAATATATCTGGTGTAGGTAATAAAGCTCGTTTTTATGCAGCGGCGTAATTACGCATTTAGCGGCCTTGAGGAAAGTTCGCAAATATTTGGCCACTGAATAAATAATGTAACATATTTTTCTTCAGCTTCCCCTCCCATGTTTCATAAATTTGTTCCCAAAAAAACAGATGATCGATTTATGCATTTTATTCACAGTAGACTAAACTTACCATTTATTCAAAGATGATATTTTACATTTTTGATTGTGCAGTCGATATAACTATTGATAGATTCATAAGATCACAATAAACATTTGAAATGTAAAATATCAAAAGTGCAATCTGAAACATCATAGAAATTAATAGGATAATGAAAGAAACAGAAATCTAACAGAAACCTCTAATTTATTTATCTGATAACGTAAACATGTCATGCTTATGATTAAGGGTCAATATCAATTTGAAATTACCCAGACCCTGTGTTCAACATTTTTTATTTTTACGATTTTTTACCAGTTATTTTATACCAATTGGTGAGTTCAAAGCCATGGATAAAATATTTTTCGGACTGATAGTGTTTCTTCTACAGCCATTTTAAGTTAGCTTCCCTTGTGACAACAAGGCTTGGAAAAATGTTTCAAACTCTTATAATTTTTTAGAAATGAAAACAAAAAAAAAACTAAAATCATTATAAGGATGTGCTCTACATTTTTACTCGTCACAATACACCACATAAAATGTGACTTTCAGCGCTCTAAAAGTGTACTTAGGAAAAGAGACTCATCTTTGATACACATTTTTTTTCGTTTATAGTTTTGGCATTGTACAACTTTCTGCAGAAATTTCAACCTAGAAAACTTGATCTTTTTTTTTTTTTTTTTTAATTTTAAAAAATGGCCATAAGTCATTTTCTGCAATATTCGAAGGAAAATATCTATGAAGAAACTGAGTGAAAAATTATGAAATTAATGCAATTTATACATCTATATGATATAAACATATGACTCATATTTGGTAACTGAGAATCAAACTGTTTCCAAGTTATAATGCATCAAATATTACTGCCTCGCCAGCATCGGCGTTAGCAAATCCTCCCTCTTGAATGCGAAGGAAATTTACAACTGTTGAACCAGTTCAGTCTCAGTCACCAAATTTGTTTTATATGTTCATATAATATAGAGGTGTAAACTTTATTATTATCATAATTTTTCACTCTGTCTCTTTTGATATATTCAACTTTAAATATTGCTGAAAATGACTTTTGGCCATTTTTGAAAATTAAAAAAAGAAAGGACAAAGTTTTCCAGATTGAAATTTCTAGAGAAGTACAATGACAAAACTAGGAACAAAAAAAATATATATCAAGAATGAGTCTCTTTTCTTAAGTACACTTTTAGAGCATTAAAAGTCACGTTTTATGGAAATTTTTAAGAATTTTTTTAAAGCATTTTACTCAATATTTGGGTGATGTCCTGTGAGAATAAAAAATGTATAGCACATCCTTACAATAATTTTAGTTATTACTTTGTTTTGATATCGACAAAATTACAAGAGTTAGAGACATTTCCCCAAAGTTTGTTTTCATCTGCAAAGCTGAAAAGGAAAAGTATGAGCCTGAAAAATGTTTTACTCATGGTTTTAAGCTCACCGAATGATAGTTAATCACTGGTAAAAAATTTCGAACGGCTAAATTAAATTAAACTGGGCGATTTCAAATGGATTGACCCTTAATTGATAATACGAACTTGCAGGATTGTCTAACTATTAAACCTCTGACATTGTAAAATCGTGTAGACCTTATTAGACTACTTATATGACATTCCTAGATATTTTTAATTGAAAGTCGTGCCAAACCTGCTGGTCGATCCCGATTCATTTTTGATCTCAGGTAACTTTAAATTATATTCAATTTAGGAAAATAGCGCACTGATTTTACTTTTGCTATCTGAAACTAGAGTATAAAACAAAAGAAGATTGAAATATCTCGATTACGAATCCGAATGAAATATTATTTCAGTTTTTACTCCCTGTCTTGGGGGCCACCTAACCTCGGGCCCTGGAGCAAAACCCCAATGGGCCCAACCAAGTTACGCCCCTGTTTGTATGATGCTATATATAAGTTATATGATGCTAATAAAAATTCGAGGAAACTATTTTCGGCATTTCTTTAAAACGTTGAATTAATTTTAAATTCATTATTACTTTGTCTATTCTTAGCTGTAATTATTGACGTTAGCGAGGGCTTATTAATAGTGGGTAGGCTTCTGTTTATGTATTTGAAGATTGTAAATAGTTTATCAAAATCTCAAGTACGTAGTTTTATACTTCTTATTTTGGCCAACAGTCACTGTTTAATGGCGTTCCCTGTTCGAGAATTCATATCACATAGTAGTGAGACCAATGGAAACTCCATGGAAATTCCTCTTACTATGCAATTTTTACCATTTACAGTAATTATTTTTCTGATTTTGTCCATCCCTCCTGATGGCATTTTTATGCAGATGACCTACAAGTTCATCTTTCGTTCCATATAATTCCCGTAAGCGTAGGATGATATTATCGAAGATAGATGATACGACATTAATAGCATTTGTCCCTGGTCTGAGGGCAATAAATTGCAGCTGAATGCAGGAAAATTTCAGCTGTCCTCGTCGATTCCAAACATCTGGTGCATTCCAATTCTTCATTATCTCTTACATTTCCTCAATATCGTTTCACGATTCTGTTTTGAATTCCCGTGTGACCTTTAAGACCTGTCCTGGATAATCCGAAAATCATAATAATTCCCATTTCCCCATCTGACTGCGGTTGCCTGGTATATGGAGGACATTCCGATCAACTTGAAATACAATTAAAGCGACTGTTGAATTGTTTTATAAAATTCATCTCTGGGGTCTCTATAGGCACTCATGTCTATGGATATTAAATAGATTTAAAGTAGCTTTATCCAGTGGCGTACACCGGGAAGGAGATCAGAGTTCTATATCCTCCTCCCCTCCCCCTCTGAAATGTACGGAAAAATATAATTATCTTACCCACCAATATAAGGTTTGTATTTTGAGTAATATTTTTGGTAACAATTTTATTGATCCAATTTTCTTGCTTATCCATAAAACTTAGCCTGGCGATTATAGACATTTAGGTGGTTCTATTAAATCCTTCTTCTTATGAAATCCTCCTTCCCCCGAAATTTTGTTTAAATTCCCTCCGAAAATAAATGCTACGTAGCCTGTGTTTTTATCCTTCTCACCGATAGCAATACTTCCTCAAATATCAATAATTCAATTCTCTAAGAAACAAACTTTCTTTTATTATTGAGTTCCTAATTTTGCGATTATACGTCGCATTATCACTCGAACCAGACCAATCCATTTTTACACTACCTCATACAGAACTGCATACTTCAGTAAATCCTTTCTCTTCTTTCATTTAATACTCGTTTGTTCATTTAATTTATATTACTTTCGTACTAGATATCTCGTAACAACTTAGTAGTTTTATAAGAAAATTTTAAATATAAATAATAATACATTATAAATTTTTATACATTTAGATAGATTAGTAGTTTATTTTAAAAACAACTACTAATGATTCTATTCAGGTTTATCCGAAATAATAATATATTCAGGCATTTTTAAAAATTATTTTTAAAATCTGACAATAAAGACTAACAAATATAAATATATAATGAATGTAAATATAAATGAAGAAAATAAAATGTATATCTTATAGTTACTATTGGAATTTAAAAAATAATCATCATTTAGTAAAGTTTTCAATTAATCTATGTTTTTAGACGATAATAAAGTGGGAAAGTTTTTCGCTCAACAGTTTTTAACTAATTCCCTCTTAAAGTTCAGTTCTTAAAGTAACTAAGACCTGCTTGGAAAGGATTGTCTTTTCAGAGTTAAGTGCTCAGCGTCCTGCGTTGTTTATTAAATTTCAGATTCCTAATTAGTAATATAATATTTTTAAATATATGAATGCATAAAAAAAACCAATATATTTTATTGGTGCTTACTCTCGAGTTAAAACTTGTATATTTAATAAAAATATAGGAGCTGGAAAGATTATTAAAAATCCACTGCAAATATTTGGGAAAATGAAAAAGATAATAAATAAATAAAATAAGTATTTATGAAAGTTAATAATATATTGCTATTTTTTCAGATTAGATTTTATAGTACAAAAAGAAACCTTTGTTTTAAGCTGTAAACGCCATTATCAGAAAGTAATATTATGTTTTTTTTATTCCGTACCTTGAATAAAAAGGGACGTATTCAATTACCCTTCGCCTGTGCATTATTGTTTTCGCATGGTTTTATTAAAATTTGTAATTAAAATGAATCGAATAGGTAAACATTCCTTAAGGATTTAAAGAAATACAAACTATTATACAAAATTATCCTATATTTTCAATTTTTAGTAACATTCAATAACTAAAATGTAAATTCTCTCGTCTTATCAAATATTTATGTTAAAACCATCACACCATTCATATAAACAATTTTTAATCAATTAGATTTATTATAAATTGGCTATAATTTTACTATTTCTATTTATTATCCAAATAACGCTAAACCGATTTCATTCCAAGATGATTTTACTCGTACCATTTTTAACATCTACTGTTAAAATTTATTATTTTTTTTCCATCCATACTAAAATATCATTTTTAGCTGAATTAGAATACAAAACGTAAATGTTTAAAGACAATCTCAATGTGCATCTAGCCACACTATAGGCCCTGATCTTCATATTGAATAAAGATCGCATAGGAAACCAGTAAAACATAAAGAAATGCAGTCCAGATCTGTGTCAGCAGAGAATAGGTCCATTGCTGCATTTATTTAAGGAAAGGTCAAATGGCGAACGAATGTTTTTTTTTATGAATTCACAATAAAAAAATGCAAATAAAGTTTAACAAGAAACTGGAAAACACCATAAAAAGATAGGATGAATGAAGAAGTGTTAAAATTTGCTGAATAGAAAAAAAAAAGTATTATACTTCGGATTGCTTGTGCAAAATGAAGATAACGATACTTTTTATCAGTTCAAAATAGTTCCTAGGAGGAGAGTTAGCCGTTGGTAAACTCTGAATGAAAAAAGATGCTTTAAAGTGCGGGCCAAACCCTTCAAAGGGTTTGAGTGGAAGGAGAGGTGGGTGGGGCTATAAAAGAAGTCTTTGAGCCAGATACTGCATCTTCTCCTTGTAAAATGGAAATATATATAATATTCAATATGAACAAGAACTTTAGGACTGTTATTTTGTAGAGCGAAAAATAAGGATTATTTAGACAGAAAATCGTGATAGATATTGAAAATGTCATATAAAATATCACTGAAACTACATCCACACATCCAACACCATTTCTTTAAAGGAGAAATATACGTTTAACAATATGTGAAAGAAATATAAATATATGCCATAAAAGAAATATATTAAATATAGGTATATTCTAATTAAAATATCAGTTAATATAAAATAAAAATACCAAAATGTAAGAGAAACATTTTATTTTTATTTATTTTTGTTTATTATTATTTTATTTTTTTTTGCACTTGAAGATAGCAGATATTCTAAAACCATCCTACCCTTCACGTGTATAGTGAACAATTAATTAAACAATATATGAACTGTACATTTGTGTATGAACAAACTTCTTACTAGGATGACAGGAAAATTAATCGTCCCTCTCAGTCATTAATGCATAAACAATACCCACCAACAAAATATTTTAAATGCTTGCATACATCCATAAACATAAAAACTGTCTAGAAACATTCATTAGTACAATTATCAACATGATTAAAAATAAAAAAATCTGTACCACTACAACCTATGAAGGGTCTTGGGTTCAGTACTTGGTAAGGACCGTACTGTTTCTAAGCGAACGGTTGTGCAAGCAGGTGATTTGGCCGAGATCACGCTCAACCACTAAGTTTTTTCCCCCAACTAAGGATTCCCACTTTATAGAGGCTGGGTGAGCCCCAGCCCTCCTTCCGACCCCAGAGAGTCAGGATCAGATAACAGAATAAATAATTATAATTATTATTGATAATTATCAGTCACAGCCGGTCTCGAATCCTTACCACTGAGCCACTCCGTTCCTCGTTATTGAAAATATTAATTGTATATTTCTTATTATTAAGATCTATCAACATAATAAGGATATGATGGTATTTCTTATCTTCAACAATCATCTATACGTGAGTCGAAGGTATTTATAATATCAATCAATTATATATATTCTTTTTTAAATCTATTACATAGGTATTATTCCTGAGTGCGAAGGGAAATCATCTAGAGAGACTATAATAATGATTTAAAGAAACAGTTACATGATATTTTTGAATTGCTACAACTAAAAAGCTGGAAAAATATTACCCACTTTAATACTCTGCATTTTTTTTATTTTCAGTTGGATTCCGTTTAATTATGAAACACTTCTTTATGTGGTGCCAGTCTAAAATTTCATATAATATTTTTTACTAATATGTGAAATATTAATACTATTAGCTTAAAGTAGAATTCGGTTTAAATGGAACACACTGAATGAAATTTTAAAGATATTATAAATCTCATTGAAATAGTTCTAAAAGCCTTTACGGTAGGAAATATTAAAAATATATTAATATTAAAAAAAGGTTTCCTGAATTTTCGCACTCGTTTCATGTAGTTTTTTTTTTTTTTTTTTTTTTTTTTTTTTTGTGATTCTTTATAAATTATCACTATTGAACTTATAAGTAGATATTAATAATTGGAAAGCTAACTCACCTCACAATGAATGCCGATCGAAACCCATACCGTGAAGTACCGATTTACCAGAGAACTTCTTAACTCCCCGAAGGACTGCCCTACACTGAGTCCTCGCTACTGAAGGGTCTACCTTCACGCTCCGTGTTGTCTTTGATATCTGCGCAGGATTACATTCTCAGGTGTTTGCTATTTAGGATTGTAAATATTTACTAATATCTGTTTTGTGGGTGTTCGAGAAGAAACAGGAATATTCTGAAGATAAAAAGCTGATTTAACTTCTGGAAATATAGTATAATGTATCGAGCCTTATAAACGTAAATAAATTTATTATACAAACGAAACTGAATTTCCAATATCCGTACCCATTAGCCTACCTCTTTTTTTTTTAATACATTTTTTTCTTAATTTTCTTTCGCTTTGTCCGTTATTTTTAACACGTGACCTACCTCTAATCCTACTAAAAATCTGTTATAGCAATGAACAAGATATATTTTTATATAATAAAAAAATAAATAACTACATTTTTATTGAAATTATGGAAATAGGTGATGAATAAAGATGAAGATGAAGAAATAAATGAAACGACGGTTTCTCGGTACAGGGTCCAAAGGTGTTTTTTAAATATGAATAACGAATTTATAATTTTTGTCTCCACTTTATGTTTTCTATGATTATTCATAATCTATTTTAATGAATTGACAGTAATTATTATTTATGATTTAATGACTAAAAGAAATATCGAATTTCGGGAAAAGAAAGAAGTATTTGAAGCACTGGTAAGTGTGTACTAGATTTTAATAAGTTTAATTAACGGATTTAAATTACTGTAATATCTTCATTTTTGAAACTAGATTTTCCTCTTTTTTTTAAAAAAATGTTCCTTAGACAAATATGTTTCAATATTACGTTCAAGGCCACGTTTCAATCACGTCAATGTTAACGGAATGGATAATTCAATTAAGTAGTGGCTAGTGCATACTTGCCCCGCCACCTCAATCTGGAAGACTCATTATTCAAACAGTAGCAGGGTTTTGGAGCAAGTGCAAAATAGTTCGTTTCCAGAAGATTATTATACTGATGTGATCATGAAAAAAGTTAAAGCTTACCTGAGATTCACATTTTACAATATTCAGTAACATGAAGGTGGAATGTGGAACACAATTGAATAAATGTATTAAAAAAAAAAGAACTTTTATCGAAGTAATGTGTTAGGCACCTGTCAATTAGTCAAATTCAATTTAATTATTTAAATAAGCAAATAATTTACTTTAAGATTCAACTTAAGAAAGAACCTGTTGCTCAGAACTAAAGTTGAAAAACTTCAACTAAAACTTTTTGTTGCCCAAAAAGTGTTATATTTTTGGTTTAATTTTTAAACGAAAATTGTTTTAAATACGTTTTAGACAGCACATTCTTTAAAACAAAATTTCAATAGAGTAAAGAATATCCCCAGATAGAAAACTGTCAATGAGAAACGTAAATCACAAAGTATTTTGAAGAACAGCTTCTAAACGTTTCATTTACCACAATCATTAAAAATAACAACTGCCCCTTTTCCCTCTCACTCCTCCCCCCTCCACCATAGATCCAGCCCTGCTAGCCTGGGTGTAAACGCATTATTCCGATTGTTCTGTGCGCAATAAAAATTAACCTTCTGGCTTAAGCCTGCCTGAGGAGTCCATTATCACACTCGACTATCACGACATCCTTATTTTGTGTAATATTGGAGATTCTGCATAATTGAATATAAAATTATGAACATTAAGAAGACTAAAGTAAAACATATAATTAGGATTGTTGAACATTGACTTACTATTCATGATACAGTTTGACATCACAGTATTTGTTCAAACGATTCATATTGGAAAAATTCAAATCTAGATGAAGTATATCCAATTTTGCGTAGTACAAGTATAAATTAGTTTGAATATTAGAGGTTTAGTTTGAAAATTTAGAGTTATTCTAATATTTGTATCGTACCTAATACAATTTTACTATAATACGATACAATTTTTATCGTATCCAACACAGTAGTCCCTCGTTTGCACGAAATCCGTGTTTTGTTTTTTTTATGCCATAGTTACTAACTTGAGCGCGAAACCCGATTATTCCATTTTTTTATTTTTAAGCTCCACTTAAATAAAACTTAAAAGAACTTTATTATTTTTTTATAAAACGCATTGAGTGATGTTATAAAGAAAGAAGGAATAACCGGCGAGACTCAGTTCGTGTTAGCTAAAAAATTTCAATCTATGCATTGTTTTTGAAGAGGCTTAGAAATTAGTTCATGTTATCCCATGCTTCGTTTTATCTGAATTCGTGATAAAGATAAAATAGAAACATGCATCTTTAATGCCACTATGGCTGCATAGGTATATAGGTATACTTGTGCTTTTATATATGATAATTTTTAGTTTTCTGTACTACACAATCTAAAAAGATAATTATTATATTTGTAAAATATCATTAAAAACCATTAATGACTAATTCAAATTGATCTATTTTACATATCTTAGTCAGCCCAGAAAATTCAAAAGTTAACTTCTACCAATGGAAGTGTTTATGTTTTAAATAATTTAAAGGCTTACTAAGAGTTCTACAAATTTTAAAGTTAAAAAGTTTATTCTTAATATATGTCTAAATGGAGTTCGTCAAAAATTCCGAACATGGAAGAATTTGAATTTTCAAAATTCAACTGTATGTGCATAATGATTTTGGCGTATCTATACGACTTTTATTAAATTTACTCTTTTTTGCAGAGTTATTTCGGATGCTTGGCCCCTTTTTTAGGAAATTAATATTGTTTCAGCCCTTCGGGATGATCTGATAATGGCTAGAGTTAATCAGTATAATGGATTAGCGTTGTTTGGATTCTTCTTTCTTATCAAATTGATACCGCCTTCATCTAGGAAATGTTATATATTATTAAATTGGTAGCTACTTCATCTTAATATCCGGAAGCTTCTTAAATATTCCCGCCATGGAATATTTAAATAACAAACAATATTTTTGTAAAATATAAAATAAATAAATAAATCATCTTTACTTAATTTTACTGATTATTTGCCATTTGCTGATGATTTTATTAAATAAGAGTTGTAACAATTAAAAAATAATTTAATATTGACTCTCAAAACAAATATAATTGTTTAATCATCTATGTTTGTATATGTATAGGTAATCACAGTATGGAGGGAGAATATGTATCAAGGTTACTTCTTGTGTATTCATATGTATTATGATGCGTACACACTTGCGATCCGCTCAGCGCGATTAGAGCGTGCGCTGTTTGTCCGATATTCATTGGAATTTCAACGAACGTTTTATGAATAATAGACTGTGCTCATGTTCATTAAATATATGTATACCCGCTAATGAAGGGCTATGTTACTTTATCCGTATATTACATACCTGGAAGATGGCCATAGCAATACCTGTCCGTGAATATTTTTCTTAACCATTTAATTTTTGAAACCAGTTATCTGCAGATACGATAAAAAAATTATACTCTTCTGTAAAGTCACTCATCTAACTGTCGTCTCAAGAATAAATCCGGTAAAGGGAATCGGATCGAACAATGTTATGTAACCGACACCCTCATACCTAATTTGGAATTTCGTAAATATTGATAGGGAGTGAATACGTTATAGCTGGCGCCATCCTATTGGATTTAATCGTTCTGTGCGTCATGCGAGTCATAAAAGATGTTTCCTGTTCATTGTATTGCTTTAATATTTATTTCACAAAGATCGGATACTAAAGTATACAAACCTAACTCCTAAAGTCAGTATTTGGTTGAAGGAAAATGGAAAAGATGGTAGTCAAAATGTCATTTAAAAAAGTAGTTAGTACTATTAAAAAGTAGTTTTATGATTAGTAGTATGGTTAGTAGATTTGAGTAGTAGTAGTATTGTCATTTAATGAGAGAGAAATGCTTTATTAACAGCAATGGTGCCCAAATAGCTTGGTTTGCTACGCACACAGCATACTCATCAATCCAATACCAGACAGAATATATATACCAATTTTTTTTTCTTTCATAGTAACTCTAAATATATTATTCTCATCGCTACATTACCACATTATATCTATTCTTTTTCTCCCACCTTTTATTTGCTGTAAACCTTCTGTCACTTTGTAATCTATACCTTACTTCTCTTTTCCAGTGACCCTCACCTATAACTTGAAATAAGGTTTTTTTTTTTTATAAATAAAAATTAAGAAAAAATACAACAAAAAATAGCTAATAAAATAAACTACTTAAAGACCCAAACCAGAAGCCTCTCACGGTGAACTCTCTCTCTATCTCCGAAGGTCTCGCGGAATTTCTCTTTTAGGAAAGGAATGCACTTCTCATAAATTTCCTTCTTTTCCCTTTCCACTCCACCTGTCTGATGAAGGTCGTTATTCTCAAACCTCACTGCCGGATCCAAGACCAGTGCTGTCTTTCCGTTCTTGGAGAATGCGACAATATCTGTATATGTCGCGGATCAGTCAGATTCGAAGCAGATGAAGTCCTTTTCTCGAAGGAGTCTTATCAAAAATTCTTATTAAAAAGAAAAATATATGCATTTATTCTGATGTATTTAGGATAAATGTTTCTTACAGAAATAGCAATGTATAGTCGCGTCAACTCGTCTATAAATAAAAGGATGTGCATTAATCGAATTGACAAAAAGAAAAATGTATGCATTATCATTATTTTCGTGTTTATTTGCCTAAATGATTAATCTAAGTAATCCTCAAAATGAATTAGCAGTTAAGAACAGCGAATCTTGATTGCAATTACTTATAGATTTGTTGCTAACAGAAGATAATAGAAAAAAACTGTTGAAAAGCGTAAAGACGAAAGTTCTGACACAATTAATTCCGAACGAGACCTCGCTGAATACAACTGAGGAGTCCACCTCCTTCTTTCACTCCAACAAAAGTCGCGAACGCATTAATCAGAAAAGTGATGAACCAATAAAAGATTTAGTAGTCCTCAAGATTTGTTAGAGTATGATACTTAGGGCAGACAACTTGTCCATTACAAGGCACCAGAGCAGTGGGGAGATGCAGCTCCCTTGAGGGCAACCTGTGAAGGCCTGCGCCTCTCGTCTGGTGCCCTCCTCTGAGACGACTTTTATTCTGTTCTTCAAAACAAATCCGACCCATCTGGCTATAGCAGGTGGGGCAGATATTTCTTTTAAGGCTCTACAAACTGCCTCAGGCCTGGGTCTGTCGAATGCCGCTTCAACATCGAAAAAGAGCCCTTAGGCGGATTCCTTATATACCAAGGCCTTTTCTATTTTTCCTACTAGGGAATGTAGGGCAGTTTCTGTTGATTTTTTCCCTGGAGGTAAGCATGCTGTTGAGGGTGAAGTGGATGGAGAGGTAGAACCTTACTTGTAAGGTGTACTGCTACAAGCTTCTCCAGGATCTTAAAAAGAAAGGAGGATAGGCTGATAGGTCGAAAAGCCTTAGCAACACTGTAATCCTCCTTACTATTCTTCGGGATAAAAGCTATTAGAGATTTCCTCCAGGATTCTGGAATGTACCCGATGGCTAGAGAGGCTCCTAGTAGTGCTCTGATTCGGGGGAGCAGAGCATGAGGCCCTCTTTGAGCATACATGGAAGGATACCGTCAGTGCCTGGGGCTCTATACGGCTTGAGCTCCCCGACAGCCCACCTAATGGCCCCGTCACTGACTATGGATTCCGCTAGAGCCCAATCCTCCTCTGTATCGTTAGTATCACTGCCAGGGTACATACTTGAGGGAGGGATGACTAAATTGGTAATACTGCAACCCGGAAAGTGGGTCTCCATCAGGTAAAACAAGGTGTCCACCAAGTTGGAGGTCCTGAGACCGTTAGGTTTCTTTAAGGCTCCCAGTGGCTGTTGGGCGTCATTCCCAAGCAGCTTAACTAGACGAGAGGCTTCTGGCGTGCATTCTATATTGCTACAGAACATACGCCAGCCCTCCCGTTTATGCTTCCTTATTTCTTTTTTGTATGAGTTAGAGGCAACACGGTACAGATCCCAGTCAGCCTTCTGCTTTGATTTGTATGCCTTATTATAGGCCTTTCTTGTAGCCTTTTGTAGCTTAGACAACCCAGTGGACCACCATCTGATCTTTTTCCTGGGTTCTGCCTTTAAGGGACAGGCCGCCTCGTATGCGTCTTGTACTATTCTCTGTAAGAGGGTAGTTTCTTCCTCTATCTGAACTTTGGTTTGAAGTCTGCCCATAGGGAGGTATGGGCATCTATCCAACCTTTCCCTGAATAGATTCCACTCGGTGTTTCTGGGGTTTCTTTTCAGAGTTGGTGAGGTTTGTTCAGAGTTAATCTTAAATGAGATCATCCTATGGTCGGACAGTGTGATATCCGAGGAGATCTTCCAGTCTTTAAAAAGGTCTTTAATCTGACTAGAAGCGAGTGTGATATCTAGAACCTCGCTTCTGATTCGAGTGACAAAAGTAGCTTCGCTATCTCTGTTTAGTATCTCTAAATTTGTAGAGGCTATAATATTCGAGCAATTATTCCCCTCGTTCGTTCGTGTCTGAACTGCCCCACACAAGGTGATGGGCGTTAATGTCTCCGCCTACTAAGAGAGGTAGATCATTCTTTCTTGCAAAGCGGAAGAGACTATCTATGTAATGATAAGTTGGATCCAGATTATGGGGTACATATATGGAGGCAATAATCATTTTAAGCTTAATATTACTGACCTTGGTAGTTATGGCCAGGGCCACCACATCCTTCGTGCTAATCTGGGCCAAAGGTAGTATCTGAAGGTCTTTAGAGGCCCAGATACATGACCTTGGTACTGCGCATGAGGGTGGGCGGATGATTCTTCCGCCGATACCCCCAAGACCTTTAATCATTCCCCTAAAACAATAAGGTTGTTGTATTAAGACGAGTGTGGATTTCACCCCCGAAAGAAGCTTCGCCAATTCAGCCGTAGCCGACTTATTATGCTGTAAATTAATTTGTCTTACCTCCCAGCGTTTTCCATGATTGTGGCAGATGGAGGAGAAGGAAGTGGGAGGAGCAGGGGCCTATTGGCGCCCGTTCCTCCCTTGATCCTCCTGTGGGGGCTGTTGTCTAGCTGGTGCCGAAGGCGTTCTCCAGACGGTCAGCGACACCAGCTCATAGCTGATCCGCCATCCATTCGCCTCCAGCCAGGCGATCGTGCTGGTTGGGACTCTGAAGATGCCCCTCAGATGCCCCGGATCGCCTTCCACTCCCAGGAACTGCCACTGGTTGGTTCCCGCCAGTTCTGGATTCTGAAATTCCAGGAGGCTGACCAATCTGCTGGGTTCGATCACCACAGCCCCCAGCCCAATAGCAATTCTAGTGGGCCAGGGAGCCTCGGCGGACCGCCTCACTACAAACCAACGGTACCCAACTGAGAAGCCAGTCCCTGGTTTCTTCATTTTTGTAGATTAGGAGGAACCATCCCGGTTCCGCCTGATACCCTGAGTTAATAAATTCCAGAGGCCTACTTCTGGGTCTTGGCTCATACGTCCTCCTCTCAATTTCGGCTATGAGGAGCCTTAGGATGAGTTGGACCTCTTCCTGATTAATGGGGGCGCCCTCCTGGCTCCCCATAATGACCACCAAGGCCAAGACCCTTGTGCTAGAAGCAGCAGCATCCCTGTAGGATCGGGGTCTCCCCTGATCCTCCTGAGCGCTCTGCTGAGAAGATGGTCCCGCTGCAGGATCATTGGTCCTCCTAGGGGAGGATCTTGCTCTTTTAGAGTCTTGCCGACGCGTATCGGTCGGTGGAGACTCCTCCATAGGCCTTATCCTTGTCTGATACTGATTAGACGGGCCTGCTCTTGAAGCGTGCGCCGAGTCCCCTCCGCGTCGAGAAGGAGGGGTGGACGGAGGCAAAGCCCCGTCCTCCCTCTCCCGAATCGGTTCGAGGACAGTCCCCGGGCCGCACCCCTCAAGCCGAGCCAGAGGGGAACGGCCCGCGGGGCGCCCGCTGGTACTAGGCCGCCTGTGGGTAGCCGGGTCAGAGACGGGGTTTTGACGCCTCATCCTGATGGCCTCCCGTTCGGCTTGCCTTTGAATAGCCTCGACCCGCCTTTTGAACTAGGGTATAGTTTTAAAAAAACTAATAATATTATGGATGAGTGAATTTTAACAACTATGAACCTTCATTGTCACACAATTATTTATTATTATAAATTTGGATGCTATTTCCTAAAAAAAAAAAACTGTATCCTAACTTTTGTCCTAAAACAACAAACAAAAAAACCATAGGCTAGCCTTTTTCTTAAAAATGCAATCTAAATTTAAATAGAACTAGGGTATAGTTTTATTTAAATTTAGATTGCATTTTTAAGAAAAAGGCTAGCCTATGGTTTTTTTGTTTGTTGTTTTAGGACCAAAGCTAGGATACAGTTTTTTTTTTAGGAAATAGCATCCAAATTTATAATAATAAATAGTTGTGTGACAATGAAGATTCATAGTTGTTAAAATTCACTCATCCATAATATTATTAGTTTTTTTTTAATATTTTAATAATTGACAAAATATGAATTAAAACATTATATATAACTACGTTAAGTAACATGAAATTATGAGAATATCCAGTAGATGAGGGAGTACCTCGAAAAGTATACAAGAATCTATAAGCATCAATCATAAAATTGATAAGAGAAGATCTTTCATTCACATAGCATCTAATATACATAATATTGAGGTTATAAGAACTTAAAGGCAAAAAAACCAACACAAAACTAAAAGTTATGAATTGTATTTTAAACCGATGAATTGATGAAACTCGAACCACGAGTAATGCTTTGTCCGGGTAATAAAAGAGGAACCACTTAACATTGCAAATAATGCGGTTTCCTTTAGAGTCTGGGACTTGCCTTGGTTGGATTCTTAAAAACAGAGACGGAGAGTCTCTCAGTCTCCTTAATACGTCTTAAGATAACTGTTCATTTTTTTTTTTTTTAAACAAACATAACAGTTTGCATGGTCTTAGTTGGGATCATGCTATTAATAAAATAATAATTATCGCTAGAAGTCTATATTTATATCGATAATTAGCTAAGTGTGCGTCATTATTTTCGAGTGATAGAAATTATATTATATTTAGTAATGTGAAAATAATTATTAAAATGTAGATAAATTTGTTTTTCTCATGATATATTGTTGCCCTTTTATTTCTATTTATTAAATATATTAACCTTCAATAATTTGTTCCAGCTAAAGACTGGAACCTGCTCCTTATATATATCCGTTATTTTCCATCCAAAATATCAGTTAACAACTACATATCGAAAATGACAGTTTAAAATAACATATTAATGGTTAATAACTCATGGATGCCCTTAATCAGAATCTTATGTAGAAATAACTGTATGTATAAAGATCTAATGTAATTATGTAAAATGTCAGAATAGTTTGAGATGAATTATTGAGAAAACAATCAAAATAATTAATGCTCCCAAGTACAATTGTTCCTATATATAAAAGGGAATATAATCATATTTATATCCGTATCTCAAACGGTAGCGTTAGTCTATAATTTTAACTTAAATAAATCGTTGAACAATATGATGGGCTTAGGTAAAGATAGACCTGTTATTTGGCAAAAGAAAGGGATTTTAAGGCCAAAGAAAATAATGTATCACGCAGATATGCGCAAATTATTAGTCAATTAGATATTCGAAGACCTTTGCAGTGAAACATACGAAATTTTATTATAGGACTCAGCAGGAACATAAGGATATCTTCAGAGCCATCTTTACCCCATGGACCCACTAGACCCGAGCACAGGGCCCCACGATCTATAGAGCCTCCCCAACTCCTTATTCATAGAATATCAGTATTTCAGAGCTATAATAACTTGTAGCAGCAGACAAAATCGAAGGTTTGTTCCCAATTGTAGAAATTGGTAGGAGTATATTTTAATACATGATGTTAGCAACAGTGTCGGATTAGCAATATAGGCAACTGCCTATGGTCCCCGTGGTCCGTGGTGGTCCGACTGATACTCGCGTTCACTAGATGTTTAAAACATGCGAAAGAGATAAAGAGCTAAGTTGGAGTAAGCATGAATACTGACATCAGCCGCAACTATTCGTCGTTTGTCTCAAATTTTATGCAACTCATGGAGGTGAGGCCATTGTTGCATAGAAGATGCAAACATAATTGGAATACCCGAACATCTGCGACGTTCGTCGCAACTTGTCTCACATTTTACTTTTTTTACATAACCTAGAGGACTCGAGGGCCTTACTTTAACTGTGTCGCATATTTTGCGCACCTAGTCGATTAATCAATCGAGAAATAAATCATTTTTATGAACTTAGTTTAATTTCTTTATTTCCAGTGTTGCATGGCATTACTATCATTATCTATGAATAGTTTTGTTTTATAAATGACATACATTAGTAACGGTTACTTTAAAATTTGATGTTGCTATAAAATTGAATTAATCCTTATCTTTCTAACCAATTCCTAAAATCAATTTATTATTATAAAACCTGTACTGAAGTGAACAGAGTTAGGGTGATGGATCCTATAAAAAATCAGACATCAACTATATTTTATTCCATTGTGTCTCAATTTTTGTTTATGCAATAATATATATTGAATTGAAAAGGGGAGAGGAGTCCCGAGATTTCCTTTGCTTAGAGGCCTCAACATGGCTTAGTCTGTCTCTGGGTAGGAATGGTATATTAGGGAATGTTCCTTCTCAAAATTGAAACGAATTAAGAATGAACTGAGAAGTACGATGCTTCAAGATAGATCAAGCAGTTTATGACTGATGTCGATAGAAAGTAATGCAATTAAAGAAATAGACTTTGAAGAAGTAATTCATGATTTTCCTATTTAAAAGTCAGAAAAGTACTTCTTGTAAATGTTTATTTATATATTTTTTAAATATTAAATAAAACAGTGATTATCTGAAAAACTAAAAAAAAGTAAACAGATTTCCATGGGGACATGCGCAGAATACTTAAAAAATATGGGAAGCAAATCCAATCTTTGCTGATACTGGACTGATTTAGATGATTTATTTAATACATTACAACTTATAAATGAAGATATGGCAATTACAATTCGAATTTAAATGTTATAATGGTTCGCCAAATATAATAAAACAATAACATGTTTTTAGGGGATCGATATATTGTTGATTGAAAGAAACATTTTAATAATTGTAATATTTATAATATTTGTATACTTTTCGAACTTCGATTTAAATTATACATCAAAGATAAAATTAATGAGGAAAAGAGGATATACTTCAAAAAGGAGACATGGCATTGTTAGCACACTTCAATACATGACCTCAATAACTCTTCTTTTCCTTGTAACTTTTTATACCCTAATAAAGACCCAACACGTGGATCGAAAGTTCAACAAAAAATAAAGCGATAAGTATATATGGAATATTTTCATCACCATCCGAACTATATTTCACAATAGTTTCTTTTATTTATAACACTTAAAAAAAAATAAACATGGAATAGCAAAAATAAATATTCATTGATCCTATTTTTTTTCTTCTTTTAATCTCTAAGTTTACTGTTTGATATTATAAAATCTGATATGGACACCACATGACTTATTTGTACGCCTGTTAAACTATAAATCGGTGGCTCAAAAAGTGATCCTGAATCACTATATGGTTATTAAATTGTGAAGGTAGTATCTCAAAAACGACACTCAGCGTCGCGACGTCTTTTGGCGTCGGTCACTTGTGACGGTGCCCTGAGTCATAATTCTGGATATGTTAGACTCAGAATTTATTTTCTGACGATTTTATTATTATTATTTCTATTATTTTATTATTTTTATTATTATTTTATTTTATACGATTTTAATTTGACGATTTTATTTCTAAAATTGGTTAAATTCTAAAATAAAATTAAATAACCATTTAAAAAATTACTTTAAGTAAACTACCAATTCCGGTTATACAATTTTAACAAAAATCTAGCATGCTATTTATATTGAAATAAGAACATAATTTGAAAATTTTTGCATTTAATATAATTTTTTATGAAAATCTTTTTTTATTCACGTACTACTTCCGGTTTGCCAATTTCAACCAAAATGTAGTATGTTAGTTATATTAATATATAAGTCTTATATACCAAATTTGAAAAGTTTTACATTACATTTTAATATAATTTTTTATGAAGATCTTTAACGATCTTTAAGTGAATAACCACTTCCCGTGATTGCGTTGTGACCAAAAAGGGGAGTGCACAACTAGATGTTACAACACCTTCAATTTTCTACGGCTAACCGTTTTTGAATTATGCGAGATACGAACGATGGTCATAATTGATTCAGGGACGGTCAAAATGGATATTTCCATTGAAATCTGAAAACCCCAAATTTTAGCGATTACAATACTTCCTTTACTGCTTAGAAGGTAGAAAAAAATCGATTTATTTTATTTTAACTTTTTTTTTTATCGTATAATTAGTTTAATAACAAGATATTTATAATCCATATCACCACAATAACATTTGATATGAATATATGGTTCTGAAATAGAATAAGATGGCATTGCAGTAATTTCAATTGGAATAATAATAATAATATCAATTTATGTAATAATTAACTTGAGTAAGTTGATAAATTAAGTAAAACCATTGATTGGAGAAAATAAATGAAATAATAATATGTGAAAATCATCAATTGTTTTATAACAATATATCTGTGTTTTAATTCAAGAACTACCAATGTTAATTTTTTACCAATATAAGATCGTTCATCCAACTAGTTTAAAAAAATTATTTTTTATTCGAAAATGAACAAAGACTGAAAATAGATTGGATTGATAATATTATCGACGACATATATGTCATTTTTGTGATCATTTACACTAAATAATCTATAATGACAATACTTGATACTGGTCGTATTTGCATCAAGCCCCGGATAAATTTGTTATAATTCGTAAGGACATATTCCTGGTTGACATAATATAGCTGTGTACCATATCTCCATATTATATTTGGAAATCACCACAAAATAAATGATTTTTCATTAGATTCCATAGAGAGGCGAAATATTTTTATAAGAGTTTTAATTAGTTCCCTTAATTTTTTATGGAATAGTTAAAACCTTCAGAAATTTAGAAATGTTTTGTTTTGAATTGTTGACTACGGTTCGAGCCCGATTGGTTCATCATCAGGTTCCTAATCTACGAACATCAAATGCATATTAAGGATATTTTGATTTATGCTAAAACATTAATATATTATGATTTCATATTTGTTCACGTTATTATTACATTATATAAATAAGAAAGATAATTGCAATTAAAAAAGAAAGTAAAGATATTACCAAATTAATCAGAATTATTTTATAATCACCCTTTCAGTCCTCGTAATTAAAATAAAAAATATATTCAAAAATTCTTAGAATTTCTTCGTAATTTCTCTAAATTAGACTGCTCAGTAAGATTATAAGGTGAAAATTTAATGTGATTTGATGTTTGTAGACTGGGATACTGATGATGTGCCAATTGGACTCGAAGCGTTGTCAACAATACAAAAATAAAACTTTTTGAAGGATTTCAAATTTTCTTGAAAAAATAATTTAACAAAAATGATCTCTTCAGTAAGGATGTGTTTTGTAAAAAAAAATAAAATAAAAATATATAAAACGTCACATTCCAGAAGCACGGTTATGGAACTCTAAATAACTCAGGAAAATAAAATACATATTCATTTCTCTTTATCTTTTTCTAATGATAAATATTTTTATTCTTATGGCTTCTAATAATTTATTTTTACAGGTCGATAGATTTGGCAAGGATGAGACTCCATCCAACGATAACTTAAGAAGAAGTATTTATCATTAAAAATGATTTTGAACTTATAAAAACATTCCAGAGGCATTCCTGAAAATTCATAAATATTGGCATTTCACCATTATGCTGGTGAAATGCTGGTACATAACGTCGAAATACAAATAAAACAAACAAAACAATGTTTCAATCTTCGTGTTTTATTTACATCTTGGCTGACCCGGAATAACATTCTATGAAGGATTTTTTTTTTTATTCATGATATGATTACTGTATTCTGGGCAGCTAAACCACAGCATACTTTGATTTGCCATATTGTTTTTCTTGAATCCTGTAAAATTGAAAAATAATAATTTGTAAAACATAATTATAAAAATAATTTGTAAGAGGAGATGCCATCAAATGATACAATGGCCCACAAATCAAAATTATGCACTTCAGTAAATAAAAAAAAAAAATCTATTTTTTTTTTATTTTCTAATTTTCTGACAGGTGTACATAAAGTTTTAATTAATTTGGAGAACTTTTAAACGAGCCATTCCTCACGATCCTTATAATAGTGAAAATTGTCTTTTAAGCATTATCATTCATTCAGGTGTCTTTTCGAAATGTCTCCATTAATATTATTATTTTTAACTTCGTTCGTAAAGTTCAGATTTTTTACACCAGAAACCGGTATACATCCTCTGACCATAGCACTGCCACTCCCACGTTTTACAGTTAGGTAAAATGTTTTTTTGGAAAATTCTTGTCTGTGTTTGCTCAACACAGTTGTTCGCCCTTCGGAACCAAAAACTATATATCAGCTTTCGTTTGTTTTACAGTGATCCAAAACCTAAAAGGTTTTCCAAAATTTTTTTTTTTAATTATCTCGTTACGTTTCGATTTTCTTTAACCATAAAATGTTCTTTTCGCACTAGATTTCCGTGAAATTTGTCCTTTCATAGCACACATTAGAGTGTTTTGCACATATTGCCTTATACAAGTTTTGAATGTTTTTTTTGTTTTTTTTTGTAAGGGTCCACAACTATGAGGATACATATATTTTCATAATATACGTTTCACTTTAAATCTCTCAACTCCGTACTGATTCTAATTGATCGCCTTTTAAAAAACTATTTTGCTCATTTGGTTAGCAGATTTTCTACCATTAAATTTTCTAATGGTCAGTTCTCGTTCTTCATAAATTTAAAAAGGGGACAACAATTTAAAACAAATAAATAGCGAGAAAAGCTGTATCGATTTCACACTGAGATTAGTCATAAATAAAAAATTGCGTTTACCTTCATAATTTAATCCTTGGTCCATTTTTATTTTTTGCACATTATAGCGTACAACCAATTTTTAACGACTTAGCTCTTTTCTCAGTAAAAATAAAATTTTCATCAGTTTTGGATTTTTCATAGTCTCAGAATGATTTATACTTAATTTTTTTTTTCTTCGCCGATTACCAAGATATTGAAAATAATTAACCAAAAAGATTGGCAAAAGTCACTAGTTAACGCTTTCCTTTTCTTTTTCTTTTACAGAATTTCGAAAAGGGTAAAAATCTGGAACTAATGATAATGATTGATTGATACAAAAAAAATTCTTTTTTCTTTGATGATTGTAGAATAATATAGAGCAGAAATGAGAAATTTAAATAACGAAGTGTAGACAGCAAAAATAATAAAGGTCTACTGTCCTCAAATGAGGACAGAAGATAAAAATGGATTAGTGTGAATTAGTCGAGATAAATATGCAATATAATAACTAATTTTTCAACAATTTCTAACAAAATCATATTAAATTATGTCGAGTAGGTTTTGAGCCACTGTGATACAACCCTGCGATACAACAGCCAGGTATTAATACCATAGCGGTGACAATGCCCGTTTATTTTCGTGTGTGGCTGACCCGAATCTTGGCAAGCACAGGTGTTGTCTAGGATGTCTTCTGTGGTCCCTCAATCTATTGGTCAACTCGATTACCATGATGCCATCCATCATCTCATTATGTTATTATGGTAACGATAATTACATTTGTAAATGTTCCTCGACAGATGTGTAAGGTTGTCACAAAAGCTCTTGTGCATAAAACGATTACATATGATCACACTATTAAGCACTAATTTGAGTTTTAATTATCTCAAAAGAACGTTCCACTGTCTTCTAAGTGTTTCACCTATATTTCTTCATGTAGTAAATTTCGTTTGCGCTACTTCTTCAACTTTACGGTTTTAAGGAGAAAGACACCCTAATTCGAAAAATGTTATCATATATTAATCATGACATTCTGATTGAAATTCATAGGAAAATACGTGTCTTCAAATTTTAACACTTCATACACTGTCTTTATTTACTGGATATTTTTAAAGTGTAAATTATTTCATTTCGTCTTGAGTTAAGTAAATTAAACATTTTTTAGATTATAAACTAGATATGTACGTTTCTGTATAATTTTTAAGTTCCTCCTCTCCATCACCATAATTAAGATGATAAACTTATGATAATTTCCAATAAAGTATATCGTACGAATTCGTAAAATTAAAAAGTTTGTATTGTTTTACTTCGTAATATTTTTTAGCATATAAACCTATCCTTTTTTTTTTCATTATTTTCAATAATGAACCTTTGTAATCGACCAAGAAAATTACAACCTAATTCAAAGTTTGAGGTTTTAGGTTTCAAGATACCTAGAAACCAAATATGGAATAAAATAAATCTGTCCGTCCGCTGTCCGCGGCTTTTCTCCGAAACTACTTGGCTGATTGTTTTGAGGTTGGTCACAGGTTGCTCTAGAATGATCCTCGAACTCGATATTACCACCCTCCATTTCGAAACGAAATGGCGACCGATTGCAGATATTATTAATCCATATCTCGACCATTTATAAAAATAGAATAACAATGCATTGTTTTTTTTAGAATCAGTGTGCCAAGCCTTTAAAAATAAAAAAATCTAAAATAAATTGTTGATCGCTTTCGTTAATGTTTTGTTGGGTATTGGACCCGAATGCCTATGTATCAAATCGGTTTTTTGTTGTTTTTTTGTAGAACATAGTGCCAAAACGACTCTAACGATTTTGATAAAACTTGCCAAAAGTCCAGCCTTTAGCTGTTCATATTCAAAATACATCCGCGAGAAAAATATGGAAAAAGTTATACTGACAAAAGTTTATTTGCTCATAACTAAAAAAGTATACATTTTGTGGTATTTTTTATTTATAAACATTTTAAAGATAATTGAATTCTCAAAAAAAAATCATTTAATCAAATATACAGCGTATTACCCAAATATTTAGTTTATTATTTTCAATAATGAATCTTTGTAATCGACTAAGAAAAAAAAAAAAAATAAACTTTCCTCAAAATTCAAAATCCGTCTATCACGGTCTATCAGTATAAGTTATCTTATTTGTAAAATTCATATGTCTATTTTTTTTTTTATACTTCAGGGAAAAATTTGGATATAACAAAGTATCAAAGACAAAGGACAAATATATAATGTTTTAGAATCAGTATACCACGGCTTTAATAAAAAAGTTATAATAATAAAAAGATCTAAATAAATTTTAAATCGCTTATACATATTTTGTTTTTGCTTTGTAGGGTTTTGGACCCGAATGTGATTAAATTAAATTAAATTGATCTACGATACTTCTATTAAATAGTTTATCAATAGCTGTAATATCTGATACTTATTTTGCCATACAAAACAGCTCTACCACTTGGTGAAATATTCCACTGTTGGTGAAATGCCAATGGCTACACAAACACAATGTAGGATGCCACTATTAACACTACCTACTTGCTAACGTTGCTAACCTATATTAAAAAAAAAAAAAACATAGTTAAAAAATTTAATATATATTTAATTAACCCCGATACTGAAATATGAAAGAGGATCACCGTAGCCAACAAATGCTACTTTGGGATGGACAAACAGCTGAGCAAACGAATCCTTTCAAAGCAGACCAAGCTCCACCTCTATAAAACCTTAGTGCGCTCCATACTTCTTTATGGATCGGAGTGTTGGACAACATTTAAGGGTGTCGAAAAAGAGCTCCTTATTTTTGAAAGAAAAGTATTCTCCCGTATCTTTGGAGGTGTAAAGGTTGAAGAATATTGGAAGCGGCGCACGAATCAGGACCTATACATTGCTTTTGAGGATGCAGATGTTGTCAGATCAATGAAGTTGAGGCGTTTAAGATATGCAGAGCAACTTATGGAGGATGGCGGATGAAGAAATGCCCAAAATACTTCTGACACAGCAAATCCACGGGACAAGGAGGAGAGGGAGACCAAAGCTGAGGTGGTCAGATGATATGGCAGGAGATGCTTAGAGCATCCTTGGAGTCAGAAACTGGAAGGCGTCGGCACAAGACCCTGACGATTGGAGGAAGCGGTTGGAAGAGGCCAAGACCTGTAACCGGATTCTAGTGCCGTGAAATAATAATAATGCCAAGGCTTTAAAAAATATATATATAATAATAATGAAAATATCTAAATAAATTTTAAATCGCTTTGACCGATTTCGTTTTTGTTTTGTAGGGTTTTGTAACCGAATGTGGTTAAATTGAATTAAATTGATCTATGATACTTCTTTTAAATAGGTTATCAACCACTGTAATATCTGATATTTATTTTGCCATACAAAAAAGCTTTACCACGTGGTGAAATATTCCACTGTTGGTGAAATGCCAATAGCTACACAAACACAATATAGGATGCCACTATTAACACTACCTACTTGCCAACGTTCAACAACCTAGATTAAAAAAAACAGTTACAAAATTTAATATATATTTAATTAAGCTTCTAGTCTAGTTTTTTCTATCGACTGAAATAACTAAACCTCTTGTAGTGCTGATTTTTTTTTTCTATTTTCGTTTTTTCTGTTTCTCGCTCATCTAAATTTGTAGACTTTGATCATATTTTTTTTAGGATTTAAATTATTTATAATTTTTATCTAAACGATGAGTTCAAATATTATATGATCAAATAAATTCTACAGGTTGCAAAAATTATGAATTAATAATTTACATTTTGAATTACATTTTTCATTTTTTTTTATATAATAAATTTATGGTGACCTTATTTTAATCTATGATTGAATAATAAATTATTTTATAGAAAAATATTGAAAGTAGAAAAGAAATAAATGTTTTCAAATAATTTATTTCTTCTCAATTTTTAATCCCACTAATCACTTTTTGTTCTAATGTTCTTTTCGTCTTTATTCATTTCCTCTGTTACTATTTAAAATTTTTATTTATCAAGAAACATCTATTTATTGTTATAATTGGCATCACACCATAGCATGTTCAAATAATGTGAAGCCATTTTGTAGCTATAAATAGCAGCCCATATTGGAGGAAGAGCCCGTCAAAAGAATAATTAATATGTATATATATATATATATATATATATATATATATATATATATATATATATATATATACATATATATATAAATATATGCAGCAATGAGATGTATGCGAAACCACTTGATCCATTCTGTTCTGTCAGCTGCAAAAGAATTTCCATTTGCCCATTTCCAAGCCTTTAACAAATCCTCAACACCTTCAATCCATCTAAGACGGGATCTCTGTTTTATCATCATGCTTTCAGATTTACCTAAGGTCGTTTTTTGTGGAATCTGAATTCAATCTCTTAACATGATCCAACTGTTGTAGTCTCTTGACTTGATTGTTTTAAACTTTATCAGATTCAGACCATATTATCTTAGTTCTGCATAGACCCTTATTCGCCACTGGCCTTCATGTTTAATTGGTCCAAATATTCTCTTGAGGACAATATTTTCATATTCTGACCGAATACAGTAGGTTCAATGACAATTGATCATTGGACAATAATTTCAAAAATAAAAATTCTTCAGTTGGCCCGAACTTCAATAGTTTTGGTCCCTGAAAAGACTGCGCTGATGACCTTTAGATCTTAAAAATATGTTGATATAAGGTACCGAGTAGTTAAAACAATTAGCACATGAAGAATAGTAAAAAATGTAGTCTAAAAAAAAAGTTATGTAATACCTGTTATTTAACATTTTCATACCAAACTTTGATATGAATTGATAATAAGTATTTATTCAAATTTAAAAATTTTTACCTAGTGAGAGAGAGTAAAGGGAATATAAAACTGATTATGAATACATCCTTAAAAAGTATTTATTAATTACATTTATATACATGAATCTGAATAATATCGCACATTTAATAATACATAATATATACATAAAGCTAATAATAGCTTTTTTTTATGAGTAGGTCTTCACAGTTTCCCTAAGATCATTTCCTTTTCGATGGAAGAACAATGCATAAGACTCCAGACACTGAAAAAAACATCAACATTATTCTACTAGATATTAACATTATTCCATATTAAGAGAAGGAATTTACGATACCTATGAGTATTCCACAGATTCCGAAATAGGCGGTTTCACAGTAGTTGTCAAAGAGTACGCCAATGATCTGACTTCCCACGGCAGCTCCCAGCCTTCCGAAAATGATAGCCACAGCAGTAGCCGTTGACCTAATCATAATCAAGCCGTTGACTTATTATAATATATAAATTTTTTTTGTGTGTATATGTTTTTCCTTTATAGTAGCCCCATGATTTAAGGATGATTTAATACCAGTATATAGGTATAAATGATTGCAATCTACATATCGTATACTTCCACAGAAGTCTGCTGACTTTGATTATAGACTTATACACCGACAGTATAACCTGAAGGGTGGTAATGTTGGTTAGGCTTGTTTTGGCTTAGGTAGACGGAAACTTATTCGAACACCAGTACAAGGTATAGCTGAATGGCATGACGATACATACACACACATATACTATTATATAAAAGGTCATCCCGTTTTTCGTTTGTAAAAGCTAACCGCGAAAACTTTGCAACCAATCTTTACCAAATTTTAACTATGTCTTCATGGTTCTTAGATTGTTTTGGAATAATAAAATCTACCGAAAAAGCGGCTGTGCAAAAGAAGAAAAACAACTTATTCTGTTAAAATTTTAAAGCGCTAAAAAGGCTTAAAATATTGTAATAAAAATTGCCTAGAGTCTTCTCCTTAACGTCCTTCAACTATCCATACATAAATACGAACTGGAAAATATAAACAGGAAGAGCTCAAGATGAGGTATTATTCCAAGAAGGTATTATCCTTTAAGTGTTATTAAAAGACATATTAATGAGTATTTCAAAGTGGATCAATAGATTCGAAAAAAAAAAATAATGTGAGGAGATACGGTCAAAACACAATTAGTTGCCCTGTAATAACTTGAGTTAATCAAAGCCGATTTCAAGTGGTTTTAACAGTTATATTGTTTCTAACGATTCATAACTGATTACTGTACATTTTTTATTTTTTTTTTACCTAAACGTATACTTTTTTTGCTGTGCTCTCAAATCAAATCTTATGAAAGTAAACATTTAATGTTAAATTAAAGTTAACATTAATAAAAAAACATCACTTATGTTAAATGATGCATCTTTCTCCCTTATAGTAAGAATGAACTGATTTCCTTCCATAATTTTCATGTTTTATCATTCCTCTCAAAATTAGATTTTTCATTTAATCCATGGGTTTAAAAAAAAAAATTAACCAGCAGTTTTCTCTGTTTTGTTTCACCTCTTTTAAAAAAACAATTTAAATAAATGACCCTAGAACAAATGTAGTTAAATCACTCGGGGAATATTGCTAAACTAAAATAGAATTAACATATGCAAATTTATATGAATATAAATTATTACGAAGACAGAAACGACAGTGCATATAAAGAGTAAATATTTATTTTTGAATTTCGGAAAGTAGGTATTTTACACGTGCAAAAAATTTAGATTTTATAGATTTTTAAAGTTTGGTTGTGGAGTAATTTTTTAGCGTTTATATTAAAGTAAATTACTCACCTGACGTAAGTTGGATAGAATTCCATTATCAAGGCCATTATCAATGGAAATCCCATGGATGAGTCGACTATGGCGAATCCTAGAGCTGCAATTGTAAAATACTCCTGGTTCAAAAATACTATAACAGCCGTGATAGCTCCAGTCGAAATCAGTAAACAGGCTGCAAGACAACATGATACGCTAAGTATGAACTTGAAACAGTGTTCGAATTATACAATGACATTCATTAAACTTACCTAGGAGTAACTTCTTTCCAAGCCGGTCTGCATAGGCACTGACGAAAAGCGCCGTAAACACTTGGACGATGCCAAGTAAGATGCAATAGAAGAAGAAATCATAATTGATCTGACAGTCTTCTAAGACTTCTAAGGTACCGTACCTAGACGACATAAGGTCACAGAGTGTCACGTTATATACCTCATGGGTGGTTGAAAAACTTTTGATCCTGCTAAGTTGCTCGGGGAACCACAGCATATAGGAGTAAAATCTATAATGGAGCGTAATCGAAATTTCTTTATAAATGCAATAAATTAATTTAAATATATAATTTTAAATAATATTCTTAAAATTAAATTGCAATTTTAAAATGCAATTGATCAAGCTTGAGGAAGCATTCTTTAAATAACTATTTTTTGTGTGATTTTTTTTTATTTCCAGAAAGTTACTTACGATCCTACTTGACTAAAAAGCAAAATGCAAGACATCAAGGTATACAGAAGGAACTCCTTTGAAAACAAAAGTCGGCTTCTGCAATACATATCCTTTACAGCTTTCAGAAAAGGATTAGTGGTTTCATTATTCTCACCATAGCCTTCATCACTTGAATCTAATATCACATTGAGTACCTGGAAGAAACACAATGCTCTAACTTTTTTTTTATAAGCTAAAATTGTTGAATAAGTTCAAATAATATAGTGAAGAATACAAATAATGCTTATCTATTATTAATGGACACCGTTTTAAAAATAGCAATTATCGAATCATTACATAAAATACCATATTGTAATTGAATGAGTGTTTGTTAAAAGGGGCGTAAGCCACTTATTCATACTTTTGAGAGAAAAATAAAACAAAAAAAAAACTGCTGAAGTTCTACAATTTATTTGATGAAACTTTTATTTGTTATTCTGCTATCCTAGATTGACATTTTGATGAAGATTGAAAAAAAAATTGTCAGCCTGGCTCTCAAAAACAAAGTAAATAGCATTACCTACATAAGTCCATTTTAACACTCAATAAACTTTAAGTTCAAAATTTGATTGGAAATGGTACTATTTATGGTACTAATAAAATAGTACTATTTAAACAATTGTTTCAAACATCAGGTAATATAGAGGGTGTTTCAATCATCGTCCTCCATAACGGCATCGGTTGTTGGCCATTCCATGATTTCTTTGAAGAATACCATGAGTTCCTCCAAAATATATGAAACCATTTTTTTTTTTTATTCGTATTTTACTCTGAGATTAAGATTTACAATTTTCTAAGGAAACTGTATCAGTTTTCTTGAGAAAAACCGTATGCAGTAGCCCAAAATTCTGTTCTTTTGTACTCACTGTATTGTACGAAACCCTGTAAGGCATGAGAATACTCTTTAATGATATTTTGAGATGGAAAAATGTACTCTTCCTTTTCTTTCAGCACTTTAAAATGGTTTTAAAGAAATATGTCTTTTTACAATGTACAAACCACCAAGTAGCATAATGCATGATCATGTTTGTATCAACTGGAGCAAAACTCTTTTTTTCATGCGATCGCTTTAAGTTCACAATACAAGCTTCGCATTGTATATAGTCATTTATACGCATTGTATAAATGTGATGTGATCACATTTCCATAGAGGACGTTTACATATGCTGAATTACGGTCGCGTGGCTTATTGACTGTCCACGTAATTAAAGCAAGACTGAGATGAGACAATTTATGATTATTATTTTTAGTCCAGGACAATTATCTGGAAAAATATGCAACTTCTTTATTGTTTCTGGAACATTTCCGGGAAATTGTTGATATAGTTCGTTTGGAAGGATACAATGTTATAATGGTTATGTGAAATTGACTTTCGTAATAAACGTGGTACTGAGCTAGATCTGTTTTAGTATAATTAAAGCTCTGTCAGGCATATCGAGGTTTTTCTTTCTCTTTCTATATTTCTCTGAACTATCACTCAATTTTTTTTTAAATCAAAATGCGACAAGCATAGCGACAAATAATACAATATCTACGATCAAAGCAGTAATATAATTTATTTTACTAAGGAGAAGAACAAAATAACAATCCAGGGTCTACTATACAATAAGTAAACTTGCACAGTATTTCCAATAGTTGATTGTTAAAAAGCACCGAGGTCACTGACTCAGGTCCCATTTGACTATTACTAAAAGTTACTAGTAACAAAAAAATTGGCTTAAAGGAAAAAAATTTCGCGTTAATGAGGTACCTTACCAAACGGTGTAAGAGCCTTCAGAAATTGCTAATCTGAATCTTAATACCGAAATGAAAAAAAAAAAGTGACATAGATCCCTTTTAACAATCACCCATTCAATTAGAGATGAACAATGTGTAGAGAGATTTTTCACATCTCTAATTACGAAAATGATATAATATGATATATATAAGTGAATATGATATAATAATAATATAATATATTATACACATATATATTATACACATTATATATTAAATTTGGTAAGAATGCAGTATAATATTTCATTTTTAAAATACATGAATTACCTACAGGGTAATCCTCCTTCTTCATTTTATTATTGACTGCGTAAATCATTTTTAGAATTTCTAGAGTCCCTTCAGCATCTCCTTTATTTAGAAGAAACTTAGGGGTCTCCGGGATCTTCCAAAAACAAACCACAGAAATGAACATTGGGATACTTATTATAATCAGGTACAGTCTCCATGAAGTAAAAGAGATGAAACCGAAAATAGAAAATTTTATTTCCAGTGGAAGTACCAGCCATGCCAAACCTGTCCACAAATAATGCTCAAAGTTAGTACTTGTTCACTATAAGATTGAGATTCTTAAACATTAATTTAAATAGTAGGTAAATTTAAATTTAAACATAATTATTATGAAAAAGCATAGATTGTATATATGATAAATAGATTGCATATAAAGTAAAGATGTATCGTTAAATAAATTTCGTCAGTGAGCGCATCATCAACAACGTGGTGCAAATAAGCATGTTTCTAGAATTAACACTTATTTCTGCAATGTGAATTGCCTCTAATATTTATTGTTTTTTAGGTTAAGTTAAATATTTTTATTTTGACAAGTACATTGTTTATACAAGTAAATTATTTCAAGATAGTATAATGTAATCCAGAAACGTAACTTAATGAGAAGAAGATGATAAAATAATATAAAAACGTGTGTGTTTTTTAGTCTGATTTGCTTGCCTATATAACACAAGAGGGCATCCTTAAAATTAAATAGAAGATATCGATGGTCTTAAATGATAACCACGTAACTGAATTGTTTTCCTAATCTACTTTTTTTCAATTTGAATGTAAACCTCTTACCCACGCATATGCGTATCTCCGACGGCATTAAGAGATATAAACATAATTTACAAATATTACTGAATGATATAGTTCTGATTTAGCAAAAACAACGATGTTTTCAAGGTTTAGAAATATCGATATATGTTTGCCATCGTTTCTCTTGCCTCACATACTTCTATTTTAATTGTATTATGCCATACAATGCATTATAGTTAATAATAATTTTTAATTCATTTTTACTTCCTTGTATAAAGTAAAGGAAGTAGTGTAATCGCGAAAATTTTCGGTTTTCAGATTTCAACGGAAATATCCATTTTGACCATCCCTTAATCCATTTTGACTAGTTTCGTCGTGACGTCTGTACGTACGTTCGTACGTGTCTCGCATAACTCAAAACCGGTTAGCCGTAGAAAGTTAAAATTTCGTATTTAGGATTATTATATGCTGCATGATTACCAGAAGTGGTACTTTACGTAAAGGTCATTACTGATTTTCATCAAACATTATATTAAAGTATTATGCAAAACTTCTCAAATTTGGTATTTAAGACTGAAATATTAATAAAAACAACATAATAAATTTTGGTAAACATTGGCAAACTGGACGTTGTTCTTTACTTGAAGGTCATATTAGACTTTCATCAAAAAGTATATTAAAATATAATGTAAAACATCTCAAATTTGGTAAATTAGACTCCTATATCAATATAAGTAATTTAATAGATTTTGGCTGAAATTGAAGATCCGAAAGGAGTACTTTACTTGAAGGTCATAAGAAACTCGCATCGAAAGGTATATTGAAATTTATTACAGAGATCATATGTTTCGGTGATAAAGGTTATAAACGCAATTTTTTTCCACTCTAATTAAATAATTTTATTACTTGTTTTAAGTGTTAAAATTGATTGTAAAATACTGGTTTTCCACCCCATTTGTGAGATGAATAAGTCTGCAGCAGGAGAATAAGACATAAGTTAAGTGGGTTTTTTCCGTTTAAAATATCGAAACTGTCGATTTCCAATGCTTTACCTACTGAAAATAATGGAATGAGACCTTCTGAAACAAGAGTTTGTGTGTGTGTCAATAGATGGATGACGCGACGCCGAGTGTTCTTTTTGACATACTGGAATCTTAAGAAACTAGTAACCAAATTCAGGATTACATTTTGAGCCACCGATTTATAGTTTAATAGGCGTACAAGGAAGTCATGTGTTGTCCACATCAGATATTTCTAATTGTATTCGTTTTGGTTTATTATTTTCATATTTGTGATCGACCAAGAAAAAAATTTCACTGAAAATACTGGACCGATTTTTTTATTGATTCTCGGAACATTGCCATCCGCCATTTTGTTCGGTGGCCGACAAAAAGGTTTCATACGCTATATGATTTATTAAAACAGGGCTTTTATATATAAATTTAATTATTATTTAACTATGAATTTATAATAATAAAATGGATGTGTACCTGGAAGAATTATGTTAGACAGTAGGCTGATACATGTCGCAATTATAAGACCTTTTGCTCGAATTGAAAGTGGACTGAATTCACTCACGAAGACATAAGCCGGGGTGAAGGAACCGGTCAATCTAAATTTTATAAAATGAAAACTTCAATAATAAATTTTACTAGAAACAATTTCAAAAAACCGGTTTACCAAAAATCAAGCAAGTTACTTACACTATTCCATTGGCAAAATTTATTGTCATAAGGGTGAGATAGTTTGGAGCAACACTACTCAACAGCAGAAGGAAAGTGCTGATAGTTTGTGTAATTGCGCAAAGCGTTTTCCTTCCGTAGGCGTCCGACAAGAAGCCAGCCAACGGTCCAGCCACAACCATCCCTTAAATAGAAGAAATATTAGTCATCTTCCAAGAACCTTTGAAGATTCATAAAACTACTCTTTGTATTATAAGGTGGAAAATATATAAATAATGGTGGAAAAATTTAAATAATATCAGTTAAAATCAAATCCTTACCTGTGAAAGTAATTGAAGTCAACAACCCCTTCTCCGTATTGGAGAGCTTCAAGTCACAACCTGCCGCAGGAAGTACCATCGCCATGGCTTCGATATTCAACATCGAAGCAAAGAGAAGAAATCCTGTTGCGAAGATCACATAGCTGGTATATAGTCCTGAGCCTGTTGGTAGCAGTGAGTGGTGTAACTTGAGTATATTTTAAATTAAAAAAAAAAATGACGAATATCACTACGTTTATGTAGAGGAATATTAATATATCGATTGAGTACAAAACAATTAAATGTCGATTTCAAAACTTTTCCGAACAATATAATATATATAATTAATATATTTAATAGCAAAAACTGTGGTACATTTATGAATATTGCTCGCGCTCACACACACACACACACACACATTCAAACACACACGCGCGCACACACTAAACAAAAGAACAAGTACACACACCTAAACACAGAGCAAATTTCTTATTCACGCTTTAAAACCTTAATGAACTATAAATGGGAAAAAATAATTTAATCCTTAATAATTTTTACTTCCTTGTAAGAAGTAAAAGAAGTATTGTAATCGCGAAAATTTTCGTTTTTCAGATTTCAACGGAAATATCCATTTTGACCATCCCTGAATCCATTTTGACTAGTTTCATCGTAGCGTCTGTACCTACGTACGTTCTTACGTTCGTTCGTATCTGGCATAACTCAAAAACGGTTAGCCATAGAAAATTGAAATTATGTATTTAGGATTGTTGTAATATCTAGTTGTGAACCTACCTTTTTGGCCACTGCTTGATCACCGGAAGTAGTACTTTACTTCTAGGTCATAATTGATTTCCATCAAAAATTATATTAAAATACTATGCAAAACTTCTCAAAAGTTTCATATTAATATAAATAATATAATAAATTGTGGTTAACATTGGCAGACCGGAAGTTGTACTTTACTTGAAGGTCATATTAGACCTTCATCAAAAATTATATTAAAATATAATGTAAAACATCTCAAATTTGGTAAATATGACTTTTATATCGATATGAATGTATTTAATAGATTTTTGTTAAAATTGGTGAGCCAAAAAGGGTACTTTACTTGAAGTTCATAATAAACTTACATCAAAAATTATATTAAAATTAAATTCAGAAATCATATATTTCGGTAATAAAGGTTTCAAACGCAATTTGGTTTTCAATCCAATTTAACATTTTTATTACTTGTTTTGTGTTAAATTTGAGTGTATAATACTGGGTTTTTCCCCCGGTTGTGAGATGAACAAGTCTACAGCAGGAGAATAAGATATAAATTGAGTGGATTTTTCCGCTTAAAATGTCGAAACTGTCGATTTCCAATGTTTTATCTTGTGATATTGACTGTTTCAATGTTGTCACGGAATACGAAGAAATCTCTTGGGAACTTGTTACCAACTGAAAGAAAACGACTGATAATAACGGAATGAGACCAGAAATAAGAATATGTCTCTGTGTGTGTGCCAATAGATGGAAACGACGCCGAGTGTCGTTTTTGAGATACTGCAATCTTCGGAAACTAGTAAACAAATTCAGGATCATTTTTTGAGTCACCGATTTATAGTTTAATTGGCGTACAAGAAAGTCATGTGTTGTCCACATCAGATATTTTTATTTTAATTCTATCAATAAACTTTATATAACAATTGTTCAATATAACAATTATTTGGGGCATGTCCCTTACTGATATAATTTACAACGTCCTTCCAGCATGACACAAACTCCCTCCGGTAGGACTTACCCTTACGATATTATAGAGGCTTTTCTGTCTTGGCCGGACGGCCGAAACTACCGCAAAACTGAAATTCTGAGATGGCGCAAACCAAAAAAGAAATTTTAACCTAACTTTAATAATTTTAACGAGAACTTGAAAATTCGGAGGCCTTTCCGTTAGAACTTGCTCTGTACGTTCTATCATTACAGAAAATGTGATAATTATCGAGCTATAACTGAAATAATTGGGCTACATTAAATTAAAGTTATACTCTAATTGAGATTTGATATTAGTTTGCAGTAGCAGCTCCTATGACATATTATAATGGTTGTATTGCTGTGCTGGTATTCAAGAGTATTGGTATACTGGTGTACTGGTATACTGGTGTACTGGTATACTGGTGTACTGGTGTACTGGTGTACTGGTTACCGGAATCATCCTTCCTTAAAGTTCATGTGGAAGCCCGACTACCTGCACCCTGTAGAAAAATCGGTACGGGTGTCGCCCCCGGGTCAACTCCCCATTTGGGCTTAAGGAATGTAATCATTTCAAATGGTACTACGAGTCTGACACCTGCCTGACGTCACAATTGTGGTGGTGCCAGGATATCCTTGGGAATTACATGTTGTAGACGTAGTGGTTTTGGTTAATGGGACCCACTGGAGTGGGAATGTATAAGACCAAACACTTCAGTTGGAGTATACCATGCTGGGTAAGTAGGTATTCCCTCTTATTCCATTCTTGTGATATACGGGGAGACGGTTATAAGAAGTAGAACGGTTTAGGGCCAGTGTAGGGTTCCTTCGTTCCATCTCATCTCAAAGAAACGGAAAACGGAGGAATCCCATGGTACCATGGTACTCGTACCTCGTTTTAAAATAGCCGCTGAGCGAAATAGGAGGTTTAGAGCTAATATATTTCATAAATTTCACTTTTCGGTAAGCGAAAGGTCCTTCACGGCAGAAGTAGTCTTTATCGACTGTTCCCACTTAACCTATGAAATCCACTTAAAAAAAGAAAACTGATAAATAAAACGTTGTAACTAATTAGGCTCAACTTGTATAAAGAAAATTTATCAAGCCAAAATCAACAAACTTAATCTAAATTTATTCTTTTTTATACATTCTTAAATTTTCAGGGGAATGAGTTCATTTAAAAAAAAAAAAAAAAAGTAGCTTTCTTAGAATTCACCACTATGAATAACACGAAAAAAGGAATGAAAAAAATTATAATTATTATTTATAAATAACTGCTAAAGGTTTTTAACTGTTATAAATAATAAGACTTGATAATGACAATGATAGCAGCCTTTCAAACGAATTTAAATATCAATCAATTTCATTATGGTTTCAAATGTTTTCCGGGTGTGGGTTAAAAAAACCTCCGGTCCTCCTCCTTTTTTTTTATAAGCTCAATGATATACATTCCGGCCACTTTCTCATTTAAATTTAAAATAAATAATAAATCCAGAATTTTTCTTCATAGTTTATGGTTTCATATAAAACAAGGTATGAACAATATACAGTTTATAAGAAAGTTTGGATAATTCTTTTTTTTTTCCTTAATGTTATCGGATTAAGGTTGTTTGTGTGCCGGGTCTTGTCGGGTATAATGTTGATTACACACATAAAATTTAGGCCAATATTAACTGTATTATACAAAAAAATCTTCCTCCTTCTTCCGCCATTTTGTTTTGTTTATTTCAAATATAATGAGTAAAAAATATAATTATTACAACGCAGAAATGTTTTTGATATTTTCTTCTAGATTCCTTCGAAGCCGTCCAAAATACACCCGGACAAAATCATTTGACACCCTGAAAGAATTCAGTGTGATGGAATTAGGTTATCAAGCTTGAAGGATGATGGGTTTAATTGTGTTTTTCACAAACTCTCTGGTTTAAATTTCTAATACTTCTATGTGCGTCAGCTCCATGTTAAACTTACGAATGTACGAATTTGATATTTTGTTTTTGTTATTTTTTGATAGTATATAGGTTGATACAGTCAGTAGTAAAGCTACAAATCTGTTACGACATTAGAAAGTGCTGAAATAGTAGTTGCATTTTTACGAAAACCGTTTGAAAGTCTGAAACTTCCATATTTAAGTAACAAATACGCGAATTATTATAAAGGCAAATCAATAAATGCGCGTGAAACTATGAGATAAAAGAAAACAACACCGACAAAAAAAAATTTAAAAATCGAAATCGGACCTCATACACAGGAGAATTAAAATATGTCTTTAGCATTTTTTTTTTTAATCACTCCTCATAAAATATATAGAAATAATCTCAGAAAGGCGTTTTGCATCGTATTGCCTGCAATGAACATCTGAGATATTTTTTAAAATTGTCCAAGATCTTAAAAATATGTAATCGGTCACTTGGTCAATGTCTAGTTGAACCCAGTTTTTAAGCCTAGCAGGATTTGCATAGTCAACCTCAAAATGGATAATGAGGTAAGTGAATGGGCATAAGTGTACGTTCTGAAATTCCAGTTAAGGTAAAGTTGAAGATGTAATATCTGAAGTTGAGACAGGCTTGAGACAAAATAATTTCGCCAATGCTACTCAAACTAGCTTGAAACTATCAAAAGAATAACTTTGTTGAAAAATGGTGACGAGAAAGACCAAAAATAAGAAAAAAAAATTATTCTTAGAGAAAAAGATGTAAACCACATGAGGGTAGTAAGCTGAAAAACAAATTTGATTGGCATGAATGTTGCCGGAAGTAGAGTTCGACACCATTATATAATGAAAAATAATAAACATTGTATGTAACGCGATTAGATAGATCCCTTAACAGACTTGGCCTCCGAATCGCAGCTTTAAAATACAAAGGAGGAAGTTTGATGAGGAATCAATTTAACTTTTATAGAAGAGAACTGCTTACGCTCAAATTAAAAAAAAAATAATAGTAATGAAACCGTTTCAAAGGCATATATTGGGTATGAAAATAATTATAATTTGGGCATCAAAATCTGTTAGCAGATTTGATTTGGGACCTATATGTCCCGCTCTATCCTATATCCGCTATAGACTATTTAATGTTTTTACGGGTAATTTTATGAGCAAATGAAAACAAGTTTTTATTAATCTAAAATTAATTAAAATATAAAATTACAATATTGCTATGGAAAAAATAAATTACAGAGAACAGACAGAAATTAAATAATTAAAAGTTAATTACAAAATTAAATATGTATAACATTAGGAGTTAGTTCTAGTACACTCATGACATAAATGTAACCTAATAAAAAGGAACAGAAGAAATATAATTAATAAAAGTTCCAGACAACCACGAAATTTTTTTTAATAAAAGCTCAGCGGAATGAAAAACTTCTGACTATAACAATTTTACGAACGAATTAAAGTAAATTCGTATAAGTAGATTATATAGTTCTTACACAATTGCAGCAAACAAATTCATAGGAAGAACAGTTTGCTCAGTAAACTGCGTCACACTATACTCACAAATAATATATAAGGGCTAGGAATGAACAATGGGACACAGGAAACCAATTAAACTAAAATTAGCTAGTGAATTTTACATATTGGTCCAGGTAAAAACTTTTTATATTTCTCTGTACCTAACAGTCTTATAGAAGCAAACCAAGACTAATTTTTTTTTTTTTTTTTTTAATGCCATTTCTCAAGTGTGCAGAATATGAATCATTGTCCTTTAATGAATCTTGCCACACGAAATTAAGGCAAGGAGGTTAAGATGAGATGCGCATCGAAGCATGTACACAAACATGAATACTTAATTAGTCGGCAATAAACCATGTGGCAAGCCACGTACATAGACCAAATGCATGGATAGAATCATTTCGAGCTATTGATTTAATGATCAATCATTCAATGAAATTATGCATACAAATTAAATGAATGTGTATAGTATGTGTGTGTAGCTTTTTAGATTATTGAGTTTCTGTATTAAGGCCCAGACAGTATATAATATTATATTTTTTTTATATCTGCGATATACTAATTATTTATTTGAAATCTACAATTTGATGAAGTAATCACTGCTTTGAGAGAATTAATCTTGACTCAAAATAACAAATTAATTATCACAATTTCCGTTAATTCGTGCATTAAATTATTAAAAATTACACCCGTTACCTGCAATATCCATAGCTTCGTCCAGAGGAACGTGGGATTTCTTCTGCAAAGTCATTGTTGGTGAACTAATATTCAACCAGAAAAATATAAGTATCACTAAAAAATTGTGCAATGTTATTTTTAATGTTTTTATTTCCTTCGATTCTTACGAGCCTAACTCTATTTCACAATCAAAATGAAAATTGTAGCAATAAAAATTAAGAAAATCTTCTGCTTTTTTTTAGTTAATATTTCCCTAAAATGGGGAAATGAAGAACCTCTGACTATAGCCTGTACTGAGTTGTTGGTAGTAGTACTAGATTGAAATAACTCACTGACGGCCCGAAGCTTCTCAAGGGATTTCTATATCAATTTGGCCATGACACTAAGCAATTAGTAATGTCATTTTTCGATCGGCTCAGAATTTACAGCACAACAGTTCCAATGAAATTATATGTTGCATCTCTGAACGTTCAACGGGAAGAGATTCCAGACATTTCTCATTAAGTACATAAATATTTTTGAAAAAATAAAAGTAAAAAAAAACATATTATCTTGCTAGTTTTCATTGACAAGGCAAAGGGGTCGTTAAACAACAGATTCGGTCAGGAAGTATATTAAAAAATTGTAATATACCTTCTTTTTTTTTTTTTTAATGAAGAGTTTACGAATTGTAATTACTTGATTTCCTTCCCAATCACCTATGAAAAGATACGTAATCATTCTTAGAAATTCAAAGAAAAGTTATATGTTACAGTTATATAATTCTGCACTTTGTCCTACCATGAGACGTAGGAGTACAATGTCTGTCTTATTATGACACTTTTACAAAGTTTCTATATAAGTCAAGAAACTTATTCTATAATGTAGTTTAATATATGAGTCATTCTAGAATAGCAGGCAATTTCACATGTCTAATTAGTCAAGCACTTTACTTCTTTGTCTTTTTCATTAGACGAGATTACGAAGAAAACCATTGGAAGGTAGTATTATACAAATATTTGGTTTACTTTCATTATAAAAATTGTACTATTGAATCATTATTTTCAATGTCATATTGAATATTTCCAGAGATATTTTTAAAGAAGTATGAAAACACATTGTATTACCTTAAAATATATGAATTCAGCAAAAAGTCAAATGGAAAGGAGATGACATAACCCTTTTTAGCATGAAGGAAATCATTTAAGATCTCAACAACAAAAAAAAAAAATAAAGAAAGAAAGAAAAAGTACCAATTAGAACAATGTCTCTACTTCAAGCGGTTAAAAATATAAAATTCGAAGAATATCTTCCAAAATTGAAGAGATACCGCTACCAGATGACTCCATACCTCTCCCGATAGGACAAAAGCTACATACGATGCTAATTGAGATCGCAGGAACCAACCGCCCACTTTGCACTAGAAAATTTTGTTTGCCCAAGTTCAATAAAGATGTGGGTGAATGGAAAAAATATTGCTAACGTGTCAAAGATCAAAAATCTACTGGCAGACCTTGAGGCACATTTCAGCCATCAGAACGAATTTAACACGTCCACTTAGAATTATTGTTAGTACAACAACTTTCTCCGCCCGACTGATACCAGTATATCCTCATCATGATCGACAGAATTAATTACAAGACGGTCGAAAACGGCTCCACTCTAAGAAGTAAACGTTCCAGCTTTAGCCAAAACTATCTACGGACAGTGGGTATCTCGTTTTGGCGTACTTCTGGGAACAAGAACTGACCGCGAAGGTCATCCTGGTCTAAATCTCGCGTTTTTCGAGAGCTCAAAACACTTCTGAGTATACCGCGAATCAAAATAACATCCTACCATACTCAATCAAACGGATGGAAAGCTTCTCTGGAAACATATTCGTAATTAGAACTGGCAGGCTCCTGTCTGCTTTAGTGATGGGTCTTCGAGCGATTTCAAGATACGACATGCCAGCCAGCATCGCTGAAAACCTTTACGGACACCCAAATACGTCTCCCTGGAGAATTTTTAAAACAGCGAAAGACTGACAGGTCCGCCAACCGCGTTCCAAAACTTAAAGAATACTTCGCATTGTTAAGTCCTGCAAAATTTAAAGCACGAGAAAAACCTTCATCGATGAAATTTAAAAAATGTAAGCATTCAATAACGCTGATCTTAACCACTATTTAATCAATCTGATAAGACAAACTAACTTTTTGGGTGTTGTGTAGGAAAAACATTCAGATGATTCCATCAGTGTATTTTTTTCAAAATATTTAACCAGATATGTTCTATCTTGCACAAAGATATTTCACGCCAAAATTCTATGAATCTGAATGCAGTAATAGGATAGCATTTAGGTTTTTTATATATTTTATTGACACAATATAAGTATTAATAAATAATTGAAACATTTGTAAATAACTTTTAAATAAAAATCAGTAAAAAAAAAACAAGGGCTTGACCTGACCAGCTCCTTTGGGATGTACTTTCTCTTTTAGAATACCTAGACTTTTAGCAAGTGCCAATATTGACCGCTATAAAAGGATTCATTGTATTTATAACGTTCTCTGTCTTGAGTCACTTTTAGTTATTTATTTACGGCTGTAACATTTGTTACTATTCAACCTCCAACGCCCTCTCTCAGATTTATTTGTCTTCTCTTTACACCCCACCACTCCAACTTACACTAAAAGGACTTGTGACTTTAGTCGAAGCAAACAGTCTTGTAAAAGCAATAAAGTAGAGACAAACTAGTAGATAATCTGCAGCAGTATGTATAAATGTTAGAGATAAAGCAGATCCCAATTAATAGAAGTAAGATGTATTCTTTTTAAGAATGCAGTCTCTGTTATACCTTATTGTAAATAAAGTAAATTCTTTACACGGTCCTATGGTCTGCTTCGTTAACTGGCGCCCGATAACAGTGCCTGTTATGTAACAAGCTGAAAGAACATTTTTGACCAGAACCCAGAAGAATATTTTAGTAGCGGATACCAGCCCAGGCAGGGAATTTACCATTAGGCCCTCCAGGCTACATCCTGTGGGCGCACAATGCTAGGTGCCACTGGCTAAAACATTATTTGTTTAGTTAACTAAGAAAATGTTTATGAGTTAAGAATGATAAGCCTTATATTAAGTTATATTATGTATTATGATGTTATTATGCTATAAAATTAAAAATTTCCATCATAAAGATTATTTTCTTGAAGAAAAGTCCCGAACCGACAGCACTACCCTTCTGATGTTATGAAGAGGGGACGGCAAAAAGTCTTAGACCTAGCAGCGCCTAAACTTTAAATCCGGTCCTACTCTCAGACACCCATCTATGAACAAGATCATCTCGAGTCTTCAGTCAGGACACCGAACGGTGTTGCAAAGTCCCTCTTGATTTCAAGATTGGCAGTAATGATTATGCGTATTATTATAAAAGTAATACAATAAATATATATGAAACTATGAGATAAAAGAAAAACAACACCAACAAAACAATTTATAATATTCGAAATCGGTCCTTATACACTGAAGAATGTAGCAGATTTATTGTTCCCCTGAAAAATAGTGATTTTCACATTCGTAAGTTTACCATGGGAAATACGATGTGAATGATAGTATATATTATTTTATGAGGAACATGCAACACATATTCACCGCGACCTGGTCTAGCCTCGGCGATCGTACTAGGATAAAACATTTTTAATATAAATATGTTATTATTGTTTTAGTTATTATTAAAACCATTTATATGGTTTAAAAGTTATTAAAACCGGTATATGGCTGTTATGTATAACATGTCGTAAAATTGTATATATTATTAATGAAGTTTCGTGGTCAGAAATATTCTGGAGCGGCCTTAAATTTATGCGCTGTTTGAACGCTTCTCGACGCCGATGTTTCCCATGAGGTAAAGATATTCGGGTCGAGACTGGCTATTGTGAAATTCTCTTTAACATATTCCTGCAGTTATGTCTGACTTCTGTTTTAATTAATTCTCGAGTTTCTTGTGGTATACTCTACTCCACTACCTCTCCTAGAGTCTGGCATGATAGAAAACGTCCCGCGCCGAAGTTGGCTCAGCCAGCAGCGCATGGTGGGGAAGGCACGCCCCTTCTCCTACTACGTGTCATCTCTTTCCATCATGATAGTTCTGGTTTTTATAATTGCAAACCTTTTGGATATAATATATGCTGAATGTATAACCTCTGGTTGGTTTGTGGTTAAAGTACTGATTATAAAGATCTTATACTTCTAATGTGACGAATATTTACGAAGTGAGAGAGCTATCTTTCCCTCTTCCACACCTCTCGGCCCCCCTCCGAATTTGGAAAAGATCTATCTTGCCGGACAAAATATCCTGATTCCGCAAGGCTAAGGGCTGATTTCTCTTAGCCTTATTATCCCCGAGGTCCGACGGCTTGTTCCCGACGATCGGTTATCCGCAGGGTCCGACGATTGAGTCCCGATGCCTGCACTTCGTATACTTTAGCAGTTCCTGAAGGCTGGTTTCCTTCACATCTTGAGGAAAGATGTCAAGTCCTAAAGAGCACGCTATATTGAGGTCTTCGGAAGTCAAGATCACACCTCGATACATATCCAAAGCTCATGGTGTTCCACTTTGGATTGGAGAATGTTTATTGACTTTCCAGTCTAGATCCGCCGTGTTTTATTCAATTTAAGAAAAATATGAGACAAATAAAAAATAAAGTTTGCTTAATACACATTGTAAGAAATTTGGAACTTAGAATAAAAGACAATAATCAAGATATTAGTAGTTGGCCTAGGGAAAAGATAAAATTTGTCCGAGAATCATGAGACCAGATAAATAAAGTATATCATTTGAAACATTTTCTAGGTGATGATGATGATGACAGCTGGTAATTGTATCAAGACTGCAAAATAATAATTTAAAAAAAATCCTGACATTAAAGATACGGAAACGAATGGCCTTCTGGTAGGAAGAAGCTTATTAACTTAGGGTTGTTAAAACCGGATGATAAAATTGTTACAGCAGCTATGTATCAATTTTTTTCTTTCAAATTCCATAATTAGCAGTATAAATAAAACATGAAAACTCAATCAATAGTATACACCATTGATAATTATTAGCCATTGGTGTATCTTTATAACTTTTAATTATTATGTCACGATTTTGAATTTAGAAAATATTTTTAAAAAACTTATCCTTGTTAAAAAATCTCAATTTTAAAATTATTATAAAAATCATTTAATACAAGCTTTTAAAACACCGAATTAAAATTAGTTAATTCACATACTATTTTATTGAGTGCCCGTTAAGTATAACTGGAATGAAGACGTAAAAAAACATTACACAATAGCGTATTAAAAAAAATTATAATAAATAAAACAAAAAATAAAATAAAATAATAATTAACTCTCGAGTTATATGTAAATAACATCAAAAGTAGTCCATAATTTTTAACAATACTTTTTATTGTACCATCTATATGTGGTCAAAAGAAAAATATTTTGATAGATAAACTTCTAAAATAAAATTAAAACATTATAAAAAATATTGCATTTTATAATAATATATGTGCTACATGTAAAAATGATCATTATTGTTTAAAATCATAGAAAAATTGTACTTTAGTAATGTATAAGTTTTGACAAGAAGTTTTATTATGCATTGAACACTCAAGTCGAGAAAAATGAAAAATGCTTTGAGATTAAATTTATAAAAATTGTGAACATTTTAAATCTCTTAGAAATTTATTTTTACTGAAACTTATAAAACAATCTAGAAATTAAGAAAAATGTCATTGTAAAAATGTATCTTTGTTATGTTTAAAGGTTTGGTAATTTTAATCAATTTCAAAAAAGGTGGTTATAAGTTATAAACTATATTGTATAAACTTATAAGTTATAACATCTTTGGGATAGTTCCGTATAAATATCTCCAGGATCTAAAGAAAACTTTCAGAGATGAAATATTTTTTAGTTTTTCAAATATTTAAAATTTATATTTTATTTCCTGTGATCATGAACTAACACGTGATGTAATATGAAACAGCAACAAAAAATCGGGAATACTTAAAAAATTATAAAATATTTTTTCAATATTGTTGGAGATAGAGAGATGAACTCAATGGACAATAGTTAATAACTCGCGATAATTACAATAGTTCAGTTTACAGATACATTTCTAATTCTATTTGTTTCTTTTCTTTTCAAATAAATAAGCAATCATTTTTAAAAGACTCATTGAGCAATTCTACAATTAATTTTCTTAACTCTTTAACTGATCTCTGAAAAAATAACCATAGCTTTGTTCGGGATTGTATTTATAACATTGATAAACAACTTATTAAATTCCATTATTTATAGGATATTAGTTCGCCCAAAATCAAAGCATTAATTAATGGAATCTCAATGTCCATTTGAATTATTTAAAATGATCATACACTGCGTTGTATAGAGCATAACTTTAATAATTAACCAAACACCTGCGACAAAATAAACAGCTTTACAAAAGTTCATAGTCTGTTAGATATCTTCGCCGCGATTAGCGTACTCAAGCTACATCTCAATAATGAGGAGCAAATCCCTTTCTCACTAAAATGTCAGTAATTGTTTCTAGGCCATTCACTAATGAACTGTGGCAGTCCTGATGTTCTAGAACATTTACATTTTTCATTTTTTAGGTATTTATTTTTTTTCAAGCCCTCTAACATCATTCAGTTCGACTCAAAGTAGAATTCTTAATGAGATGTTTGATATTTTAAAAATAAAAGTATTGTAAAAAAAAATGTTGTGTAAAGTTCGCGCGAGTTGTAACTCGCGCGAACTTTACACAACATTTTTTGTTGATTTGTTGGAATGTATTCTGTCCAAATTGAATTTTAAAAATGTTCACTAAATATTTTAATTAGTGTAAATATAAAAAATATAACATGGAACTTACCAGCTATAGCTAAAGCTTCATCTAGAGGAACGTTTGCTTTCTTAGTCGGCCCCATTTCCTTAATTTATTAAAAATATCACAGATAGCTTAAAGGCACTCGTGAACAAATCCCGTCTTCAGTGTTTTACATATTTCGAATGGGGAAGGTTAGACCGACCGTTGGAACGTGAAGAAAATATCCCTTGTATCAACTATATATATATAAAGTACTATCTACCATTCATAGAAGAAAGGTAGCTGAGTAAATATTGAGCTAATATCTGAGATTATAAATGTCTTACGTAATAACAACTGAACAAAATGAGTTATGAAATCATAAAAAAGATTATTAGATGTTATCGGAGACAATGCGAGGGGATAATTAATTTTTAATATATTAAAAGCGTTCATATTTTTCATATTTACCTTACTGAAAGGCTGTTTATTAATTTAGTTTAATTATTTATCAATTTTTGGCAAGTTCCATACGAAATTATAATACTAACGAACGTGAGTGCACTGGTACGTGCATTAATATACTCTTATATATAAGAAAAAAAAATAGCACTTCTTGGTACGAGGAAAAACAAGTTCAAACTAAATGAAATCGTTGCTTATTTGCTGATTTAAACTAATGCCCAAGTATATTCCATAAGTACTGAGAAATTTAAACGCATATATTACATCATCTGTTTGTGAGCTGGATACTCTCAAAGTTATTAAATTATCAAAAGATTTAGCAACTTACAGGCCGAACTTAAAACAGGATAAAAATCTGGACAAATTATGCATCACAAATAGCCACAACACCATATCATATAATACTCAACAAAAAATGTTCTCTTATAAAATTAAGTTATTTCGAGTTACGAGGTTTCATAATTAGGATGGAAGGAATCGGACAAATTCAAGAAATACCAGGCAGGTAATATTTAGATTTATTTATTTGCATTACATAAATAACAATGAACTGTTGGTTCTTTTGATTTATTAAATCAATATTTAGCCACTTTATAAAAACATTTATAAATTTAGTGTTTCATTTAAATTTTAATTGCAATTTTTTTTTCTTTGAAATTAATAGGTTTTGTTTTAAAAGAACTAGTGGCTAGTTCATTTAAAACTAGTACCTTACTAAGGTAAGGTATTTCTTACCTTAAACTCAATTCTAATCTTTGTTCTACTGAAGCCTTACATCGTCTTTAATATGCACACCTCGTCTGACTTGTTAATACCTCAGCTGCAGCTGACCGCAACGCGTGTCAACACGTCACGTCAGCGTAGTGTAAATCCACCTTTACCCGTTATAGTGTACATCATTAGACAAAAGGAGGGAAATGGTTTTAGCCAGTCTGTTTGTTGGTATGTAATGATTTTTAAGTTTGATGGCACAAATTACTGGTTGATCGCGTGAATGTATTGTAACAAATTGAGCTCAAAATTTAAAAAAAAAAAAAATGAATAATTTTTTAAGTGGGATGGTACAGAGGCATGGGACGGAATGTACTTGCAGGAAGCCGCAGCATGTAGTGGAAGGCACACGACCAAGTTTCAACTTCATAAACAATCCACCAATGTGTTTAAGTAGATATGAAAGTGGTGTAACAGGCAGCGGTGCTCCGTGTAACGACCGCACGAAGTAGCACCAGACAGCTAGCGCCTACTAGTATGGACGAATCTGATCTCGCATCGGCAATCGTATTAGGATAAACGTTTTTAGTGTAAGTATGTTATTATTGTGAAAAAACATTATATTGTTGTTATATATATCATGTTGTAAAATTGTATATATTATGAATAAAGTTTCATTGTCAGAACTATTCTGGAGGGATCTTAAATTAATACACTGTTTGGACGCCTCTCGATGCCGATGTTTGCTGTGAGCTTACGATACTCGATCGGGACTGGCTATGATCAAGGATTCCTCCAGTTAAATTTGATCACTATTTGTAATAATACTGGACCTTCTATTGATTGATATCTTTACCTCTCCTAATATCTTAGTTCCACAATATTAAGGGTTGGTTCTCCTTAAACTTGTTATCCCCTAGGTCCGTTATCCGTCATACGTCACTTATTTCCGTCGCTAAGTTGGATAACTGGATAAAACCCTAAGGATTTAGGGTGTGACGGCTGGTTTCCGTCGCCTGCACTGCCGATAGATATCTTAGTGGTTTCTGAAGGCTTGTTCCCTAAAAGGTCCCGGTAACGTCAGAAGGCTTGTTCCCTTCGGTTACCCCCTTTCTCATCCTCCTTCACAAGTCCTACACTTTTCTCTATCCTTCTCACCTTGACATACCGTCTTAAAGAACCCGCAGTATCGAGGCCTTCGTAAGTCAAGTGCATATACTTCGATATAGTACATTCCTTCTCTTAGGAAGCCTAGGGTAATGATAAAGGCTTATTGCCGTAGTCAGGGTTTTATTATTAATTATTATTATTTATATTTAGAGTTCAAGTTGTTTAAAATCATTCTCGGGAATTCACTGAGTAATTTGAGCCAGCTAACTTAAAAATCGGTTGAGACGCTCGCTAAAATAATGTTTATATACCCTCAAACGGAAAGGCAAAACACATTTAATACAATATTTTCTTTTCAGTTGGAGCTGAAATTGTTTCAAAAGTTTCAAAAGTATCTTACTGAGTAATTAATTTAGTATCTTACTGAGTAATTTAAGTGATCAAATTTGGAAATCTATTAAGCCGTTCGCTTAAATCGTTAAATGCCTACAAGCGCATTACTACACATAACTAAACATGTTACTCTCCTTGTGGCAAACCCATATTTGGGTAAAAATGTTTATAATCAATCTGATTATTATCATGTTTATCATGTAACATTTTTTTTTGAGATGGCGTCGCAATCCACTGCCATGTTTGATGATTCAAATTACTCAGTAAGACCCCGTAAATGTTTTGAAACAATTTGAGCTTATAATACTGAAAAAATACTTTGTTATATTTTGAGTAATCTCTTACTCATATATTTTATTTTATATGTAATAAAATGTAAATTTTCAATACTTAAATAACTAATAAGCTTAAATAAATAATCATAATTAATAGTAAAACTTCGACTACGGAAATAATTCTATCTTATAACTCTAGGCATCCTAAGAGAAGAAATGAACTTTCATATCTACATTTTAGTTTTATATAGGTAATTGTGGAGAATAACACCAAATTTCTCTGCACAATTTTTTTTTACCAAAACGTAAAGACAGTATATAATAGCCAATAACATGTAATAACCACAGCACAACCAACCAAAACACAACAGTTGGCGAAGGGTTTCCAATGGATTTGCCATTGAAAGATATGTAAAACTAACTGTAAAATAATAATATAGAAAATAACTGAAAATTAGTATCTAATAAGAAATAAAATGTTAGGAATAATTGTAGTAGCGACAAATCCATTTTACACAACCTCTTTGCTCCCCGCCAGCAGTGTGGTGATAACCTTCCACATACAGACAAATACAGGTTCAACAAACAAAAAGCTCCCTCCTTCTGCACATGTATAGATACAAATTAATGTATTGTCAGAAGGGTCTTAAGTTTCGTTTGGTATGGGAGGCACTCGACCACTACATGTTTCAATATGTGTTTAAGTTGATATGTAAGGACATTCCGTCTCTTAGAACGAGTAGGGATAATTCTGTAGGAGTTTTGTTTTAAATTAATTTATTTTTTTTACATAGCATTGGTCAACAACATGCTTAGTCAATATTTATTATGAATTTCAATAGTAGAAATGGAAAGTATGCATTAATCATGCGGACGGTGTATAAATAGGATTTATTCGGCAAAGTCAAGTTTTCGCAATTCCCCAGGAGGAATATGTTCTAGTTCCCACTTTTCCTTTTTTTCTATCCCTGGTTTGGGGAATAGAATGTTGCTTTGTTGTAGAGCTAATGCTTTCAGCAAAACCACCAAATTCCAGTCTTCGCCTATGACAGCTGCCTTTTTTACTCCGCACCGAACATTCATGGTATCGGTATCAGGGCTCTTCCTCAATAGAAGTGTTCTTGCTGAATCTTCACGGCCAATCCTTCGTTAAAGATCAACTGGCAATCTTTGCCTCGACGTTCTTTTTCAGCATGTTTTGTGCTCATAGCGGCTCAGCGTAATCATCAAACACCACCTTGCAGCGTGCAACATCACCCTAGTGTCTCTTTATTTAAGTCACATACTGGCTGAAGACAGTGGAGAAAGTTGCATGTATATTCCATTTAACGCAGTGTAGCAGAAAGCTTTCACCGATGTCAAAAGTCTCAGAACTGAAGGGTTTCGTAAACTGAGAGAACGTAAAACAAAGCTAATTTTTTCGTTATTCTCTTTCTGCTGTCATCGAAAAGAGATTAGGGAAAAGACGCCATCTCATAACACAGGAGATCATTAAAATCTCGTCACTCTTCTTGGAAATTGCGACTCTTTGGAATATGAGAAATGGATTCAGAAGCTCTTAATTTTGATGGACTACACATGAAGGCTGAGGATATGACATCATCTTTTCGAGCCAGTTTGATCTACAAGCTGTCTAATAGGGTACCCTTGGCTTCTTCTCCCTTCACATCTCACACTCATATTCGTCTTCTTCAGTATAAAACTACCCCATTTCCTGTTTGAAACCACTTACAGCAAAGAAAAATGCAATATACCCCGTAAACATGTGAAAAAATACTAATTAAATGTGAAAAATTCCAAGTTCTAAAACTTCCGAGGCTCTTTGGTCCTGAGCTATTGATTTTGAGTAAAAAATGCACGGACCATTTTCGTAGATTGATTTTTTTTTAGGTATCTTGTTTTTTCGCATTAATCAGTCGTCAGAAATAATCGAAACGGCAGCGTAGACTCAATTTATATTGCCTTAACTGATATTGACTCAACACGAAAAATAAATCAACCAAAACAAAATACTACAAACCCGCCGAGAGAACTACTGACAATGAAATTTAAAAAAATGATGTTGGACAAATATGTTGTTTAACTTGTCATTCTGTCTGTAAAGAAGGACTAATATCTCTTTGTATTAAAAAGAGCTCTTATGTAAACAGACAGTAGGATTTGAATTATTTGATAAGATGACTGATTCACTTCATTAGGACTAAATTCACTTTATTACTGATTAATGCCATTTTCAGGTGATTATTCTTTGTTGTAACCTAAATTTAGCTAACCTTTAATTCCTTAATGAAAGGGTTAGTCAATTTTGTAGTTATTTTTTACTTAGAATCCTCATTTTATCAGTTCATTTATTTATTGCTTATCAACATAACCAGTTTAAATTGGATTTTATAACTTGTTATGTTTGCTATCTTTGTAAAACAATATTTGCTTCAAAAACAAAGAAAGTGTCATGATGTCATGTTCTGTATTATTTGCAATATATTTTAAACATTTGTCAACAAAGATAAAAGAAAGTTTAATAGTTCATTAAATCATGCATTTCCATATTTAATTTATTCTATAAATATCTTTATTCGTACTATACAATTTTTATAGTTACCCATTTGTTTATATTTGTATTGGATTAAATCTCAGGAAATCTTAAATGAAGTATTTAGTAATGATTTAGTTGAACCTTTAGAAGTGAAGACCTTATTTATTTTGGTTTCTTTGATTAAATGCTGGGTTTTTCTAAAGTAAAAAATTGAGTTCCTGGTGAATTCTGTGACTTTGATCTCGTTGTTGCAATGAAGTACCTGTATTAAAATATAAGACAGGAGTTAGTCTATGAGATTTTGCTATATTCTCCAGGCCTCATATCCATCTTACCACTTTTTTTTTATATTGGGACCGCTTCTTATAAAAAAAAATGTATATTCAAACAAAAATTTAGCGATTATAATTTATTGAATTCTTGAACTTGTTTTGATTGATTATAACTTTTTTGAAGTATTAGTTTTTGTTTTGTTTTTCATTTAACAATCCCTAAGCCTTCCATTATTTTTAACAGCCTAATAGAAACAAATTCTATCTAAAAAGAATCAAAGCAATCAACAGAATTGACAAAATATATATATATATATATATATATATATATATATATATATATATATATATATATATATATATATATATATATATATATATATATTTATTTATTACATGCTTTCAAATGTTTAATGATGTTAAATTACTTTTTCAGATATTGATGATGTAATCAATAAGATGGAGGTGAAACGAGAAGTTAATAATTTATCACCAGTATCTAGTAAGTTCATTTTTTTTTTCATTTACTATGCCATTTTTCTCTTGTTTTATTAGTATAAAATTTTGGTACAACTTAACAAGAAGGGCACATTATCACTGGTACTCTCGATCTTGCCCAAAGGTCGCTGGACTAGCATACTCTAGCCCCATTTGTGCTAACTAACTACTTTGCATTCAATTGTAGCATCATATTCATTGCAATTATTAAAATGATTACTGCCTTAATTACATATTATTTAAAATTTTTAGTGCTGTCGACTTCCGGTGATCTGGAGAAGTAGTAGGAATAATTTAAAGGAGTGATAATTTAAATTACGGTAAGGACCCGACCTCAACTGAAAAGGAACTTTTGGAGTTTGTTTATCTCTTGAGAGAGCGTAGCGAGCAGAAGTTGTCCAGCTATGATCTAATTAAAGCAGTAATAATTGAAATTACAGTAAGACTCCGACCTCAACTGAAAAGGATCCATTGCTGTTTTGTTTGTTTCTAAGGCGAACATAATGAGCGGAAGTCGGCAGCACTAATAATTTAAAATAAGATGTAATTAAAACAGTAATAATTTTAATAATTCCAATGAGCACAAATGTTTAATGCATTTAATGCAAAGCAGTTAGTTAGTACAAATAGCACTTGAATATTCTATTCCGGCGACCTTCTGGTAAGGTCGGGAAGAACAAGTGATAACGCGCCCCTCTTGTAAAATTGTACCAGAATCTTTAATAAAGCATATTTTGCTCTCTATTAATAAAATTAGTTAAGTCTAATAGGTCAATGATTGGAACTTTAGATACAAAGTGTGACTAACTTTGAAAAACTGTATTATGTTCAAGTATTGAAATGTCTGTTTCACTTGGTGACTAAGAGATGCATGTGGCCAGTTTTGATCTGCAGTATAACCTTTAATTTTAGGCCAGACGTTTTCAAACCAATCTCCAGTCAAACTCTGATTAAAACTAGTTGATTCATCTGCGATTTTTTCGAAGATATATCATGACGTGCGCAAAATCTTCATCATATGAATTTTTTTTTTTTTAAAGAGAAGCTCGCTTATTTGCTTTGGTCTGAAGAATAACTTTAAAGTACAGTGTCAAAATGATTGTGTTGAGAGGCTCGTATCTTTTAACTTTATGACACTTATTGAATTGTTTAATTATTTTCTCATTGTTTTCAAAAAATCCTGATATAGTGAGACAAGATGGCCCAATTCACTAGCAAGACTATTCTCACAATCTCCTGATTCAATTCGAGAAATTATTCTGAATTTTTCCGCAAAGTTACTGACTAGGAATTGATATTCGTTAATAAAATCAAAATGAGAGTCAAGTGTATGTTTCCCCAAACTACTAAATTAGAAAAGTGGGAAATTCATTCCTAGAATTTGGCAGATGTATTAGCAAACAACTCAAAGGATCCTGGAATATGTTCATTTAATGTACCAATTTACAGATATGTAGGGCTTTTATTTCATCATTCAGCGAATATTCTCTCTACTTAAGAAATTTTCAATTTCCAATAAACCATTTTGAACAATAGAAATCAGAAAAATTATTCTGTGTCATATAGTATGGCCAGCACTCTACTCCTAGTGCTTGAATTATCCTCTCACCGCTGTCAAGTTTTTTGTGGATTGGTATTATTAACAGTAATGGTACAAAAAAATAATTTATTTTCATATTTTAAATTAAAGTATCAGATATTTAAATTTCTTTTTGTTTTCTCAGGTTTTGAAGATTTAACTATCAAAATGGAAATGAAACAAGAAGTTGATAACTGGTCCCCAGTTTTTAGTGAGTTATATTTTATTTTATTTTTCAATATACATATTAAGTTTATTTTATTTTTAATTATTTATTAATTAATGAAATTATGAAGAAGTCCATCTGTTGAATGAAATATTATTTTAGAAGATTTCAGATTAGAAGGAGAATGAACGTTATCAATGACATTTATATAAGAAAATTTCATAGGTCCTTTATGAGCTTTTTAAATTAAACCATAAATATTAAATTACTTTTCAGGTATTGAAAATGTAGGTATTAAGATGGAGATGAAGCAAGAAGTTGATGAATTGTCTGCACTATCTTGTGAGTTGAGGTTTTTTTGTATCCTAGTCTGATTTTTAATTAAAAATTTAATTATTGATTAAAAAAACATTTGCAGATCAATTGTTTTCAATTAAGTTATTAATGTATTATTTTGAGTGTTTAAAGCACAGAGTTTGCTCAAATTTCTATCCTGCCTAAGGGTAATAACCATTTGGGAGCCACTCGCTGGTCAGCTAACAATCCCTGTTTCACTTTGACCATCTAAAGTTCACGAAACTACACTTTGTGAAATGTCCATTATTCATATTATATTGGTTTGAGAAAAAACATGGGAGCTCAAACTAGCATTATTCTTTTTTTATCTGATAAAAGATGTTGCCTTTCCATTGTTAAAAGATAATATAAATAAATGTGTAAATCCTTATTGGATTATTCTTAATACTGTTGACATAAATCAATGTTTATTTGGTATTGTTTTGCATTTAAAAATACTTTTTGTTGATTTAATAAATAATAAATAGTTAGAAATAATAATTTAACAGAAATACATTTTTTTCAAATATATTCCCACTGATTTTTGAGTAGTTCATATTTTTTATTCTGTTTTTAGTGCTTTTTAACTTTCATAACTAAACTGCATATTTCAGCTATTTCATTGCTGATTTTTTTTGTATATTTTTAATTTTTTTTTATCGTATAAAAATTGTGTCTCTAGTGGTAATAAATTATGAATTGTTTCAGGTTTTAATGAACAGGAAAATACAGTTGACAGTTTAATGCTGACAATTAGCAAAGGTATATCTTATTAAAATGTACTGGTACTGGCAAGGGTGGGGGGACAAAGTCCGGAAAGTGGGCCTGATGGTCCTTTTTGCCATCCCTGGGGGATTACCAATAGAAATAGCTTATTAACCCTCCATATCGAATCTTCTGGTTTTTCTGATAAAATTCAGAAGGGATGTCCATTCGATGGAGGGAGCCTCTTGTATTCTGATTCTATCAGATCCTAACAGTCTGTATCTCAGCGATGCATATCTATTACATTCGGCTATATAGTGTAGAGCAGTTTCAGGTGCCTGCCCACAGCAGTGGCAGGTCTCATCCCCTGCTATTCCACACATCTTTAAGTGTCTTTTAAGCCTACAGTGCCCTGTAAGTACCCCTATAAGCAGTCGGAGTTCCTTTCTGTTGAGGCCCAGCAGCCACTTGGTTCTAGAAGCAGAGGGTTTTTTAATTAGTTCCTTAGCCTGTCTAAGGCCCGCACTCCCCCTCCACTCCTTACCTGCTATATTCCATGTCCAATCCTGGACCTTCTTCCGCTGACATCTTTTAGAGAGATGCCTACTGAAGGTTCTGGCCCAAAGATAGGGTTCTCAGCACCTTCTCTTGCAAGCTTGTCGGCTATTTCATTGCCTTTGATTCCTTTATGTCCAGGAACCCAAACTAATTCCAGTCTCTTCGAACAGGCAAGTAGATCCAATGCCTGTTTGCACTCTTTTACCAATACGGAAGTTACCCTAGAGGATTCCAGGGCTTGGAGAGCCGATTGGCTGTCTGAGTAGATTGTAATTCCAGCCCTGTCGCAACTGATAACCTCCGTACATGTGACCGCAGACAGTATCGCGAACACTTCTGCTTGGAACACAGTAGAGGATTAAAATGTAAGGCTCCAAGACAAAATGATATGAATGATGTCACAGAGTTTCATCACTATGTAGATTATAAGTTTATCATTTTATACTCAAAGTTTATTGTTTGGTCCTATTTTTATTTTTTTCTTCTTACATATAGAATACATTTTCATTTTGGTTTAAAATATTATAAATTAGAGGTACTACTAATTATAAACAAAACTACTTTTTTATAATCCAAATTGTTTAAATGAATGTATTGAATATAATTTTCATAGTTACAACTTTAGATAATTTAGCGTAGTAGATATAGTTTTACTCCTTTTTTTTATTGCATGTAGACATAAAACCTGTCATAATTATCACTATACCAGAGATAAAACAAAAAAGATGACCCCCGACCATAACCCATAAATTATATCTCTTTATAGTCAGTCTACCAGGTATGTACATATGAAACTGGAATTTGCCAATAGAAAGCGCTAGCTGTAAATTTAGCTACCGTGAAGTCCTTCTGGGGGCACCATTTTGTTTTGTTATCATCTGTGAAGGTGTTTCAACTCACAATTCAGTTGTCATACAACAGTTTATTTTGAGAAACAACAGTAAACATGTCGAATTTTGTGCCTGGAAACTACGATTTGCGGACAGCATTGATTTTTTGTTACCATTTAAAGAAAACAGCAGCAGAATCCCATAGAATGCTTGTTGAAGCTTACGGTGAGTATGCTCTTGGTGATTTTGACATCAAAAACGAGACACGTGGAAGACCACCGAAAAAATTTGAAGACAGTGAATTGCAAGCATTGTTGGATGAGGATGACACTCAAACCCAACAACAACTCGCAGATCAGTTAAGTGTGACATGAGAGGCCATTTCCATTCGATTGAAAGCCATGGGAAAGATTCAAAAGATTGGCAAATGGGTTCCACATGAGTTGAACGAAAGGCAGCAGGAAAATCGCAAAACCATTTGTGAAATGTTGCTCGCCAGATACAAAAAAAAAGTCACTTCTTCATCGAATTGTGACGCGATGAAAAATGGATATATTTTGAAAATCCAAAACATAAAAAATCATGGGTAACTCCAGGCGAACCATCGACATCGACTGCAATGGTCTTCCACGTGTCTCGTTTTTTATGTCAAAATCACCACTTTTAAATTTTTTGAACCTCTCAAAACACTGTGATTTCCCAAGAGCATACTCACCGTAAGCTTCAACAAGCATTCTATGGGATTCTGCTGCTGTTTTGTTTAAATGGTAACAAAAAATCAATGCTGTCCGCAAATCGTAGTTTCCAGGCACAAAATTCGACATGTTTACTGTTGTTTCACAAAATATACTGTTGTATGACAACTGAATTGTGAGTTGAAACACCTTCACAGATGATAACAAAATGGTGCCCCCAGCGGGACTTCACGGTAGCTAAATTTACAGCTAGCGCTTTCTATTGGCAAATTCCGGTTTCATATTTACATACCTCGTATACTATTTAGACTTAATCAATCTTATATATCCTCCAAAGACCTGGATCAGAGCGTACATTAATGGATCCGCAATCTCCGTTGAAAATAGTGCTGTAATACACCCAATGGATTCTTGAAACAGCATTTCAAATACCAGTCTATACTATACAAATTATAACTGTTAACAAACAGCTGCAGCCCAAGTATCTAAAGTACGTAGAAGCATTAACTGATGACTGATGCAGCATGAGTCCTACAAGCTGTAAAACTTAACTGGAATTGAAAAGCTGAATGGCTGACCAGTAAAATGATAGTGACACACATGAGAAAGAAAGAATTTTGCTGTCTAACTGTTTCAAGTTATCTGTTTGAGATTTTCAGTCTTACGAAAAATGCATTAGTTTAAAGGACAGGTATACAGATGATGCAGTGAAGGGGGCTGTAATTATTTTGAAACAAAAGTTGATTGTCCCCTAATCAGTCCGATTCATATAGTGTTATTATTCTATTCATACAGTGTTAGTTAGCATGTAACAGAGAAAAAGAACTAGTAGACGCAATAGTATCAATACTAATTGATGCCTGTCCAAGTAACAAAATTGGTGCAAAATTGAAATTATTCTTTTTAAAAAATGGTTAATGTTATTTAAACAGCTGTCAGCTTATTTTTAAATTAATTGAACTGTAAAGAATAAATAACAAATGGTTTCACAAAAAGCATTACACCTAGATAAGGTCGAACTGAGCCTGCAGAAACCAGATTTGCTTCAATGATTCCCAGTTGGCTATACAATAATTTTTTTACAGATAATTTCATATTTTCACCTGTTTTCTGTTACTTAAACAGAACAGACATGACATGTTAATGCCACAATTGGTTTACTTGTTCTTTTTATCAGATACTTGCTACATATAATAAAAGTTGAATACAATTGAATCTCACTGGTTAAGCAACAATCAATTCGGTTTTTTAGTAATAAAAAATACAAAAGTATCTTCAGTGAAATTTAAATTTTTTTTTTGTAGATTTATACTATTATTAATATTATTTTATTACTTATACAACCATAAGTAATCAGAAAAAAATGTTTTTATTTTTAATTAAGTCATATTTCTTTAATATTATTCAAATTGAAAGTTGAATTCTGAAAATTTTGCTAAAGGCACTTAAACAGAATCTTTTGCATCTACACTTTTCAATTACAGCCATATAAATCAGGCTGTAAACTTCACATTGACACCAATTGTACACCTGTCCTAGGAACTATTGTATTTCTCATAAGAACAGAAACCATACACAAAATATTTGAAATGGTTGGATACCAGTAAAATTTGTCTTGTCAACTGTTGACGACTGTGTGCCAATAGCACTGGTCAGCCCAGCAGCAACTCTTAATAGTCAGCGATGAACTTTAACTTTTTTATTGAATGATAGGTAGGTTAGCCTTACTTTAAAGTATCTCTAAGCTCTTGGTCTAGAAATAACAATAAACCATTGAATTGATTTCAACCTGTTATGACATAAGTCAGAACAATTATCAAGCCTATTGACCTATAAATAGAAATAATTAGTCACTTTATATATATATATGTGTATATTGTATTATGGTATGAAGCTTCTTATGATATATATATATATATATATATATATATATATATATATATATATATATATATATATATATATATATATATAAGGAGCAAAGGAGCAGTATAGATGCATTCGATTATATATTTGTTGAAAAAAAAAATAGAGAACTGGTTAAGCAATAACTAATATGTCCTTATAAATTAAGAAGCTTCTAAGGATAATTTGTATTATTTTTTCAGATCACCAAGTTTCTTGTTACCACTGCAGTTTGAGTTTTAGCAATATTAGTAATCTCAGATTACACATAAAGCGTAAACATCTTCAAAACTTACAAACACAATATATAAACCAGCCATGTCAATTGAAAACAAAACACTGCAAAGGAGGAAGATATCAGTGTGTACTGTGTGACTATAGAACTTCCATTCACTGCAATTTGACTAGGCACCAATTAGCACTACATTCATTTTACAAAGCTCATCAATGTTTCCTTTGTGACTATAAAACTGGCCGCAGTGATATGCTGAAAATACACAACATAAGACATCACACTAATAGAAGACCATTCCAGTGCCCTTATTGCGATTTTGAAACTGTAGAAGCTCGCATCTTGAAAAGGCATTTGAATAATATACACAAAAAAGTCATTAAAAATACTAAAGGCAAAACAAGGTCCAAAGTAAAGAATTTTGAATGTTTATTATGTGATTACAAGTCATCATACATGTCCGATATTAATAGGCATATGAGTTCTAAGCATGGTAAGAAAAAATACGAATGTACATTGTGTGAGTACAAAACTGGATATAATATTAATTTAAAAAGGCATTTAACAGCATGTCATTCAAATGACCGCCCATATAAATGTAAATGGTGCCATTTTAAGACTGCTATATCCAGTCACTTAAGAAGGCACTTGAGGGGAAAAAAACATAAAGCACTCTACAACTGACCTTGAGCATTTCATGGCTTTATTAAATGTGCCTTAAAAATGAGAGTAATTAAGAGTATATTTCATAAAACTAAGGTGTTTCATAAAAGGAAGTAAATTGAGAAACAGTAATTTTAAGTTACCAGAGGTATAGATACCAGAATAAAATAAAAAAGTTCTTTTACACAAGAGTTTACAAAAATTTACTTTGTATTATTTGACTACCAAACAATTTATTTATTTTTATTTCTAGTCTTTGCTCAAATAAAACTTTATTTTCTTAAATATATAGCCATTTTTCTTTTCTTTTTCATTCCTTCAAAATCAAAAGACACCATAAGCATTAAATAAATACTAACTTTGACTTATTGCAATATTAGTTATTATTTTTTTTACTTCAAAATGTGTTCTAATAATCTCATAGACTAAGTTTAATTTGTTTCTTTTATTGTTAATATTCCTGATAAGTCATCAGTTCTTAAATATGTCTTAAGTCTAAAGCTGATCAGATATGTTCATTACCTAGCAGGCCACTGGTCAGAAAGTCCTTCAATGTACCATAGTATTTTAATATTGCATTGAGGCTAGATCTGGTGCAGGGTCATCATAAGTAGTTGTTCAATAAACAGCTTATGATCCTTGGGATGATAATTGGAATTAAGCCTAGGAAGAATTAATTATGCCAATATTGCTTGCCCTTGTCCTGCCTATGAATTTTGAGCCACAGAATGATCATCAGTTTTATTTATCAACATTTCCCTAAATATCCTTTATATAATTTCCAACAGATGAGCTGGATCGGATTCTATGTATTCTGTTTAAAAACCGATTTATTACCCTTAACTGCTTTAGAATATCAATCTATCCTAAGTTATGCTTGCTAACAAATCTTATTAAAAATTTATCTAGATACATACTTCAAAATATTGAAGAAAAATATAGTTTATATTTGAGTCGTTGCTTTCCAAAGTGAAGGGAATTTTGGCTCTATTTAAAATTTAATGCTGTTTAATTAATATAATCAACAACTTTTCGAAGTAAGTGCTCGAAATAAAGATTTTTCTAATTTATTATTTTTTTAAAATTGGTTTTGATATCACAATTTTTTATTTGCAACCTTCCTTGCCTCTCAGCAATATTGAAGAAAGCAATACCTGTCGCCATTACCGATTAGTTCTTTTTAATTTTCTTATTAAAGTAATTCTTCCTTCTTATCTGATGGAAAGCTTCTTTCATTGTAATCGATTAAAGTAATTTGGTCCCACTATTTCTTCCATTCCTTACTAACTAACTGAGGAAAATCACTCTCTGTGATGACGTAGAGGCCAATTTTTCTCCGTACTTTAGTTCTTATTGCCTCAAATGCGATGCAGATGGTGACGATATGCTTAGCAGTTTCTTATATGCTATCACAATTGCTGTCTATTATAGAAGAGGTACACCAGTTACTTTTCAGTTACTACAGTGATCGTTAGTAATTATAAATATGAGATTCAATGATCATATGTTTATACATAAATATAACCATAAGCCAGAAAAATTAAGTTGTTCGAGCTATATAAAAAATGAAATGGCGAAAGAAACGCCCTATCTTTTTTGTCAATCCTGTAACAGGTGCATACAAACGGTAGAGTCAATATGGACCCTTACAAAAAGACGAATTATGTAGTAGTGTGTGATCCACAGATCAATGATGGTATATTGACTCATATTTATGCAAGTTCATCTGGAGGCATAAATACCACACAATGTTGATGCTTTTGAAAGAATATTTCAGGATATACTGGAATTATGGCCTCCAGAGTATCATTCCTTTAATATTGTTTATTATAAATGTTTCTTGTTTTATAATTTGTAAATGAAATAAATGTTTCAATGACCTATACATCTATTTTTTTTATCATATGGGGTGAATATTTGATTACTATCATTGTTGTTTCTGAAAAATAACTGATGTACCTATTCTATAAAAGACACCACTATTGGAATAGAAAAGATAGTTATTTTTTTTGCGTTGATGATTAGGGTTAATTTTGGAAAGAAACGACTCATTTGTTATTATTCTTTGAAATCTGACTTTAAATGTTTGGAAAAAGACATAAAGCATAAAAATAGGCATATCCACTATTATGTTTCATTTATTTTTATTTAAAAACAATTCTGTAAGCAGCAGATAAACCAGCAGTTTCCCAAGCAAAATTCATTTAATGACTATAGTTAAAATTATGAGATATAAAAATTAACTGTAGACTTCTGTTTACGTTGTGGTACTTTCTAGCAAGTTATAAAACAATATTTAGAAATAAATCTCTTAAGAAAGTCAAAATAATCATTTATTATTACACTGAACCAAGATTTAGTATATATACACAGTACAAAAATTACTTTACAAACAAGAACATCATTTTTTCTTGAATCTTTCCCAGTATTTTTCAGCATCTTCCACTAAAACAAAAAATGATTACATGCTATATTACAAAGGAGCACTGCAAACGTCTTGTTATTACAAGCATGACATATCAGTTAAGGGGGCTGCATCTTTATAAATAATGATACAGTGGAACATCGCTCAATGAGTACCTCAAATTTGCTTGCCAAGCAAAATAAATTAAAAAATGACTCTCTTGGCAAATGACAATTCGCATAACGAGTAGCAAAGAAAAAGAAGAAGCCCACCCACTTGTGCTCGTTCGCTGAAACTTTCCTTGCCAGTATTACATCTGTCTGTTTTTAGCACTGTTGCAGTAGTATTTTAGTGTCATTTGTAATCATATTAATTTATGTATATAGGAAAAATTGTTTCACTTAACGAGTTTTTGACATTACGAATAACATCCTGGAATAAATTATGCTCGTTGTGCAAGGTTCCACTGTAATAAGAAAATTACAAGACAATCTGGAAGTTTGATTCTTATCCCAAATACCTCCTCTCCGTTAAATCCCATCAAAACCTAAACACACAAATTCAGACATCAAACAATTCTATTATCTATCCGTTTACTTTTGAAAATCTCAAGGTATTATTTTTCATTTAACATAAGTGACCATATTCCGCTTTCATAAAGAATAATAGAAAGTATAATAATGTGAATTCTTAGTTTCTGAATTTTGGACTGTAGGTTTGGGCTGAGTAATATTCAGAGAAAAAAACAATATTTCCTACCTTTAATCTAGCTTTTATTTCTCCTTGTATTTTGTTTCTTTGGAATATTGGTAGACTCCAGAAACTTAAACTTCTCTGCATTTTTAACACATTCTCACTCATTTTTATATCGCCAGAAGCATGAATATTTTTATAACGAACCTTGTATTTTGTTTTAGCCACATTAATTTTGAAACTGAACTCTTTACCTGTATCCATCAACATTTTCATAATTAATTTAATAGCTAACACACTTCAGCTTCAAGAATAGAGCTAAACCCTGCTCAATAACTTGCTCCAGTAATAAATTAAAAAAAACTAGGTAAAGGGTATCGCATTTTTCTAAACCAGAGCAGACTTCAGAATTCTCGGAATGAAAAATGCTGATACCATTAATTGCTTCGAAACAAGGACAACCTTTCTAGACCAACAAATTTCTTTGGCATTCTACTTTCAAATATTATAATACTTCTACTTTCAAATAGTACTTTCAAAATATTATACAACTTGTGGTCAATAGAATTGCAAACCTTTTTTTCTTCCTTGTACGAAGTAAAGGAAGTATTGTAATCGCGAAAATTTTTAATTTTCAGATTCCAACGGAAATATCCACTTTGACCATCCCTGTTCCATTTTGACTAGTTTTGTCGTGACGTCTGTACGTAAGTGCGTATCTCGCATAATTCAAAAATAGTTAGCCATAGAAAATAAAAAATTTGTATTTCGAATTGCATTAAAATCTAGTTGTGAACCTCCCTTTTTGGTCACTACACGATTACCGGAACTAGTACTTTACTTGAAGGTTATATTAAAATATAGTGTAAAACATCTCAAATTTGGTAAATAGGACTTTTAAATTAATATAAATAACATAATAAAGTTTGGTTAACATTGGCAGACCAGAAGTGGTACTTTAATTGAAGGTCATATTAGACTTACATCAAAAATTATATTAAAATTAAATAAAGAGATATGGTTCGGTGATAAAGGTTACAAACGCGATTTTTTTTCCACTGCAATTATTTGTTTCAACTGTTAAAATTATAAGTAAAATACTGGTTTTCCTTCCCATTTGTGAGATGAACAAGTCTGCAGCAGAAGAATAAGATATAAGTTAAGTGGGTTCTTCCGCTTAAAATGTTGAACGGTCGATTTCCAATGTTTGATCTAGTGACTTTGACAGTTGGAAATCTCTTGGAAACTACTTACCTACTGAAAGGAAATGGCATATCATAACGGAATGAGACCTCCAGAAAAAAGAGTATGTGTGTCAATATATGTAGTCAATCGGATGTCGCGACACCGAATGTCATTTTTGAGATACTGCAATCTTCGGAAACTAGTAACCAAATTCAGGATCACTTTTTGAGCCACCGATTTATAATTAAATAGGCGTACAATATAATCATGTATTGTTCGCATCAGATATTTTTAAATTTATGTAAAGCTGGTACACCTTAGTAGAGTTTGTCTAACTTCAGTTTACCAGTGAGTAAGTGGGAACAGAGATGCACACAAGCCCAACATTCTTCCCATCCATCCCTCCCACTCATGTTCCACCTTTCGACTTTTAATGATATCTAATCAAAATTACGATGAAATTTTTTTTTAAAAAACCCACAGTAAGGAAAATTATAATAATAAAAAGAAAACAAAAATGCTAATTCCAGTGTGAGATTTTAAATTTATTTAAGGTACTGGAGAGGGGAAAGGCTACACAAGCTCTCTTCTACCGGCAAAATCAACTTAAACAGACTCTAATCCAAAAAAAATTGATATAAATAAATAGATGCATACCTTGCACTAGCCTCTTAGTGAAATGTACAGCACTAACTCTAGCACAAGATTGGCCATCATAATCAGGACCACAAAATTCACGAATGTTTTGTTGGTTTACTCTAGCTCGCCTTCCAGCAATAAATGAATTGATCATTTGGTCAACCTATAAACATAACACTTATTTACAAAATCTGATGCAGTGTGCGCATGCATCAACTTTCACTTACCACCATTTAATAATTATCATGAAGCATATAATAATAATAAGCATGAACTTAATAACAGAGTTGAAAAGAACATACTGCTGAGAACAGGATGTTGGAGTTGGAGTAGCTAAGTGAGAGGGATCCCACGGTTTGGTCGCATCCATCACTGCATTCCATCTAGAGTCTGGGGCAAAGATCTTGTAGTAAAATAAGCTGTATATTCGTTAATACTGGTCCGATTTAGATAATTTTTCATATGATTTTATGCTTAACTTCATACTTCTAAAATTCATACTTTTTGAGTTGTGCACAAATACAATTTTCTTTTTATCATAACTTTTTTTCCAGCATTTTCTCGGTGATATATTACATCTATGAAAAGTTAAAGTGCTTTAAAGAGAAGACTTCAGGCAAGTTTCATCAAAATCGTGGGAGCCGTTTTCAGGAAAATTGTAAAAAATGTATAAAATCGATAATATAATGTAGCACATCCGGTTAATCAATTTTGAGAAAAAAGTTGAGGTAACATAATATGCTTGCCTTAGATACCTAATTTCAGTTTCATATAGCTTTTCTTTTTTTTAGCTAGACTGGTCATAGACTTGGTTATTTGGACTCAGGAGGCCTTAAAATGTAGATTTCCATTGGAAACTCTTTTTCAAAATTTTTAACGATAACTATACTTTCTCTTGCTATATATTTCATATGCAACAAAGAGAAAATAAAAATGATTATATACACGCATGGCAGATTTTTTAAAAATATGTATTTTTATCATTCAAAGAAAAACTATAAGGCAAAAAGCTTCTCTTAATATCATTGGAACACAATAACATTTTAATATAATTTTTTTATCCCATGTGCTGTTATAATGCTTAAAGCTTCAAATACATAATTTTAACTAACCTATCTTATTTAATTTAGCTTTAATGTTGGATCTTTTTGAGTAGCCTGTCAAGAAGATATGAGCGATTGCAATGATTTTTAGCAGTGGTACCCTAGGATTTTCCAGATGGTGCGTTATTAATCAAAACAAAATCATCTTTTCAGCATGTTCAATGGAGGATAACAATTTTTTTTAAAATAATTTTTGAATGCAACAATTATAAGATGAATAAACATGATCTACAATTAATAAAAATAATCTTTGATTATTACCATAGTAGAGGCAAAAGTATTCGACAATGCTAACGAGGACTTAAGAATCAAGTTCAGCTTTATCAAGCCTAACATTGATGCCCTAATAGAAAATTACATGCTTCAAACTGAAATATATTGATGCCTTTTTTCAAGGTCAAAATTTTTCACTTTTAATGGATTTACTTTTGTTTGCAGAATTTTTGTATAGTTTTCTTGCTGTTGCTATGTGAAATTTATAACTTTTTATTTTGAACTTTTGAACTTTGTTTTCAATTTATAATTATTTTAAAGCAACTTTACTGCAATATGTATTGTGTTCGTTAAATCAAATTTTGTAAATCAGTTTGTATTTTTTTATGAATAAAAACCTTTAATACCTACTAATATCATAAGATCAGGTAGTGGTACACCTAGTTATCTGAAATGTGGATGTGGTAAGCATTGACGTGAACCTCTGATCTATAGCATTAAAAAAAAATCTTCATTTAGAACAAACAATAAAACAAAATGCTTAAAGTTGGCTATAGAGCACAACATTTGGACAGCACGTACTTGTTTTTGGCAGATTAGTTGTAGTTCAAAATGTTTGGTAAAATATAATGACAGTATTTTGGGCAAGGGGGAATGTTTCCTGAACGATGATAGTACCTTCTATAATATAAGGTAATGAATAAATTATGGTTTAGGGATGTGTGCTGAAATTTAAAGTCCTTATAAACTTTAATAATGCCTATGAAAAAAGAATTATAAAGCATTCCCTTACTTCAGCTTTAGTTGCATTGATCTGGACTAGATGAGCAGGAGCAACGTAGGGATCATCATCAGAGTCACTAGTGTCTTCAAAATGTCTGGGTTGGATCTTCTAAAATAATACTACTACTATAGTTATTAGCTCTAAATATGTTCAGAAAATAGTTATATCTTCGTAAAGATTGAACAAACGTTCTGAAAAAGAATTATTAAATCCTAAATGGATTTGTAATTCATTATAGACTAAACCATCCTCAATTAAATAGAATAGAGAGAACAAATGTATACAATGCTAAATAATAATGCCTAATCTAGCAAAATAATATTTTCAAAACAATTTTGATCTTATATGACAGTTGTTTTCCTAAGAAACAACACACTAAATCTTGAATCAGCTAAACAATAGATGTCCATTTAGTATAATGAGAACTTTGACCACTTAAATAATTTAAAAAAAAAGGACCAGTACCATCTGTTCCTCAGATGCGCTCTCAACACCAGAAGATACTTCAAATTCATCATCACTTTCTACAATGTCACAATCAATATAGTCCTGATAAGAAACAAATAAATATTTAATGTCATAAAAAAAAAAAAGATTCTTAGATATATATTTTTAATTATTACAATACTTAAATAAATTAATTACAAGAATCAACACTGTATATTAAAATTCAAACAGAGATTCTATAACAAAACTTAAATAAATGTAATATGAATCTATAAAACATAATCAAAACGTACTAAATAAATAAAATAAAACATTTACCATAGTAATCGAAACTTGCCAGTAATAAATACTGACTTGCTATCAGAACTGTGACAAAAAATATATTTTCAAATTGAACTAAGGCACCAAGTAAACAAACGAGATCCTAGCAAAGAGGTAGGATGATAGCTCTTAGTAAGTATGAAGTCGTAGTCCTTGGTTGCATCAACAGACTAAACTCCATCTCCATCATCACTATCAAGCGCGATTAAGTTTCAACAACATAAATGAAATACTACTTTAAATAAATTCAATTACCTCCTGAGCAAAAGAAGATTGTAATATGCCTTAAGATTGGCATCATTTGAAACCGGATTCACGCCCTTTCTTTGGATTTTCAGAATAGTGTAATAATAAAGTAATTGGAATCAGGTTAATTGAATGATGGTCAAGAAAGAGATCTATGATATAAATAATATTTATTATAATATATCTATTTATTCAGTTGGCACAACAGACAATGAAAATATATGACCGTGCCATGTGGTCTTCTTGCAGATATTCACAGCACAATCTAGAGGAGGACACTCAACATCACTTTGCTACATATCATGGTTTCCATGGTGCAGCGGCAGGCTACTAAGCTTTTGAGGCCAATTAGGAAGTGTCCTTACCACCGACTCAATTGGATTTAAGGAGAGTGACAAGTCGGTCTACATCCGCGGATTGTGGCTGTTCACGATCAACAGACATACAGATCTATATTTCTTTCCTCCAAGCAGATCGTCCATGGACCAAGGGTGGCAGGCTGGCATTTAATGTGTACGGTGTTGGGTCATCACTTCTACGCTCGGTCGGTGTGAGATATCCAGAAGTCTAACGGGCCTCACATACCCCCGGGGAGGGGAGGAGCAGGGTGGTGTTCCCTTATAATTGGTGTCACCCATCCCCTTACTTAACACCCTCCATGTTGCGGGCCAAGGCTCTTGTAATTGGTAATCAAAGTTAAGGAAGTTGGAGGGTGGTAAGTAAGTGGATCGGTGACCAATCATGAGGGAAAGCATCCCTGTTCCTCCCCTTCCTCGGATGTGTGGGACCAATTAGGCTAGTGGAGACAACTCACACCGACTGGGGATAGAAGTGATGATATATTTATAAACACATATATATGGATCATCCTTAAATAAACTGCCATTTTATTGAGGGCTGAGGGCTGAATAAAATTATTGGATACTTATCTTGAAGTCCACAAACGTGTACAAGTACCGGGGAAGTGCCTGCATTTGCCTAGTTTAATGAGCATTCCACTATAAAATATTTATTATTATTATTATTATCTGACACATTCGAAACTCTCGGTCGAGACATTTATTTGAATGTTACAATATACGGACTTTGATTCATTCACTCTTACATACATCAAAGGTAGAAATATATGCTGAACGGCCGCCATTTGGGATCAGAATGCTGCTGCTGCTAGCCAACGCCCGCCCTTGGCAGTTGAGCCATTTGGCGACGCGCTGACAATAGAGATGTGCTTCTTTAAACTCCGGGCTCTTATTCCGTGGGGTGTGGTCCAAAGCTAAGCAGTCTTTCAGATGTTCAGCATCCATTGTACCGCAACCACATAGTGGACACTCGGAGGATGTCAGAACTTTGATACGGTGGAGGTGGCTAGCGAGGTAGTCATGCCCTGTTTTCAAACGGAAGGCGGCTACGCTGATTGCTCGTGGGAGGCTTGTGTTGATGGGACCCTCAGTGACCAATGTCTTCCATTTTTTACCAGCAGCCGCTTCGAAGAGGCGCTGTTAGTTCCATCTGCCGACTGCTGCACTAATTAGTGCCTTGGATGTTTGCAGAGACATGGGGCTACTAGGTTGAGGTAGAGTAGTTACTAACTTGGCTAGTTTGTCGGCTTCCTCATTTCCATGTATATTGACATGACTGGGTATCCATTGGAACATTAGTGTCCATCCACGATTTCCCAGATTTTCCAATATTCTTCTACACTCAACCGTCCTCTGGCAGTCTGTTTGGGTGTTGCGCGACAGGTTGAATATGGCGGCTTGCGAGTCGACCAGAAACACTGCTTTTGAAGGAGAAGCAATTCTTTTAAGTTCGATTGCGGCGGCATGCACTGCTTCAACTTCTCCATCATAGTTACTAAGGGGAGAGCCTACAGCTAAATGTCCTTGAAATAGACGGCAGTAGTACCCAGCTCCAGTTTTTCCGCCATTTGGGATTGAAGATCCGTCGGTGTAAACGTGAATCCACTCGTCTTCTGGGTATTCTTCATGAATGGTTTGTAGAGCTAGCTGCTTCAATTCATGTTGTATGGAGGCGGGTTTTGACTTCGAGTGGATCTTAAGGTTGTTGCTAACGGTAGGCTGTTAAAGAATTCCTGGCACACATACAGTGATGCGGTATCATCCATGGATGGGATATCATATTTTTGTCGAAGTTTTTCATATGCAGCTAGTGGAGCCGTATGTGTTTTCAGCCTCGATGCAGCCTGTTGATAATTTGCCCATTGATGCTTATTTACTCGCCTAAAACGCTCCCAAAATTTCAAAGTTGCCTTTTCTCGGTAGGCTTGGAGAGGTTCAATCTGAGTCTGTGCTTCCATAGCTGCAAAAGGTTTAATGAGCATTCCACTATAAAATATTTATTATTGTTATTATTATTATCTGACACATTCGAAACTCTCGGTCGACTTGAAATCAAACATTTATTTGAATGTTACAATATACGGACTTTGATTCATTCACTCTTACATACATCAAAGGTAGAAATATGTGATGAACGGCCGCCATTTGGGATCAGAATACTGGAGCTAATGCCGAGATCCGAGGATCATCCAGAAGTTCCAATTCTTAAAGCAATCCGTCCAGTTGTCTCGGGAAATTTATTTTATTCGATTTTTGGATTAGGCGTATCTTGGAACTTAAAACTCCAATTTCGTATGAGATGGGAGGTATTAAATTTTTATTCCTGGTCAATCACAATGGTTCTTTATTGAAAGCAATTAACAAAAGAAAAAAGAAAGAAATACTTCTTATTGCTTAACTGTAAAACAAGAGAAAATATCTGATGTGGGCAACACATGACTTCCTTGTACGCCTATTAAATTATAAATCCGTGGCCCAAAAAGTGATACTGAATTTGGTTACTAGTTTCCGAAGATTGCAGTAAAAACGACACTCGGCGTCCCGACATCCATCTATTGACACACACACACACAAAAACACACACTCTTGTTACTGGAGGTCTCATTCCTTTATTATATGTCGTTTTCCTTCAGTAAGTAACTAGTTTCTAAGATATTTCTTCATGTTCCGTGACAACAATAAAACTGTCAATATCACTGGATAAAGTATTAGAAATCGACAGTTTAGACATTTTAAGCGGAAAAATCCACTTAACATCTTATTCTCATGCTACAGACTTGTTGATCTCACAAATGGGGAGGAAAACTAATATTTTACACTAAATTTTAACACTTAAAACAAGTAATAAAAATATTTGATGGGATTGGAAACCAAATTGCGTATATAACCATTATTACCGAAACATATGATTTCTATTTTAATCACTACCACTATCACTACTATATATTATTACTGTAGTATAGATCCCTTTTGCGGCTCTCAGTAGCGATGGATTTTGACGAGTGAGGTATCAAAAGAAAGAGAATTTCACGGAGAAGTGACGAATCCTGATTTTGTTTCTTAAATTCTTACTAGGGCTTAAATAAAAGTGATGAAAAAACTGGGAGGTTTCAAAGATTCGACGACCGAGAGTCGCCGGATCGAGACGGGATAAGTTGGGTTTTAAAGATTTTGACGCGGGCCTCCTGCGTTTTAAAGCCCTAAAACCTACCGTTTTCGAGATGACGCACGGTCCCGCACGGGCTCTTTGCCATCTTGCGGACGTGCCGTCGTCATGGCAACTTTTATACCTTTAAATGCCAGTTGAGACTGTTAACAAAAGCTTATTAATAACTTTTAAAACGTTTTGTAAATAACTTATTGTTTTTATGTTTCCATCAATGATAGAATACTACAAACAGAAAATGGTATAGCTGAGTCTTATTGCTTAACTGTTAAATTGAGGGGGTACTTTCCAGTAGGGCAAGCTAATTATTTATTAAGTATTAACTATTACTTGAACATGGTCATTATAAACTATTATAAAGCTTTACCAAATGTGTGTGTTACATAAACTTTGTTGATAATATTATATTGTTTATACGAATAAATATGTTTCCCTAATATCGCTTATACTTCAAATTTATTTAGGATTCATTAAGATATTTAATACGGAAGTTCTCGCACGGGAATACTAGTTTAAATATATTTTTTGATGATAGTCTAATATGACCTTCAAGTAAAGTACCGCTTCCGGTTTTTCAATTTAGATCAAAATCTAGTATGTTATTTAAATCAATATACAAATTATAAATACTAAATTTGAGAAGTTTTTCATAGTATTTTAATAGAATTTTTTATGGAAATCAATTATGACCTTCAAGTAAAGTACCACTTCTAGTGATCAAGCAGTGACCAAAAAGGGAGGTTCACAACTAGATTTTACAGCAATCCTAAATACAAAATTTCAACTTTCTACGGCAAACTGTTTTTGAGTTATGCGAGATACGAACGTACGTACGAACATATGTATGTACAAATGCCACGACGAAACTAGTCAAAATGGATTCAGGGATGGCCAAAATGGATATTTCCGTCGAAATCTGAAAACCGAAAATTTATTTATATCAATAATTTATTCAATAATTATTTATTACATAATTTTTTAGTCATGAATAATGTTTCTAATAAGCAAGTTACTGATTTATTATTTGAATTATTCATTATTTTTGTCAAATTAAAAAAAAAAGTACTCAGTACCCATTATTGGGTTATTGAAGCCGTAGTGTTTGTAAGTGCTATCGATTTTAAGATCGCACGATCGCGTAACGATTTATTTTAACATTTCAAATTTCTTCGATACAAAGTTCCATTATACTGTTGTCGATACCTTCACCTGAGCACCAGAATCAAACGATCATAGTTGTATTTAATAAGAGATATTATAATTTAATATTGAAGATATATTATTTTATTTAGACTTTAAAATTGAAGAAGTATTAGATATTGCTTACAAGAGAGACACGGTTTGCAATCCCAAAATCCTGATCCAGATACATTCGCAACCCAAACATGTATCAATAGCAGATATCAACATTGAATAGTACTTGCCACATGATTTAAATAACCCAGAAACTGAGATTTCAGAACAAAATGAATTTTTTGACTTTGGGTTGGTAAGACTATAAATGTGGCAATCCTGTTGAGGATGTGAGGATGTTAAATAATTATAAACATATGAGGAGATTATTCGTAAGGTTTAATACACCATTACTCTCCTCAGAGCGAGTTGAAAGACTGTTTTCTTTTGCAAGTATTACTGATTATCCAAGAGATAATAGGTTAGCAGACGATTTGTTTGAGAAGAGAGTGTAGAAAATAAAGGTTCAATCATGAATAAAATGTGTGAAGTTATATCATAATAATAATATATAATAAATAATATAACATAAAATAAATTATACAAATAGGTTTGTAAATTGTTAATTAAAAATACTGGAAGTAAATTCGAAAAATTTATTTATATTTCTCTTCTTCAAAATAATATTAAATACTTAAAAATATTTGAATGAACATGGCTTCTGATAAATTAATTTTCTTTCAAATATTTTTTATTTAAATTATTTTTTTTATTCAAATATTTTTAGTTGAATATTTTTTTTTATTCAAATATTTTTAGTTGAATATTTTTTTTTATTCGGATAATTTTTTTATTTGAATAATTTCTTTGTTTAAATAATTTTTTTATTTCAATATTTTTTTCCTCGAATATTTATTTTTTATTCGAATAATTATTTTTATTTGATCACTGATTAAAAAAATGATGAATAAAAGAATAACTGAATGAATAAATAAATGGACAATTCATTATCTTTGAATAAAATAAAAAATGTATTCATTATTTATTAATTATTTTCTGAATGAAATTTTCCAACACTGCTGTAGACATACAAGATGAATACTTCTAACTCGACTACGACGAAGCCACAAGGAGCCTAATTTGTTTAGCTTGAACCTTAGTGGTTCTCAATCTGGGGGTCGCCCCTCTCTAGGGGGCGTGATAAAATTAAAGAGAGGGCGCGATTATATCTAGGAAAAATATATTGACAAAAAATAAAAAAAATTATTAATTTTACAGAAAACATTCTGACATGATAAAAAATAAAATAAACTTTACACTGATATAATACACTTATAAATAGTTATTGCACAATGTATTTAATAATTAAATGATCAAAATTTAATATATAATTTATTTGAAAATTAGAATCGATATATGCATTAGGTGATTATGTAAACAAAATTAAATACAAACTAATGTTATAATTACAGCACGATTTCAGTGAAAATTATTGTATGGGGGCAAGATGAAAATTGTGATTGAAAATTGGGTCACAAATACCAAAAGATTGAACACTGCGTTAGTAGATATCTAATGATGTTTTGAGGGAATGGCTCAACCGATTTTCAAGTATGATGGGTCGAATTACTCGTGATCCCGTGAAGGTTTTGAAACATTTTGAGCTTAAAATACTAAATAAATGTTGTATTAAATATGTTAAAGCTTAAGTGCACTAAAATTTTTTTAGTTCCAGTATTTTTTAATTATTTAAAAACCGAAATTTATACTAGTATTAGTCCGTTTAGAATGGGTTTTCATGGAAACCAGAACACTGTCATACACATATATTAATAGCCAAAAGCTCAAAAACGGTTTTATACCAAATATAAGGATATACCACACTCCAATTTCATGAATGGCGTATCATTTGATTCAGAATTTTAGGGTGGATTAGTAAATCCCACTCTCAGTTCTTACTTCTTTTGTGTCAGAAATAAATAAAATTGACACAAGGATCATCGACTATTTTTTTTATGTTGGAATGATCCCTTTTTCAGACTAAGTACTCAACCAATTAACAATACGAAGGTTCTGTTTGACAAAGAATTTAAAAATAATCGCAGTTTTTGATTCAACACACCAAAAAACCTTAAACAAGGTAAAAACAATTTGTTTTTTTCAGTTCCGAGTATGCTCGAAATTTTGGAGCCACAAAAATTACTTTTGGATTTGAAGCTCTGTATCTCTTCTTCAGTGTATCCGATATCGACGTTATTAGGCTCTTTAGAAAAAGGGAAGTTTACTCTTTTTGAACATAAAAACAGTTATTGCATTATCTTAGAAAGTCCTTGTGAAAAAATTCGATAGCAAATAAAAACGAAATTGAGGTTTATTTATAAAGCGGATAATGTTTAAATTCTAAACACGTAGGAACGCCACGGATAAGCAACTTGCGTTGATTTAGAACCTTTACTGACGATCCAAATTTGGTTTGAATAGTTTAAACGGTTCCTGATTCAGGGGCATTTTTTTGAATCTTAAAAAAAATTTGAATGGTGCACTCAATTTGATGGTGCAAAAATTTGAAATTTGAAGAGTGCACCTTCTATGTTCTAGCATCAATTAGTTCACTTATCTATTATTTACCATATTATTAAAGTATACCCCAAAATTAAAGTGTACCCCAAAATTATTAAAGTATAAGGTGAAATATTAATTACCTGTTGAGTCCTCTAATTTGGATACCTTTCCAAGAGCCTGATTTGCGATTACCATTGTTCATTAATTATCCAATATGATATTCATACTTACAGGACTAATGATATCATAATGTTATTTAAATTTATTTATCAGGCTTAATCAAAATTATCAGAATTTATAATGTACTTGGATATTAAATAACAACCTTCTTCCTGACATTTATCTTTTGTTATGTATTGAGGTTACTGGGATTGAAGGAAATAATCAAGATTAATAATATTAATTAAATAAGGAATAAATTAAATAATGATGCCTCTGCATTTTCAAACAAAGAGAAGCGAGTCTCTACCTGTAAGTACCTGGAACGGGGGGTGCAGTTCAAGACCGCCAATAGGCCGCTTAAGATAAGCGAAAGTAAGAGCACCATAAACTTAGAGATAGGCCAGGTCGACATGGTGTAATAAAATCTGCCGCCAAAGGTTGCAAGTCCTTTTTCAAATATTCTTATAGCTTCAGCCAATAAGATGTCCCAAAAGGAGAGTGGGGAAAAAATTCATCTTTTCAAGAAGAAGTAGGGGAATGAGTGGAAGAGACGGAGGAAAGAGGAGTTTTAGAGAGTTCTGGTGAGAAGTTTGAAGTGGAGAATTCTGGAGAGAAGGTTGAAGTGGATAGTTCTGGGAAGAAGGAGGTTCGAGCTGGAGGCAGAAGACTGAGGTTCGCAGAGTGTACAGCTGAGCAGCCCATCGAGACAGGAGAGAGAGACCTAGACCATAGAGCAACAATAAGATAAGTACTAGTCCTTTGATTCATTGTGTACATCAATGTATAATATTATGTGGCATCCGGAAAATATTTTAAATAAGCAAGAGTTCTCCCAGTATTCTCAAATACATATGTTACCGTCTGTAGATTTTTACAATGAGAGTAATTTAGATTAGAAATTACTAAGCCAATAGGTTAATTAATATCGTAACATAAATAAAGTAAGATCTGTAACAAAATCTGCCATTCTATTTACCCATCATCTAGTTAATTAAGTGAAATGGTGAACACGACACTCTTGGAAAGGTTCTTCAATGGTATTTATAATATCCCAAGCTATTAGCCAAAGCAGGGGGGTCTGCGGTTTCTAGTCTTTTATGTTAAAATATAGTTTGATTGATCGGCTCCCTTCTGGAACCGATGCAAATAGAGATTAAATTATATCAGTAAATTGAGTAAATGTTGTTTCTGGAACCCCCACCTGCCTTAGAAAAGCAGTTTGCCAGAAACATAGCACTTTATTTATCAAAATTAATCTATTAAAACTGGTGCATGAGTTTAACCAAGGAGTGATTCAGAATAGACTTAGCCATTAAATATTTTAATACAAATATCTTATCATTGAATATTAATTGATGAAGAAGGTCTGGACTTTCGATGGGTGATTGCCGGTCTCGTCATTTCTAGTCAGCTGTTCTGCACGTTGACCATGGTCCCCTCTCCATCAGTACCTCGACATATCTTAAGTCATGGAGCATGAAGAAGCCCGAGCAAGTGTCATTGTCGACAGCCAAAGAGAGAGAGTTGTTGTCGTCGAAGTCAGGGCCAGAGCGAGAGTGTCCCAGCTAGTGAATCTTCGTCAGACGTCAGAGGGAGAGTCCTGCTGATTTCTCTTCAAATTCTACCCCTCCTTCCTTGGTTGTCTTCAAACTTTTCGACTAGTAGGAGTTAGATTAATTTTTGTTATTGGCTAGATCCCGCGCAGGAGATTTCTATTTTCAGCCCCGTTTTTATTGGTTGCTCTATCTCCCGCAAGAGAGAAAATCTCAGTATTTACCGGTGAAAGCTCCACCCACTTCTAAGAGGAGGTGCCCTCTTAGAATACTTTAAAATTATTCTAATTGAATTGCATCCTTCCCAGGCCTCCGCCGTTTTTTCGGACGTATGCGGGGCTCCGAGGGTGATTGGTTTCCTGAAATTTCACGAGGAGCCACATCCTGCCACTGTCACATTCACAATAGCTGGATGGCTCTCCATATCTTTTTAAATCAAATTATTCTGAATTTCTAAGGATTTCTGGTGAAAGTTTGTTATTACAACTAACTCGACCTGTCTTAGCGGTCTATTCGGGTGCTAGCTGTCACTCGTTATCAGCTCTTGACAGAGTACCACTTTTTTTTCTTAGCCGGTGTCCTTGCCTGTCTTCTTCTCTTTCCTTGTGGATCTTTTTTTGGCTTGCCAATTATCTTATCTTATCTAATCTCATTTAACTAATCTTGTTAATATTTAATACATGTCTCACACAACAAAATTTATGAGAAAAAAATATTTTTATTTTCCCCCGAAAATTTGAATATTGGGTTTTCAGAGTGCTAAAACCAAATCTGAAGTCAGTTTCGAATAAAAATAATCTGTTAATATACTTCACTCCGTAGATGAATACAGTTTTCATTACAATGGACCCTTCAGATCACCCTAAAATTCAATTATTTCATTTTGAAAAATTGAGTTTCGGTCCCTGATGCCTGTGTACTGAATCGAACATCTTTTGCACTATAGCGGCTTCGCAATAACCGAATTACGTGTTTTTCTATAAACTGTAATGTCAAAACGGTTCAAACGATTTTGATGAAACCTCTTTTCCGCTTTTGGTGCACATTCCAATACAACAATTTAATTATCCTTCAAATTAGTAACGCGAATGCTCCGGGAAATTTAGTTTTCGAATGAAGTATTTGAAAAACTATTTAAAATAAAATGGGTTTCAATAGAAACCAGGGCAGTATTCTCTCTTTAATCTCTAACCACAGCCAAAAGCTCAAAATCGGTTTTGTACCAAACATAAGGTTCTATCACACTCCAATGTCATGTATGGGATGGGTATCATCGGATTCAGAATTTCATGGAGCATACCAGAATCGTACTCTCAGTTCTTATTTCTGTGTCAGAAATAAATGAAGTAGACACAAAGATCATAGAATTTTTTTTTCTGTTGGAATGATCCCTTTTCTCAGACGAAGTACTGTACCATTTAACATATAAAGGTTCCGTTTGACATATAATTTAACCTAACATCTGACCGTGCAACTAAAATTGTTGTAGATACTTCCAAATTAATTAAAAATGCGTCATTATTAGGAAAGATACAGGAGCTTGAACATTATAGCCATGTTTTCATGTTTCTACCGCTGGTAAGTTAGGAAAGTTCTATAAAACTTCGATTATCTGTCTCGACACATACCTTATCCTATAATCGAATTCAAGCAGATCACTATATAATATATACTGTGAACCTATAAAAAATGGTTATAAAACTTCTGAATTAATTGTAATATTTATAAAGTCTAAGTCACGACTGAGGCTCCTTAAAATTTATAAGTTTATTATTTTCTCATTATTGTTATTTGTGTTCCTATCGAAAAGAATAATTTCGATATTTCGAGCCTACAATTCGATGCGTGCAAGTCTTAAAAAATACTTTATTAAATAAAATACAGAATTGCATGATATCAAATAGTGAGCTACTGATAGTGTTAACTTACAGATAGACTGTACTAAAAACCTTACTACTGGCCTTAAACTAGACTTAAAGCTAGCATAGAGAGACTGTACTGTCTCAAACTCTTTCTTACACACTCATTGATCTGTTCGTTTGAGATGGGTTTTATGCATACAAAACTGGAGGGGATGTTTAGGGATATAACATTTGCTAGGGATTGACAAGTAGGAAGCAAAACAATAACTTCCTCGGTTAAAAGTCCTATTTAATAAGTAATACTTCCTGGGTCAAAGCCCTGTGATAACTCTACCAATGTATTTAAATAACTTATTTACGTATGTTCTTGTCTTTTTTAAAACTAATTAGGCTTTCTCAAAATATTTTTATCTAATAGTAAATGTAATGGCTTTACTGTTATTAAATTGTTAATATTTATTGTACGTCACGTGAATTTAAAAAGCGGAAAACTACTTTTCTGTTAATATTTCTTAAGTTCTCCCACTATTAGTCCCACTTTTTTTGTTTTTTGATGGTACTGATGGTTAACGGAAACTGACGGATAAACGAGTGAGGGTTAATCAAGTTTTGCTGTATTGCTTAATCGGTTCAAATTTTCGACATGCAGTTTGCAATAATTCTACGCGTTTCAGTGCCCCCTGAGTCCAAAAAAACGTATTATTGATCATTGGTCTGTCTATGTGTCTTTCTGTGTCACGATTATCTTTTAAACAGGTTTACTGATTTTATTTTGAACTTCAATTCATTCGATTTTTTAAACCTCATTTTTCATTCATGTAATAGAAGAACAAAATATTTTCTGCTCATTTTAATTAATAAATATAATAATTTTAATACATAAATCACAAAACCGATATGATGTTGTAATTTTAGTCGAAGTTCAACCACTGGGCGATCCTAGTTAAAATAAAATTTAAATGAATAAAAATCCTGACTACGAAACTAACTTTTATATCTTACAATCCCATTCGTCCTAAGGACAGGAATGTTCTTAAGCGAATTGGTGTATTGTTAGTGAAGTTGACGCCCATGAAATATTGGACCTTGGTGAAGCAGTCGGGTGCCTTCCGTAACTGTCCCGTGCAAGTACATGCTGGGTCCGTTCATCTGTGCATGTCAAAATACAGAAAGCTCCTTGCATCTGTGCATGTAAACACACAGAAATAAAATTAATGTATTGAGTGAAGAAAAGTCATAATTTTCATTTGGGTGCGGAAAGTACACGACTATAACATGAAGTTTCAATATTTCAGGGCCGTCAACTTTACTAACAACCCACCATTGCGGTAAAGTAGATATGGAAGAACGTTCCGTTTCTTAGGACGAATGGAATTGTAAGATATAAAAGTTAGTTTATTTTTTTATAATAGAGTTTTTTTTTTTATTAAATAAATTTTTACTTATAACTACATGTATAATTAATTTGGTCCCGAACACGTTCTACAATCAATTTTACGATGCCTCGCTTTCCAAAACATTACGATCGTAAATTTTCACACTAAAATTTTAAATGTTGAAAGTATGGTTGACTGTGGAAATGTATATAGAAGTTTGGTTGGAGGTGCGGTCAATAAAGAAACACACAAATAAGAAAAAACATTTTATATTGTGTACCGACGTTTCTTCTCAAGTTTTAGGTCATCATCAGGGCAGAGAGGCTTAGAATCAAGCGTCAACTAAATACTATTTATTCCAGTACTTACTATACATTATCAAGCATTTTCAACTAAAAGCTGTTTAGTTGGTGCTTGACTCTATGCCTCTCTACTCTGATCAAATTACAACTTAATTTTACGAAGATTAAAGGAAAAATATAACTAACGTAAATTTAAAATCTGGTTATCTAAATTATAAATATATTTTTATCATTTACATTGGAAAATAATTTTGAGAAGTTATAAAAACAATTGCCATAAAATATGACATCACTAATTGCTCAGTGTCATGGCCGAATTAATATAGATATCCCATCAGGAGCTTGGCTCAGTCTGTGGACGTCTTCCGAGCCCTTTCGTATCGATGCAACTTCTATCATCACTCTTAAAGTAGAGTAAAGTTTTCGTTTAATATTTTAAGTTCCGTGGGAAAATTGTCACAGTAGCTCGTGAAAAATAAATTGTTACTTCTCTCACAGGAAAACCATATTCCTTAGCACCAGATTTCTTACAATTGTAAGTTTAGTCATACAGAGCTAAGATGTCCTTACTTAAGAAATCACATGTTCCTTTGGAGGAGGCTCTTAATATAGCAGGTATCCCTTTTATCAATAATTTATTTTATCACTATTAAAAAAACAAAAACCAATTTCGAAGATTATTTATTATCAAGTATCATAGTTTTAATCATTAGCATGTTTTTATAAGATTTGGTTGTAAGGGTCAGTTTTAGATTCAACCGAATAGACTATGTATATACTAATATAAAATTTTTAATTCAAATTCCAAATATGATAACGGGGTTTATAAAATATTTGGGGTGTCCCTTTCTTTGCATAGTAATTTGGGAAGCCTCGTATTGTAAGTGGGTTATTGTCCTACTATTTTTAAATGATTAATAAACCTTATTTTTTATTAATTATCTATACAGAAAGTTTCGTATATGTATAAACGTCTTGCTGTAACCTATAATTTAAAGACAGCGGAAAATTGATTATTAGAAGGCGTGCAGCACTTATAATGGAATATAGGAAGCCTATTTACGCTTAATTATCAATTAAAAACATCGATTGTTCATTGCTGAGTGATGTCATTATTCCATTAGTCGTTCATTACTTCATGACTCGTGTTATTATTTTTTTTTAAACTGAACTCCATGTTCAAATAATTGCTCAGGGCCTGATTCAGTGTGAAACTTTGAATTTATAAGAAATATGCACTGATATTTTTTTTTCTCAAGTTTAAATTTTTTTACTGCTAAAAGATTCTCAAATATAGTATATTGCTTTGTACTCCGAAACTACAGAAATTATATTCACTGGATAATTTTAAACAACACAGAACAATTAAAATATCATGAGGTCAGTCAGTAAAAATTTTAAATCAGAACTTGTAAGATTAAAATTATGATACATCGGAAGGATCATAGGTGTCAGGCAATCTGTCAAAGTGTAATCACCACACTTATTACTTATATCCCGTGATTATAATTCTTAATAATTGTTATTAAACATATATATATGTATACACTCGAGAACAAAAAAACCGGCGCACGTTGAATTTCACTTAAAATATGCAGATAGAATATATTGCTGTATTTGAACAAGCTCATTTATAAGCCACATTAATGGGGTTTACATTAGAATCGTCTTTTGCAGTAATCCATCTAGGATTAGTGACTAATGTCCAAAAATTGGGAATAAAGTCAATTCAGTTAGCCATCAGTTCTCTACAGGTGTGTGTTTTTTATTTATTTTAATTTATTCGTTATTTTCATTGTTGGTGTTTTTAATTTTTTTAAATGGTGTTGAATGCCACGGTAGTCACTTGAGTCATCGCATTAATCGAGTACGGAAGATACCAGAGATACGCGGCTTGGGCTCTAGGGCTACGGGAAACAACGGTTCGGAAAGCGGCCCAGAGGAACCCGGAGACAGGCAGATACTCTAATAGACCGGAATCGGAATGGCCAAGAGCGACAGGCCAAGCCGGCGATTCCTTCATTGTGATGCAGACTTTCCGAAACCGCTTCCAGATCTCAGTAGAGACGTCTAGCCGGTTGCGTGTATCTCGGAGTGCGGATATCAGTTTACAAAAAGTAAGAAGAGGAATCGCTGAAACGAACCTGCATTCCAGGATGCCTGCCGCAGATCCTCTCCCAACCACAGCTCACCTCCGTTGGGTGCATGAATTTCAAACTCATGACCGCGTTTGATTGGGCTTCTGTTGTTTTTTAGACGAGTCCAGTTTTTACATGAAAGGTTCAGATATTCGAGTTAGTGTGTACCGAAGAAGATGGAAATAGAACAGAAACTAAATCATCTGCATTCCAGTGGGCATGATTTTGAGCTCAACGGAGGCGAGCTGCTCGGTGCGCTGTGGTGAGGATTCGTTTGTACACTGACATTCACATCCCGAGATACATTCAACTGATTAGGCGTCTCTTCTGAGACCTGATGAAAATAACGAAAACATTAAAAAAACGCACAAGGGTAAGTATAGCACTACTGTGGAGAACTGGAGGCTAACTGAATTAACTTTTTTTCCAATTTTTGGGCATTTGTCCCGAAGTAAAAACATGTAATCAAAAAACTTGATAATGGTACTATTGAATATTTTATACAAAAATCATTGAAAATTAAAATACATTAATTATGGACTCAGCCAGCTCTCGGCAAGCCCTCAGTAATCTCATGGTACTAGTGTAGAATAAGGAACTAATTGGTTATTCATAATCCTTGAATGAAATAAAAAATGTATTTATTGTTAATTATTTTCTGAATAAAAACTGTCCAAAACTGCCATAATTAAAAACTAACAAAAGAATTTTTTGTTTTGTAATATAAGTCTAACTTTTATTTATTTAAGTAGTTAAAAAATAGTTTCATTAAATATTAAGAAAAATATATATATATATATATATATATATATATATATATATATTTAAAGAAAATTACTAGAAGCAAACAAAACAGAAGTCAGAGACAGAGTGGAAAACCAAGGCTGAGATGGTTAGATGACGTGGAAGATGATCTGAGGTGGCTGGGAATGAGAGGATAGCGAAGGAAGGCGGATGTTCGACAGGAACCCATGTCAATTTTACGAGAGGCCAAGACCCAAATAGGCTGCAGGGCCATTAATAAGTAAGTTATGATTGAGGTAGAAATCCCAGTTCATACAATGAAAAGAAAATGGAAAATTTGCTTGAAAAATCGTTGGCCTTTAGCAAGAAATCGAAAAAAGCGAAGGTAAATTCCAACAATGGTATCTATTGTTACGTTAATTTGCAAACAATTATTGATTCAAAAATGATGGAATTAATGAAGACTTATACTGTGAAAACATAGTAATAATTAGTGGTAGTGTCTCAAATATATCAAAGAATGAAGTGAAGAAGTGAAGTGAAGAAGAAAACCATTGAAGTTAGTACGGAAGAAATAAATATTCTTATGACCAGAGTTTCAGATTAAGAATAGGAAGTCATGAAAAACAAGAAGGAAATAATGATATTGAATAATATAGTGGTAAATCTTGAAAAGGGTGCATCCTCTAATTTCTTAGTTCAGTCAGAAAACCATAAGAATTTTATTTTTCGGTCAGATTCGATATATTTCACACGAGAAATACTAATCACTAAATATTCATATAAACCATATAGTTATTAATGCTAATTGTAAAGGTAGGAAAGCATAAAAAATAATAATAATCTTTTTATTAATAAAAATCTCGATTTGTTTATCTTATTAATTAGAAACCTGCAAAAAAAAAAAACGATTTAATCATTTCAAGATAATCAGCATTTGGCTGATACAAAAGGTATCTTATTACAAAAGATAACTGGTGGAAATACCCTATGTTGCATTCAATGTTAATGAAAAACACGATAACGAACCTTTAACGACTTTAATTAGTCTTTAAAAAAATCATTAGAAATCAAGCTAATTAATTATTTTTCTATTGCTGGGCTGACATACTTTATTTTACTTTTTTTTTATTTTCAAGGTGGGTTTTTAAGGTTAGATCGAGGGGTGTAACTCGGCTGGGGGGTTCTAGGTAATCACCATTGATACCAAAATCAAAAGCAATGCGCTTTTTTTTCTAAATTGAGAATAATTGAAAGTGATATGAGATCAACGATGATTCAGGATCGCTTTCAATTGAAAATGAACAAGCTGAGGAAATTGATTTTTCTGAGTTATCTGATGCTCAGATATTTTTTCTCCGAAAAAATCCAGAAAAAAGTTATTTAAGTAAACAAATATGGTCTACATGGTTTTGCAATGACAGAAGTTTAATAGTTAAACTACAATGGGAGTTCGTGCAATCAATTAATCGCAATGCAACTGGTTTACATTGTCTCTACAAATTAACGGAATTTATCCTTATAATTTTCTTGGCCATATTAGGTATAAGATTATGCTGCTGATATTTTATATTTCCAATGTTTATTTCAATTTAATATTGAAGCTGTACATACAGTTATATCGACTTTATGCAGGGAGCCCAAGTCGCGTCCTTACCCTGGAGTCCCTAAATGCTTAGTTACGCCCCTGATTGGATCGTACTCCCATAGTATTTCAATGATGCTTAAAAAATTACTTGCCTCGTTTTAAATGCTACCCGTACTCAAATTTTCTGACCGATGTCCTCTAAAGGCTAAATAATACGTTGATATTCTTATTACAAAATCTATTATCATTGGTAATTTCTTTTCATTTGTATTGAAATTTGTATGTCTCTTATTGTAAAAGTACATAAATGTCTTTATTTATCATTCTTATATCATATGCTATGCAAGAATCAATGTGAATTTAATTTCTTTCGTGATCTTCAATTTTTTTTTTCAATCATTAATATTTTCTGTACACCAAGAAGAATTGAAGTTTTTGTCCAGCTTGTTAGCTAATAGCCAACAGAACTTACAACACACATCATTTAATATATTGGCAATACTATAGCGCATTAGACAATTTTTCAAAAGTTTAAATAATTTTTAAGATTTTTTTTTTTTAAATTGAGGTCTTGCAACGGCATTGTCTAGGCTTCCTTGGCGTTATTTACGACTATAATTAAATGTAGAAAAGAAAGTTTCAGAAGTGGCCAAGTGTGGAATTGGAGAATTGGAAGTTACTTTATTAGAAAAAAAAATATTATAGAGTAATAAAAATAATTATTATAGGATTCAAGGAGAAAATAAATGAATTAAAAAACGAAATTTTATGTTCTAAGAAATATAAACAATATGCTAATGAATAAAATTCAAAATACGAGCAGCCGAAGATTCGAAAATACATCACATAATGACCTCCTCAACCACAAAATATCTGATGTGGGCAACACATGACTTCTTTGTACGCCTATTAAATTATTAATCCGTGGCTCAATAAGTGATACTGAATTTGGTTACTAGTTTCCGATAATTGACATTCGGCGACCCGACATCCATCTATTGACACATACACACAAAACCACACACTCTTGTTACTGGAGGTCTCGTTCCGTTATTATATGTCGTTTTCCTTCAGTAGGTAACTAGTTTCCAAGATATTTCTCCATGTTCCGTGACAACAATAAAAAATGGGGAGGAAAACCAGTATTTTGCATTCTATTTTAACACTTAAAACAAGTAATAAAAATGTTCCATTGGATTGGGAACCAAATTGCGTTAGTAACCTTTATTATTGAAACATATGATTTCTCTATTAATTTAAATATAATTTTTGATGTAAGCTTATTATGACTTTCAAGTAAAGTACCCTTTTTGGCTCACGAATTTTAACCAAAATCTATTAAATACATTTATATCGATATAAAAGTCCTATTTACCAAATTTGAGATGTTTTACATTATAATTTAATATAATTTTTTATGAAAGTCTAATATGACCTTCAAGTAAAGTATCGCTTCCGGTTTTCCAATTTAAACCAAAATCTAGTATGTTATTTAAATCAATATATAAATGATAAATACTAAATTTGAGAAGTTTTGTATAATATTTTAATATAATTTTTGATGGAAATCAATTATGACCTTCAAGTAAAGTACCACTTCCGGTAATCAAGCAGTGACCAAAAAGGGAGGTTCACAACTAGATTTTACAACAATCCTAAATACAAAATTGTAACTTTCTATAGCTAACCGTTTTTGAGTTATGCCAGATACGAACGTACGAACGTACGTACAGACGCCACGACGAAACTAGTCAAAATGGATTCAGGGATGGCCAAAATGAATTCGAAAATTTCAGATTACAGGAATTCCTTTACTTCGTACAAGGAAGTAAAAGCTTTAAAATATCTAAAGGGACCTGAAATGAAGGGATAAATTTTATCTGTAAATCTGATGATGGGTTCATACTGTGAGTAAGACTACGCTAGTCATCGAAAAGAACTTCTGGGAGCATCATATGCTTCAGTGGTGGACCGATTACTGTCTTTGTAGAACAACCAATCGTTGCTACGCACAGAAAGTGAGCATACAGCTGCCGAAGAATACTTAAAAATATTAAAAAAGTTAATTGAGCTCACTTGCAAGAAAATTAATGCTAATATGAATGTGGTCAATCTGCAAGAAATCTGATAAGGAAAGGAAACTTCAACAAGAAGAGTAAACATATGCGAGAATCCATTACCTAAAAGAAAATATTTAAAAAAAATATTATCACAGTTCAATACAGTGAAAATGACAATCGAATTGTAGTGTTACTAAAGTGGAACCCCAAACTAATGTTTCTCAGAATAAAACTTTTAGTTTTTGTTTTTGATATTGGAAATACTAAGAAAGAATATGTACATAACTATATTCAGATAGTTACTTTACCTTTCAATCGCAAGGTTATTAGAGCAATGTTTTCCTTTAAAATAATATCTATTTGACAGGTAAAATGTAAAGTATAACTTCAGTGGTGAATAGTCATCATACTAAAATCTAAATGACTTATTGTTACTATGACGTATTTAAAAATATATTTTATTGAATGGGCCTTTGAGAGAATTTAAACATCAATGTGATTACAGACCTTGCTAATTAACTCTTTGACACAGGTAGCGGACTCTATACCAACTACGTTACCTTCACGACAGGTACCGTCTACTTCAGTGCTCTCTTGTCATGCCAGGCCATAGCCGTTGTGATGCCTGCTGTCGGTTGTGATCTCAAGCTCACCGACACCACGAAAGGCGCTATTGCATCCATGACATTTACAGGTAAAAAGTAAAAGAATATTTATATTGACACATGGTTGGCTGAGGTATAAAAAATATTTAACTAATTAACAAGTATTTGACAATTATAATCTCTTATATCCCTACTCCTCAAATCTTCTTTTTGCCTATCCAATCATAATTACCAGGGGTACTCACAACCTCATTAAGCATGTTCATTTCAGGATTATGAGGGGCTCAGTGTAATACTATCCTATCTTTCTAAATAGATACAGTGGCACTGTTTGTGTAAAATGGTGTAAATTTGTTTTAATCAAATTTGTTTTTATTTTTTAATATTTCTTGTAAAAAAAAAAAAAAAGAATCTTTGTCCACTTTTTATTAAGTTCGTTTTTTGTTTTCTTCTCCTGCTTCTTTATGGAAGTAATACGAAATAACACGTTTTTAATTTTGCTGAAGTAAGTAAACAAATACCTGACTGCTTGTAAAAATACAGATACCTAACCGCACAAACGAATACCGACGACTTTGAAACCTGTGAGATGACAAAAAAATATGGCGGCCATTTAGTAGACTGACAGTGCCAGTAGCTTAACATCAAGTCTGTAATACTGAGCTTGCTATTTGACTTGTTTTCTACTGCATGCTATTGATGAAACTCGTCGCTTCGTACAAATAGCATACGTAGAGGATTGTGAGTACCCCTAGTAAGACCTCTTTCTACTATATCTCCATAAACATGTTATAAATCTATTCATTTTTTTTTTTTATCCAATGCCATACGCATTGGAATACTTTATTATTTATTTACCAAGTACTTTATTTGGTATTTTTTTTACAACTACCACTCCTTTCAAAATTCACTTATTGAGAATACGGAAACTTTTACGAAAATCTTCACCAAAAATACTAAGAACAGTAGTTTTCGTTGAATCATGGAGATTATTGCCTGTATAGCTTTCCTGATCTATATGTTAATCGGAATTCCTATTTTGATCTCTCCATTATCTGAACATAAAGAAAAAAATGTAGTCCTTGTTTGTTTGTCAAGATAGGCTTTTTTTTAATGCTAGAGGTGATTCAAGCATTTTGTAACATAGAAGAATTCATTTATTTGTATTCCTTCTTTTATATAAACGTCCCTTTAATTTCAATATATAATTCACAGTTCATTCATTGCTGAAACCCATCTCCAATACAAACGGTCATTTTTTTAGTCCTGTATTACATAGCATACCCAAAATCGGAAGTTGATACATCTTCTAACGATTCAACTAGAAGAATAAAGAATTCCAAAATAATAAACTCTTATAATTTTTCATGACGGATTAATATTTCTTCATCTCAATATATTGAGTAAAATAAGCCTTTATTGACAGAATCATAAAGTTTTAAAGGTAACCTATAGTTGCCTTCACGAAAATTGATACTTGAGTTGAAGACACTGTTTGGCGTGATTTGGCGAAAGGGGATGTCTTGAGCCAATCCTCCTCGAGAGAGTTGGCATCAGGACATCTCCGCTGTTTCCAGCAGTCTCCTTCATTCCTTCACTCTCTCAGTTTCAAAGAAGCTGTGCACAGAGCAGCTGCAGTGTTTCTCATGTATTGCAGGTCTTAAGCATCCATTTACGTGAAGGCAACAATAACACCTCCAGAGACCCTTTATGCCCATTGTACCTAATACAAAGATGCTGTGGAAGCACATCTCCTGAGATCCTTAATGCCCGGTGTACCTAATGCAGAGAGAGATGACTCCAAAGTACACCACCAAAAAACCTAATATTCATCGTACCTAAACACCTGCTTCAATCCAACTTTAATTGTATTATTATTACTACTTCTGTAAAATTATATAGGTATGCTGTTCTCCGGCCAGCTATTCGGCTTTTTGGCGGACACTTTCGGACGGAAGAGAGTGGCCCTGTACAGCCAGATTATGACTGCTTTCTTGTTGACAGCTTGCGGGTTAACACCTGGCACTGTGACTTTGATGGTGATGCTGTTCCTTAACGGTTTTTTGTAAGTTTGTGCATTGAGAATAACGCCTTATGCTTCTTGCTGAGAAAAGATCAGGCAAAAGTTTTAAATTTAGTTAGTTACTTCTATCTTTATTTTCTCGAAGAAATGAACTGTTTAATTTTAAAGTAATACCACATTTAATTCTGCCACATTTAACAGCAAAATGTACTAGTTATTGCTTCATGTAATGATTCATATCATATTAATATACAAAACAAAAGTCAAATGAAATAAATGAATGAATAGAATAAAAAACGATACAAATAAAATAAACAGGTTCATAAAAAATAATATAAATTAAATAATAGCAAAATATGTAAACAACTAAGATAAAGAAAATTTATGTTAAGGTAAAATAAAATATATCATCTTAAACATTCATACCTATGAACAATATTTGCATTCTACACGAGGCAACTCAGAACCAAGCTTTGTCCTTCGCCACATGTTAAGGTCATGCATGATGTGGGATATAGTTTGTTACATGAACCATTTACTATTGTTCGAAGGAGTTAGAACTGAAAGGATTGGATATACTTGATGATTGAACATTTAGCTGTCCCCCACAGTTCAAGCCCATAGGTCCAAATGGGTTTCAGAATGGTCTTGCAAATTAAATTTTTTTCAATTGAAATATGAGATACATTATTTATAAATAAAGAGACGCTAAATTGACGATAAGGCCACTTATTAAGACTAATAAGTATAAGGCCAATTATTAAAACTACTAAGAAGTGATCTTAATAATTGGTCTTATCGTCGGTAAAACTCTTGTATTTCAAGTCTAATTTGTGGGTTTCATGTTGGTCTTTTTTCTAATAGAAAGCCGAGAGGTATAAATATGTGAAAAGGACAGCGGTATGGAATTAAAATGGACTGGCGGGCAGGATTTGCGTCGGATATGAAAGTGACATTCTGATTCATTAACATTGATCTGCCAATTATTACATCACTGTCCAATCGAGGATAAATCCTTTTGTAGGTTTATGGGTCTAAGTAGCTTCTGGAAATAAAATATAAATTATAAATGTTTGACACTCGCTGCTGTTGCAAAGCCTCTCCTGAAAAGTCAACAGCCTCAGACTGATTGAGATCACTAGTACAGATAATTGGTGATGTTAATTATAAATTGGTTTCAAAATGTTAATGACTCATTCAACATTGATCAAGACAATTATCAACTGAGTTCAGCGACAGTAGACTTTTTTTTTTCCAAACATTGTGTTATCAAAAAGTCGAATAGACCTGTTCAATAAATTAAATATTAGCATATATGTTTATTGATTTAGAGTTTCACTTGTACTAGCTATGATGACAGTGGTGGCTCCCTTATTTTTTAATTTTTTTTAAAGTTTTGTCCACCATGTATAATTTATAAAATTTTATTAATAAATTATAATAATAAATAATATATTAATAAATTTTAAATTTATTTATTAAAATAAGATTGGACTTAATGTATTGCATTGTTATTCATTTAAACCTAATTGTTTGAAAGATGTCTGGGGATGGCTTAAAAGCCGAAACGTAGCATCCAAAAAAAAAAAAAAAAAAAAAAAAACTGGTGGTGAAATTTATTTTCTTTCATTTCAGCCTTTCATTTTCTCCTAATGAAATAGACTATTGTACTGGGTGGAAGGTCGGAGGTGATGGACGGGACTACATTTTCTATCCGGTTTCATAATCCCTAGAGCACGATTATGCTAGTTTTGGAGATGTCTGCTCCAAATTGTTTTCCCTCGCTACATTTGAGTACTTCCAACGGTCCCCTTTGGGTCAAGTGAGCTGAAATTCGTTACATAGGGTTTTCCTCTAGGCAGAACGATTCCTTAAAAATATGCTTAAATTCTAGTCAAAATTTCGATGTTTACCTGAAATTTCGCCGTTTTCAAAGTTTTGTGCATCCCTACAGCTCCACCAAATTAGTTTATAGGATTGAAAATTTGTATCTGAATTGAGTTGATGTTAAGGAAGTATCATTTGAGATCTCAACTTGGTTCCCCCACATTTTATTAAATGTTGGCTCACCTCTTAAACCCCTCCAAATTGAGTAAGTGGGCTTAATACTGTTGCATATGAAAGATAATGAAATTACCTATAAAACAAAAGAAGTTTTATCGTGAAAATTCTTCTCCCCTCTTCCACAGTTATTCTAACCGTGAAATTGATGATTTCGGTTTGAGACTAAAGATCTCCTTAGTCTTACATTTTTTTTAATCACATGATACAACCGTGATGATAGCGTACTGCAACTAGGAAACTACTAAATGAGTTAATCCGCTGAAAGGTTTTCTTATTCCATATTTTAAACTGGCTATCTGGTATATTTTAAATATAGATAAGCTAACCAGCAAAGGGAAGTTCGATTTTATGAGTAAGAAAGCTGACTTATGTACCTGTTATCAGGAAACTAATAAATAGTTGCATAAAATTTGAAAATGTCTGAAAAATAAAAGTCGCATAAATAATAATTTGTTGGATTAGTAGCTATCTTGTTGAAGTACTCATCTCACGGTAAGAATAAGAGAACTCGCCGCCTATAGATGTTGAAGTAGCTTTTACAGATTATTGGTTTTTATAATATTTTAATTTTCTAGACTTAAAGTTACAAATCCATTATAAGGGCAATATTCTATAAATTAGGATGTATTGTGAATATGCATTTAGCGAGCCTATTACATCATCTCTCTTCATTATGCTGAAGAAAAGAATATTTTCATGTTAAATCTAGCCCCAGATTCACGAATTTATTTAGACTTACAGCAGTCCGATTTTAAACAATTAATATCATTAAAAGTTTTAAAGCATTGCAGAAGAGAATTTAAGGCTTTTCTGTGATAGTTCTTGCCGCCAAAATACCTGGTTCAAAACTTGTGAGTTGCCCACTCGTAATATTTTAACAATACTGTCCTGTAATTTTTCTACTTGCTCTTTAGAGATAATTCACAAAATCCTACATACAAAGATTGTTTCTATTTTACCTTAATTCCGACATTCAGCTATTAAAAAAATTCACATTTAATATTTGCATTTTAATGGATATTTATTTATATTATATAGTCTCACTGGAGTTTTGACCCCTGCCTATGTCTACGTCAGTGAGTTCACGGCAACCAAAGATAGAGCGCAAGCGCTTGTCGCACTCACCGCGATAGGTGCCCTGGCTAATGTGTACCTCCCAGGTGAGTAACGCTATTCTATAGTATACATTCATAATCAAGTCTATTCATAACATAATTTATCTTTGACAAAAACAATTTTGTGCAAGGATTACTTTTAAATACCAACAAAAAGTTAAATACCATGAAGATCTTTGTAGCAATTGAATCGCTTCATACTAAAAGGGGTTTTGTCACTATTCCAATAGTTAGACAAAACCCTTTTTAATCCCATACTTTACAAAAAATGTGGAGTCGGATAAGCTCTACTCCTTTGCTGCGATGAAGAGCCCGCGATGCCGGTTTCTCCCCAGAATGGGATGAATACATTGTCTCTGTGATCTCCTGGATTGTATGGCTTAGTGGTAATATAATAATTCATCCTCGTCATCACTACTCGATATTTATGTAGCAATCCATTGAAAGTTGGGGGTTTACTATTCCTTGACGACCCGTCTGCGGACCTGAAACGAGGAAAACACCTCGAAGGAAATACCTTTATCTTTATAAAAATTTGAAGGCATATTTGAAAATTGTAAAAAATAAAATAAAAAATATATACATTAGATAGAGCTACTACTAAGATTAACCTTTTAAAATTCCTATGAAAAAAAATAAGAGAAAATACAAGATTTGCAAATTTATAGTAGTATGGTATAATAACGTTTGTTGGTAGGATGGAGTCAGTTTGACGATTAATGGTACAAATACGTCAAACTGACTCCATTAAGTTACATTCTATTAGTAGTGTGGACTCAAAATGACTCTTAACATTTACAAAATCATCTTATATGAAGTTCCCTGATATGGTCTAAAGCCAGCGGCTGGACGGTATTGAATAGAGTTTGGCAGAGGCATAGTTATGCGCGCAAGTAGTTCAGGTGAATTCATGGAGTCAAGTTGACTCCTACTACCGTCTTAGGGTTAAATTTTCCAGTAAAACTTATTTAAATAAGCTCATTTTATTTATTGGTGGAAAAATTGACTTTTTTTTTTGTTGGATTGAAATAATTGAATGAGTCCAAAATCATATTTATCTTTCAGAGGCTGAAAAGGAAGTGAATGTGTATGTGTTTATATGTGACCTTCTCCTGTAATTTTTCTTTTACCTATAATAATAACAGGGAAGAGAAATAGTTGGGTATTTTTCTTCCACAAGCCTGACATTCAATTACTGTATTCAAGATTTTGGCAAGCAACCCAGTGATTATCAGTTTTTTTACATTAGACCGGTATATATTATAAATGAAGGTAAAAAAAAAAATGAATCCTAATTTTTTTTTTCAAATCTTGGTATGGGTATGAAGTCATATTTCATCCCTACAATATTAATATTTATTAAAATTGCTTTCACATCTTTACATTATCCACGTTTCGGAGAATTTTCCCATCGTCAGGATAATAATAACAATAAACTCTTTATTTATTCTGGGACAAGTTCCTTTAGAATAACTATTCTAGGCAATGATAGGTGGCCTTCAGAGCCTTAGAGTAGATGATATAGGAGCATATGCGTTAACAGATAATTAAAAAAGAAAAGTCAATAAATAAATACAAATGAAAATGATAACAAGTCATAATGCAATAACTTCTAGCATATGAAATAGGTATTGATTACTAACTGATTACGTCTTAAAGCAAAAACCTCACGAAATTCGTATGTTAATAAGATATGACAAAATTATAAATGAAGGAACAGGTTCATTTACAAATGTTGATTGAAATGAGAGAAAATCTATTTACAATATTTTTTGGAACTGCATGGAAAATGAGTGATTGAATAAACGGAATTTGAAGGTGATAAGAGTATTGGAGCGACGAATTGAAGGAGGAATGGAATTCCATAAGGATGAGGATCGGGCAAGAAAAGATCTGTCGAAAGCTGCGGATCGGTGGGCCGCTGTGTATAAATCTGAAGGCCGAGAACGGGTATGACGAGAATGAACAGAGGATTTGAATGAATAATAATAATAATAAAAGGCTTAGCGAATCCGGAGGTTCGATGCCGATACCACTAATCGCTGTCTACAAATCTCGGTCCACCGACTACCGCCCAAACCCAAATTCATTAGATCACTCTTAATACAATCCTCCCACCTACGTTTCGGTCTAGCCCTCGGACGTTTACCAGCCGGCTCAGCGTTTATTAACTTTTTAGGAATTCGTTCGTTACTGAGCCCAACAACTTTGCAAGCCCATTTCAACCGTCGCGATGATATCACTTCGATTATATTAAAAGGGTGCATGCTCCGCAATTCCGCGTTGTGTAATGTCCTAAATTCTCCAGTTGACTCATCCTTTTTCGGACCAAATATTTTACGCAATACCTTATTCTCGAAGACCTTAAGGCGTTGTTCGTACTTCAAGGTTAGCGGCCACGTTTCACACCCGTACAGAACTGTAGGCAAGATAATAGTTTTGTATATTCTAAGTTTTAAGTTTCTGGACAGAATGCGCGACCTAAGTAATGTTGATACCGAAAAATAACTAGCATTTCCCACCTTTAACCGCGCCTTTATTTCCTCTTGAATTTCGTTTTTTCTAGTAATCACAGACCCCAAATACTTAAATATCTCAACGTGTTCAAACCTATTTTCTCCTATATCTATATGCCCAAAATCGCCTCTGTTTCTATTGCTAACCATATATTTCGTCTTATCCGTATTTATTTTGAGGCCAACCTCTTTCCCAGCTGTCACCAACGTTGTTGTATTTAGTTTTATAGTTTCCGCGTCCTCACTTAATAATACCAAATCATCTGCAAACCCGAGCACGGATATTTTACCACCCAGATCTAAACCCCTTTCGGTACGCATTACCTTTCTAATGACATACTCTAGTGCTAAATTAAATAGGACAGGTGAAAGGGAATCGCCTTGTTTTAGCTCCGAGCGAACTTCAAATTTCTCCGGAAAATAATTACCGATTCTAACTTTATTGAATGTTTCGGTCATGCACATATACTACTAGATTTACTAACTTCTTCGGTATTCCCTGCTCAATCAAAATGTTATACAGTCTCTGGCGATCAATGGAATCATAAGCCTTTTTGAAATCCACAAAAAGCTGATGAACTACACCGTTGAATTCTAATTTTTTTTCTAATATTTGCCGTAAGGAAAATATTTGATCGATAGTTGATCGGTTCCGTCAAAAACCACATTGGTAGTCTCCGATAATTTCCTCGGCATATTCCGTGATTCGACTAGTTAGGATCAACGAGAATATTTTATAACATACTGAGAGGACTGATATTCCGCAATAGTTATTACACTCCGTCCTCGGACCTTTTTTGTGAATCGGAATAAGTGAATCTTTCCATTCTTCGGGCATTTTTTAATTTTCTCAGATCTTTTTAACCAAAAAATGCATTTTAGAAACTCCAGCTTCACCGCACGCTTTTATTATTTCACTGGGAATGTTGTCGATTCCCGGTGCTTTATGAGATTTTAATTTTCTGATGGCTATTTCGACTTCCTCCTTACTCGGTTCTTCAATTAACGGTTCAGCACACTGATATTCAGAAGGAGGAGATTGACTATTATTTCTCGAATTCAAAATACTTTCAAAGTGTTTTTTAAATTAATTCACAATGTCCCCCGGATCGGCCAAGATATTGTTATTTTCATCTCTAATTCCATTCATAGCGGTTCAAACTGTACATGTCTCTTACTTTGTTTTCAATTCTATTAGTTTCTATCTCTATTATTTTGTTTTTAAGATATTCTCGTTTTTTATTTTTGAGGAATTTGGACGTTTCATTCATCAAGGCTCGGAAGTTAGCAACATTGTTATCGCTTGGATTATTTAAAGCTTTTAATTTAGCGGCTCTTCTTTTTTCACACAAGTTTAGACAATCATTATCGAACCACGGTTTGTTCTTTTTATTGTCCCTTTTTCCAAGACACAAATTACTTACCTCTTTAATATTATCCCTAATTCCGATCCATAACTTGTCTACATCTTCGCGATCCTCATCTAAAGATTCCAAGGCTTCAAACCTATTCTTGATTTCTACCGCGAATTGATTTCTGATTGAAGGGTTTTTCAATTTATCTAGATCAAAATTTTCGGAACAAATACGGCTTTTTTTTCTTTTTTTTTATATTAAGTTTTTTATATTAAGTATACGATCGTCGGATAGTATACTTCTTCCCTTCCCACCATTGCGTTTGCGTCCCTTAATATTATTTTCATGCTGGTTCGAGGTAGTTTATCATAAACCCACTCTAGTTTATCATAAAATTCGCATTTAACTTCATCATCACTGTCTTCGGTAGGAGAATGTATGTTTATCAGCGCGATTTTAAACCACCGCCCCTGAAATATGGCCACAGATATCCTATCACTAAAAAATTGTACGTCCCTCAATGCGGAGAGCAATCTATTCCTAATTAGAAATCCAGTAGCTAAACAATAATTACCGCTCCCACCGTACCAAATAGAATAGTTCCCTTCTGTTAACGAACCCTCCCCTGGCCACCGAACTCTCATTGTTGCTCATTGGCGCTCTCATTGTTGGTCAGCGAGTCCATCGGACTTGGCCGGGAGGAACTTCCAAGGAATTTCCACCGACCATCCCCACATCCGCCACCCGTGGGACGCTCCCCTACGCGGTAATGAGATCCGCGCGAGGAGGATTTTAATGAAGGAGGTCGAAAATATAGGATGGACGGCGGGATTGGATAACTTGGTAGAGGACAGATACAAGGGTATACTTACGACGGTAGGAAGGTATAGCCACTTCAACTCTTCATAATACTTCATAATGCATTATCTGTCTTATTTTTCAATCGATTAATTTATTTATCAATAATATCATTTTATGTTTTCAAGAAGTCAAAATTTATCTCTTAAAAAACTTAGCAAAAGAGTGTAACAAACACTTTTTCCTATCATTGCCACACGTAAGATTAGATGGAATAAGACTTTTGTGCTTCATTGCTTACATGAATTCGAAAAGTATAATTGTTTGTTGCCTTAAATCCATATTCTTTTAATACATAAGCACTACCAATATTAGTCAAAGCCTTCTCCATTTTTTGAAGGACACGATTCAATTTGAATTATGCGATATTTTGACATCACTTCAAATGGTTGAGATTGAATGATCGGTCTAATTCCCTATTTGAATTTTAATTGTCCCGAAACTTTCCATTTGTGGTGACTTCACTTCCTGCATTGGGATCCAATTTGAAATGACTTATTGATATCTTATGGTTGTCGCGTAACCTTGGCAGTAAACTGTTCAGTTGACAGCTACCCTTGACTCCCACTCATTAGGTTACTGATTCTGTGGCAAACGATTGTGGCAAGCATTGTGCCATTACAAGAAACACTCATCTCAAAACGTGCTCAATCCAATTGCTTCTACTCATCAATCTCATTATAACTGGCCGATGTTTCGAATGTTAGTCCACAGTCCGTAATTAACATATTAATTGCCATCAATTGAAGATAGCCTTCTAAGTGAGCATGGAATTATTAAAGAACAATTAATTAAACGTGTTATGAATGTTTCGGATTTGTTTAAAAAAATTATAGAGCATGAACAAGGTTATAAAGGAGTACAATAAATGGAGTCCGATATAAATCAGTTCAAATGCTTTTCACGGCCAAACGGATGATCTAATCAAAAAGTGCCAGAGGAAAAAGTCTTAGGACTATTCCTACAGTTTCATCAATCGCTATTTTTTTTTTTTTAATTTGACGCGATATGTGCGGTTGAAGCGCGGCAAATACTTGTTGGTCGCAAATAACACCTAGATTTTAATATGCTCATTTATAGTCATTAAAAAGTTATGAATGACACCGCAAATTGCATTTCGATATCTACAAAATTGAAGGATTTACACTGTTTTAGTCATTATTGTTTTTAAGCACCTTGTAAACTGGAATCTTGGAAACATGATAAATCATTTTTATGTTATTATTCGCTGCGCTAGTATTTTAGCGCCGTTTCTGAATATATCATGTTTTATATTAATTTATGTAATCAGAATAATATAAAGCATAACTCGATCCAGAATCTTACGCATAATGCAAAACTCTCGTCAAGCGAAACAATTTTTTCCAAATACATAAATCAATGTAAAATATGATGTAATCCAATAATATCAGCTCAACGAGTGCTAAGCACAGACGGAAATGGAACTCGCGAGGAAAGTACCATCTGAAGCACACGAGCGAGTGACAAAAAGAGGGGACTTTTAGTTTCTCTGGCATTCATTATGCGAAATGGGCCTTATTAAGGAAGCCATTTTTTACGATTTATTTTGCTCGTTATGCGAAATACTCACTATGAGAGGTACTCGTTGAACGAGGTTGCACTGTAAGTAACAATCATGAGTATGACATACCGTAATATTAATTTGAACGCTTATAAAAAGACCAATAAATCAAAAGTCGTTTAATATTGTTTCTGATTCATTAAAGACGTCAATTTATGGGACAAGATACTGCTTATATCTTCACTTTGAAATATTTTTGGTGGAAAATCTTTACAATCATTATGATTCAGAACTACTAGTACTTGAAAATTCTTGAGTGATTCTTCATAACAGATGCCGACTAAAATTTTTGAGATCATGGGATATTAAACATTTAAATTGAGTGAGATCACAGAAAAAAAAATCAATCAATTAACAATAATTCACTGATAAATAATGAATTAAAAATAAAAACAACTAAGAAAGTGGCAACTGTTTTATTTTATTCTTGACCGCAACCCGGACAATCCCCTTCTTGATTTACTTTATTGGTCAATTACCGATACACAAAAAATAAAAGCAATTCCTTCAAATGTGTTAATAAAATTAATTGAAAAAAGTGCATTTGTATTGACTAGATGATGCAGTTTTGGAAACTTATGTTAAAAAACTGTAATTATTCTCCCCATTCTCTTTGAAAAATAGTGGTAAATGCCAAATAGTCTAAAAAGCTATCTTACATTATGAACAGTTTTTAGAATTTCGGAGAGAAATTAATGAATATTCTATATATTAATTCAGGAATGTAAATATTTCTGAGGTACTTATATCGTGCCGAATATGACTGGTAGCTCGATGGAATGAATCTTACCATTGTGAATGGAACTGTCAGTTATCAGAGGAAATCGCCCATTAAAAGAGTGATTTTCATTCCGACGTTTGCACACAAAAATATTAAATAAATGAAAATTTGCCTGTGACATTGTTATGATGAGCAAGTGGAACTTCGAACTCCAGTTCTATATTTGATATCCACGAACGCCAAAGGTGACTGAAAGGATAGGAAAAATTAAGTGAAAGAAAGGACAAACAAATAACACATTAATTATGAATGAATTTGTAATCGACCAAGAAAAAAAATTAATCCTCAAAATTTGAGTTTTTATGTTGCCTGATATGTAAAATCCAAAAATCTACAACAAACAACTTTCCCTTACCACCCTGGAATAGTAATCTTTTAAACATAATTTTAAAGAGCTCGCATAAACACTACTCGAAATAAACTCTGCAGTCTTCTCTGATAAAAGTATAATAAATTAGTTTTTTAAATAACTTTAGTACGACAATCCTGTATACTAAATATTTTTGGTTTGTCAAGTTTTGGTTTAGTTTCCATAGAAATTCCATCTAGTTCCCATGGAATCATTTTGTTCCCATTAAATAATATATAAGTAGAAATTATTAAGTCAATTTCTACTCCAACGAGCGAGAAACGCCAATCTACGAGGAGCTCCAGCTACCCTCAGTGCCGGAATATATAAGCCGGAAGCACATCAAATTCTTTGATGGGCTGAAGGCTGTGCCAACCCTCCATTCAGAGACATCGCCCCACCACCAAGGCCTGGGAGGTGGCAGGGCTCTGTCCCCTTGGTCGACGTGCTCGCCGAGGGAAAGGGTCTGGACTCTGCAGTCTAAGCCCATTTCTTCGTATTCCTTAACGGTTCCTCGCATTCTCTACAAATTAGTGAGGGCCAATGCCTGCACGCAGCGGACATTTAAACAGATTTGTCTTGGAATATCTTCGGGTAATGTAAGGACTTGAGAAATAACATTGTATATATATTGTTCATTTATACATGTAAAAGAGATTCTTTAATAAACAGAGGATAAGAAAAAAAAATAATAAGTCAATTTCTACTCTTATGTAATTACAATACATTGTTACAGAACGTTTTGCTAACAATAGGCTGGCTGCTTAGTGGGAGGAGATTCGGTCGCAGCTGTCTCCTTCCGGACGCCCTCGGCTTTCCTTCGGCTAGTCCTTATGAGATATGCTGTATGCTTACTAATACAGGCCCGATTTAAATAATTTTGTTTTGTTTTTTTGGGGAATTTAATTATCTTAAGGAGAAGACAATACACAAGTTTCACCAAAATCTTTAAAGCCGTTTATGAGAAAATTGTAAAAAAAAAAGTGTAAAATCGATGATGATATAATTGCCACTTCCGGTTAATCAGTTGCGCTGTATATTTGCTAATACAGGTCCGATTTTCATGATTATTTTTTTGTTGTTTATATAATTTAATTACCTTTCATAAACTTGTTTACATAATTTATCATAAAATGCCTACTTTTTAAGTTATGAGCAAATAAAATATTCTTTTCATCTTAACTTTTTTCATGCTCCTAGATGAAAAGTTAAAGGGCTTTAAGGAGAAGACTTTCAGGCAGTTTTATCAAAATCGTTGGAGCCGTTTTCGATAAAATCGTAAAAAATTGGCATATAAAGTGGTACTTCCGGTTAGTCGATTTTGACGAAAAAGTTGCTCTAACATCCCATGAATATAACTACTTTAAATATGAACTACTATAAATTTCAGTTTCGTACAACTTTTTGTTTTTGAAGTAGGCTGCACACACACACACGAAGACATATACTTACACACACAGACCTTTTTGCGAGACTTGGTTATTTTGACTCAGGGGACCTTAAAACGTGTATTTCCGTTGAAAAGTCGAATTTGAAATTATACACGTACCTGGAAACGTAAAGCCTCAAATTTTGAGGGGGAGTTAAAAATGTTTTTGTCTTGATCGATTACTAAGGTATATTATTGAAAATAATACAAAAACATTTGCATAGATTCTTTTTTAACGCCTTGGTATGTTGATTCCAAAGCACTTTACATCGCCCCTCTATCTTTATAAATGGCCGAGTTATGGGCTCATAAAATCTCTAATTGGCCGCTATTTTGAAACAAAAAGAAGGATGGTAATGTCGAGTTTCGAGGATCACCTGGGGTGGCCTGTGACTTTGGTGCCGAATTTCACGAAAATCGGTTAAGTAGTCTCGGAGAAAAGCAGCGGACGGCGGATGGACGGATTTTTTTTATTCGATTTTGGGATTCTACTTATCTTGAAACGTAAAACCTTAAATTTTGAGGGAGCGGGGTAACAAAATTATTGTCTTGGTCGATTACAAAGGTCTATTATTCAAAATAATAAAAACCAAAATGAGTTTACCATTTTCAAAAATTTATAGGAAATCAATATAATGGCATAGTTCCCACAACAACTATTTGGAAATAGTAAACAATTGTGTAATAATTTGTAGCGTTTTTTATTAGTATTACATTTTGTATAAGCATGTTAACTTAAAGTGCGACCCGCTGTGACGTTGCGAGTCATTAAAGTTGCCCGTGAAAACATTTGGATTGAACAGATTGATTTAGATTTAGAAAATCATGAAATATAATAAAGGTATCAATTTAATAATATATTATTGATGTAGGTATGGCTTGGCTGATCATGCCGCTACATATAAATATGCCCATCGTTGGCGATATGAGGTTCACTTCATGGCGGCTATTTATCATCCTTCTTATTGTTCCGATCTTACTTTCGACACTCTTGCTTTGGAAACTGCCAGAAAGCCCGAAGTTCTTACTGAGCCAAGGAAAGCCCGATGAGACTCTGGATATACTCAAGAGCGTTTTCGCTCTAAACAAGAAGAAACGAAAGGAATCATTCCCAGTACGTAACTCAAGGAGAGAGAAATTTATTATTTATTAAGTAATGCTACCCGAATACATTGGGTCCCTGCATAACGCAGCCTAAACTCTTCAATTTAATTCGTTTAATTAAACTTATTAATTTTCGAAATATAAAGAGCCTTTTTAAACTTTTTACTTTCAGGTGCTGAGCGTTTGCTTGGATGCAGATGACCAAGCCTGTAATAAGATTGAAGGTAGCGGCAACCAGTTTGTGATGTACTTCAAGATGATGATGAGGCAGACATATTTACTTTTCTCAAAGGAATACGCCTTTTACACCGTAATCTCTTGTGCTTTGCTTTTTGGTGAAGTTGGTGGGTGAGTACCACTTGATAGCGATTTCAGGGATTACAACGCTTCCTTGATTAATTACAAATTATTCTCACTGTGGCTCGGTATCTTGTTGAAGTTCTTCAAAATTGTTACAAGGTCTGTCCCAGGAGTCGAGAGAATTTATGAAACAGATATAGATGTTGAGATGGTTTTTCTATAAGCTCCTTAACTAGCCATTACTGAGGCTGAGCCGTGCTGTTAGGTTGGAGTTTATTCACCTAGATTTGCATAGGTGTTTTTTTAAGGATTTTTGTTAGGGTTCTGGAATCCTTTAAAGCTTCATGCAGGTTGGTGTCCATTTTATTTTATTTGGGATCCTTGTTTTAATTTTTTTAATTCAAAGTCGCGGATTCGAGATTATGACAAGCATTTCAAATCTACTGTTTGAAGGCTCAGGCTTGAGGGTTATGAAGTCACTGATTCCTCATCTGAGATAATTATTCTAAAATACTTCCATTTTACCTACATGAATTGAAATACATAACATATATTTATATTATTATATATAATATATATTGTAATATATCATATTATTGTATTTGATAAAATATATGTTCAAAAAGAAAAGATCTATTTCTATAACAACGGAAATATTTCATCTCATATAAACAATGATCGACCCTATCGAATTAAGGACTCTTATTATTTATAATTATTATAATTCATTACACATATAATAATAATATTTTATATTACCATATTATTTCTTGTATTTTTCATTATTCATCTTTGTTTAATTGCCAGGTTTAACACGTTATTCCTGTGGTTCCCGGATCAAGCAAGTAGAATCAGGCATTATTCTCAAGACCATGACGATTACAATGTCACCCTTTGTCATCTCATGTCCTCAAGAAGTATTGTTGAAGCTGCACCAAATTGTCAACTCAACTATAACTTCTTCTCGGCGAGCATAATACTCGGTACGACTCAGTTCATCACCTGTCTGATATCAAGTGTTGGTGCTGAAAAAGTAGGGCGGAAACTTTTCTTATGTAAGAATGTTGATTATATATTTTTTATGGGTACAGCTTTACAATCGAGACGCCTTATCACTGACCCTTGCCGAAGTTACCCGAAGGTCACCGCACTACTACTCTCTAGCGCCGTTTGTGTTAACTAACTGCTTTGCATTCAATTCTGAAATTCATATTCATTGGAATTATTAAAATTATTACTGTTTTAATTCATTATTATTTAAAATTATGAGTTCTGTCGACTTCCGCTCACTAGGTTCGCTCAAGAGATAAAATAAAACATCGACGGACCCTGTTTTTTCCTGGAGAGGGGGAGAATCAACTCCAACCACTCAGGTCACTGTTTGTTTGGTCGTTTTTATTGTATATTTAGAAAACTCCTTACAATCCTTGAGGTATTCAACAGCACAGCTTTCTGGGCTTCATTTATAACAGCCGTCGAGAGGCCCAGCCGTTCAGTCGCTTCCACAGTGGACACTGGTATCAGACCATTGCTGGAGATCACTATAGCCCTCACAATCACTTTATCCAGTCTGTACAGATCTTTTAGTTCACCTGCTAGAGCTTGATATTTTCTAATTTTTTCTGCACATACTGAATTAGTGTTTCCATCATTCGGCACAGCAATATCTATTAACTCTGCTGTCTTCATATTACTATCAATCAGCACGATATCAGGTCTGTTGTGGGTCACGGAATGGTCTGTTATAAACGACTGATTCCAATACAATTATATCCCTACCCTCTGGACGAGATCTTTAGGATTGTACTTATAATATGGCATCAAGTCATTTAATAATTTTCTTTTTTTAATTTTCTAGCAATGCTAGAATATGTTTAGAACAATATGATATAAATTAAGTAGTTATAAGATTAGTTTTAAGTAAAAGGTAGAACACTTAAGTGTGCCCCAGCACTTAAAAATATCAAGCAAATTGCAAACTCAAACCTATCCCAACACAAAGACTACTTAAAATGTAGTAATACTACAGAAAAAGGAGACTGAAAGAAACATATGTAAATATAAGTATAACCAAAACATATTCAAAAGGGGTTTTGAAAAAAAAATAAAAAATATTATTATTATTATTATTATTATTATTACAACATCCCCAGACTACAGGAAGTCGACATCACTAATGAATACGCCATTTAAATAATGTCTAATAAAAACAGTAATCATTTTAATAATTCCAATGTATACGAATTTTAGAATTGAATACAAAGCAGTTAGTAAGCACAAATGGCGCTAAAGCATGGTAGTAAGGCGAACTTTAGGTGACTTCGTTAGGAGCCAGTGATAAGCGGTCTCGATTGTAAAGTTGAATCAAGCATTTGAGATATTTGTAAAAATTATTCTGAGATAATTATAAAATTTTTGGTTCAGCATTAGGTGTATTCATGACGACTTTGATATGCTTTAGTACATTATTCATCACTAATGAATACCTCACGATTGGATCACTTGGATCGATGACTCTGTTGCTGTACCTGACGTTTCCGGTAACAGTGAGCGTCATAGTAGAATTCTTTCCAACCCCCTTGAGGTAAGCCACTTTATGTATTTGACGACGTACCAAGTTACTTTTCCTGTCCTATTAGGATAATATAAGCGCATTATAACAAAAAAAAAGATTAAACATTTTACAGATTTCTCAATATTACTTATTGAAAATTACATGTTTGAGCAGTGGTGGATTCACAGAGAGAATAGGGGAATTTACCCGTCATTGAAATTTCTTCCAATCCTAACTCTAAGCAACTACCTCACTCCGACGTATTCTTGATCCTTGTATGATCATAGTGGTAGGGTGAGCTCTATCAGTCCTGCCTCTTAAGAGGATGCCCTAAGTCTTGGAACTCACCATCTTCAACTTCTTCCTCTCGGATCATTCTCCAATCAGATTGCCGCACCGTTCAACTTCATGTTTCAATCTAGCTCTGCTATTCGAGGTCACAACAAAGGCCAGGTCATCCACATAAGCAGTAGGGGGGAACCGCTCCTCTTACAGCTCTCCCAGCAATTCGTTGAAGACCGATTGCCATACGGAAGGATCAAGGACAGAGCCCTGCAGACATCTCCTCTCCACAGTCTATTCTACTTCTTATCTACCACGAATCTTTAACGTCCTGTCCTGGAAGTAGTTTCTGACCAGGCTATACACGTTGCTTAGAGCCTCATACTTGTGGAGCTGCTGGAGCTCGCTCGGCCACCAAACACTATCAATGGCGGAGGCTATGTCAAACAATAGAAGCACACTTCTCTGCTCTCTTCTCGACATCATGGTGCACTCTCAGCAGGACATCTGCGGTTCCCTAAGCTATGCAAGATCCGTAGGGCTGTGGATGCTCCCTCTTGAGAAGACTGGCCATAGAAGAGGGCCCCCAGACACCTCCTTTATCTAGGGGAATATTCCATACCTACCAAACCCACCGGCAGCCATCCCCTACTCTATCCAAAGTGGCCTTGCGAAATCTAGAACCACTACTGTCGACAAGTTTGGGCATTTGCTTTTAATTCATGAAGTTTCAACTGATGAAATATTAATATATACCCAGCTACTATAGTATAGTTATATATATATATATATATATATATATATATATATATATATATATATAGTTATGTAGTAAATTTTAATACATATTCCCAAAATATCCTGATTGAGAAGGATAATGAACCTTCAATATAGACATGCCACGCAATCATGTAGCAACGAAATTGGGGAATATCTCGTGGAGTAACTCAGTGTGCTATGACCCTTGTAAGATTTTTTTTTTTATTTAGCTGGTTGGATAGCTTAACCATTGTTAATTTAACTACAGTTATCTATCAGGTCTACTGCAACGTCTATCATTATGATATTCGGAAGGCTGGGTGCTACAACAGGAAGTCAGTTGATGGGAGCACTATATGCCAATCATTGCGAAGAAGGATACATAGGAATGACATTAATACTAGCAGGTTAGTATACTCTTGATATCAATATATGTGTGATGTTTTTATTGATTATAACTTTTCTATTTTCTATTTAAGCTACCTTCATCATATGCATAATCCTACCTGTGAAAGAGAAGGCATCGCTTCAGAATATTGAAAGCAGTTATGAGTAATAAAGAAGAAAAGTGAAATATTCAGCTCGGTTAATTTAAATATTTATATTATAATTCTCCAATTGTAAATACAAATGACTCCTGTAAAAAGTATAATAAAATATTTTGTATAGATTTTGTTTACACAACTCATTTCAGCTCATGGCGATATTTGAATCTTTTCATAATTTTAACACCTGTGCAAGGTTTAGATGAACAGAATATCTGCTCTATTTTAGCCACTTCTTATAGAGAGGTTGTTGTACTTTATTGTTCTAATCCATAGCAAGACTAGGCCAGTAGCATATATATTTCAATATCAATATATCATCGTCATCAATTTCAATATCAATATACAAGACCAAGAGGAATATATTATTGTACAAGACAATTATTACCGGAAGTATTATTCGATTTTGAGTAAATCAGTCTAATCATCTTTATTGTTTTCCATAAAAAGTTGATATGCCTAACCAAAGTGGAAAACAACAGCCTTAGGAAACAACTCCTAGTTAAAATATTTCATTCTATTATTGGTAAAGAATGTTTGTTCAAAATTTCTTCAAAAACCTTCTACTGTTTTATTTGTTATCAATTTAATTGTTTAAAGAAAATAATAATTTTAACGTTTAACCTTTAGATTAAATCCTTTAGATCCTTATTACCAAAAGCAGCATTAGCATAGGCGCAGACTTAGGGGAAGAGGGGGTGACTGCCCCTTAACCCCCCAATAATAAAAGAGAGAGAGCGAGAGTATCATTTCACCCTCCCACAATAATTTGATATACAAAAATTTTTAAAAAGTAAAATAAAAATCAAAAACAAATAATCTGCATGAACGAATAAAACATGCTATAACCAATATACACTATAACCAATTAAGAAAATAGGAAAGTTTGAATAGTTATGTTAAGGCCTAGAAGTAACATTATAATTGAAGTAGAATTGAATTCTGTAAGCCTAATCAGCCCGTCAGTCGTTATTTCGTTTAAGCAGGCTCTAGTTCACTACTTATGCTTACTGAGCCTTAGGGGAATGAGGAGAGGTCATCGCTCCCTTCCCCCAATCAAAATGGAAAGTCTGTGCCTATGAGCAGTAGCATTCTTATATTAAGTAATTTTAAGTGAGATATGAATTAGGAGATAAATAATAAGCTGCTAATTTATTAAGAAAATAACTATAGAGTTGTATTATGACTCCACGGAAGTGAGTGAAATTTCCTATTAAAAATAATGTTTTTTTGTCTTTTTTATTAAGATCAAATTAATGCTAAATTAACCCTTTTAGGTAACTTATCACTAGTTTTTGTCTTATTCAATCCACTACACAGTTAGTATTAAGTTGTATAAAATAAGATCATAAAACGTATTTTTATCTGAGTTTTGAAGTTCTAGCTCCATTATGAAGCTTTTGCATTCCCTGTTCATAGGAAACATTTTATTAGGGCCAAATTTTTAATAATATAGCAATGATTGGCTAACTACTATAGTTTCTACTCTATAAATGCTGGCTAAATTATTATTGCCTGCAAAAATAAATAGATAATCATCTGCTTAAATATCTTCTGAAAGAAATATTAATTCATAACATATACTTATTAAATTATGATACATTTAGCTAAATAGCATAATGATCTAATCCACAATTGGTATGCCTAACCAAAGTGGAAAACAACAGCCTTAGGAAACAACTCCTAGTTAAAATATTTCATTCTATTATTGGTAAAGAATGTTTGTTCAAAATTTCTTCAAAAACCTTCTACTGTTTTATTTGTTATCAATTTAATTGTTTAAAGAAAATAATAATTTTAACGTTTAACCTTTAGATTAAATCCTTTAGATCCTTATTACCAAAAGCAGCATTAGCATAGGCGCAGACTTAGGGGAAGAGGGGGTGACTGCCCCTTAACCCCCCAATAATAAAAGAGAGAGAGCGAGAGTATCATTTCACCCTCCCACAATAATTTGATATACAAAAATTTTTAAAAAGTAAAATAAAAATCAAAAACAAATAATCTGCATGAACGAATAAAACATGCTATAACCAATATACACTATAACCAATTAAGAAAATAGGAAAGTTTGAATAGTTATGTTAAGGCCTAGAAGTAACATTATAATTGAAGTAGAATTGAATTCTGTAAGCCTAATCAGCCCGTCAGTCGTTATTTCGTTTAAGCAGGCTCTAGTTCACTACTTATGCTTACTGAGCCTTAGGGGAATGAGGAGAGGTCATCGCTCCCTTCCCCCAATCAAAATGGAAAGTCTGTGCCTATGAGCAGTAGCATTCTTATATTAAGTAATTTTAAGTGAGATATGAATTAGGAGATAAATAATAAGCTGCTAATTTATTAAGAAAATAACTATAGAGTTGTATTATGACTCCACGGAAGTGAGTGAAATTTCCTATTAAAAATAATGTTTTTTTGTCTTTTTTATTAAGATCAAATTAATGCTAAATTAACCCTTTTAGGTAACTTATCACTAGTTTTTGTCTTATTCAATCCACTACACAGTTAGTATTAAGTTGTATAAAATAAGATCATAAAACGTATTTTTATCTGAGTTTTGAAGTTCTAGCTCCATTATGAAGCTTTTGCATTCCCTGTTCATAGGAAACATTTTATTAGGTGCCAAATTTTTAATAATATAGCAATGATTGGCTAACTACTATAGTTTCTACTCTATAAATGCTGGCTAAATTATTATTGCCTGCAAAAATAAATAGATAATCATCTGCTTAAATATCTTCTGAAAGAAATATTAATTCATAACATATACTTATTAAATTATGATACATTTAGCTAAATAGCATAATGATCTAATCCACAATTGGTATGCCTAACCAAAGTGGAAAACAACAGCCTTAGGAAACAACTCCTAGTTAAAATATTTCATTCTATTATTGGTAAAGAATGTTTGTTCAAAATTTCTTCAAAAACCTTCTACTGTTTTATTTGTTATCAATTTAATTGTTTAAAGAAAATAATAATTTTAACGTTTAACCTTTAGATTAAATCCTTTAGATCCTTATTACCAAAAGCAGCATTAGCATAGGCGCAGACTTAGGGGAAGAGGGGGTGACTGCCCCTTAACCCCCCAATAATAAAAGAGAGAGAGCGAGAGTATCATTTCACCCTCCCACAATAATTTGATATACAAAAATTTTTAAAAAGTAAAATAAAAATCAAAAACAAATAATCTGCATGAACGAATAAAACATGCTATAACCAATATACACTATAACCAATTAAGAAAATAGGAAAGTTTGAATAGTTATGTTAAGGCCTAGAAGTAACATTATAATTGAAGTAGAATTGAATTCTGTAAGCCTAATCAGCCCGTCAGTCGTTATTTCGTTTAAGCAGGCTCTAGTTCACTACTTATGCTTACTGAGCCTTAGGGGAATGAGGAGAGGTCATCGCTCCCTTCCCCCAATCAAAATGGAAAGTCTGTGCCTATGAGCAGTAGCATTCTTATATTAAGTAATTTTAAGTGAGATATGAATTAGGAGATAAATAATAAGCTGCTAATTTATTAAGAAAATAACTATAGAGTTGTATTGTGTAAAAATTTTACAAATATTTTTAAAAATTTAATAAAAATATATAAAAATTACTTTTAAGTCTTCTTAGGTTAATCTTGAGTATTTACACTTTTAGGTTCTTCTTCTGTCCAGTTGGTATAAAAATGCATATGATTCCGGCCACTAGTTAAAACAGTAAAATATATTAAAAAAAAAAAAAAAAGAAGATTTATATAGGTATACATTAATTCAATAATTTAAAAAATACCAGTAACTAAAAATGTTATTCCAAAATATCCAGTTCTGCAATAGTTTTCAAATAGAATTCCTAATATTTGACCACCCGCAGCAGAACCCAACCTTGAAAATGTCATCGTTAGAGCGGAAGCAGTCGACCTGTATGAGTGATATGTCATACATATTTTATTAGAATTATTTTTAATTTGTAATATGATTATCATAATCTAATTCAAAATGTATTTTAAATCTGAATAAAAGAATTGTATAATACCTGTTAGTTCATATTGTTTTATAATAACGGAGATATAGTAGACCAAAAATGAAATCAAGAAGCTAATGGTGGATGGTGGGATAAGAAATAAAACATGCTGTAATAAAATATACTCATGCACAGGAATAATATAAATCAGTATATTTGATTACTATGAGTTTTAATTTTGACCGTATCCCCAATCATTATCATCTTCAGTTTGTTTTAGTAGCTTCAAATCTTCAAAAAAATTGATTTTGTTCAGTTCAGTCTTAATTTAATTAAAAGCTCTAGAAACAGAACCAAATAGCACCTACTGTCCCATATTAGATCTGTCAAATCAAATCTTATATTGATATTCTATAACTTTTCCGGAATAAGTTTTTTAGGGGAGGCAAACAAGTTAAAAATTTGCACAAAGTATATTATCATAATTCTATCTTTAGAGATTCAGCTTTCAATCTGTATAGTACAGAGACAGTTTCTGTCAGGATAACTTTCATGAAATGTCTTAATGATAGGAGATTACTCCAGCCTACCTCCTCAACATTTTTCCTGTATTATATTTTAATAGATTTCTGTAAATTTGTTGTGAAATAAAGAGAAAAAACTTTTTATCTTTAGAAACAGTGTACGTCAAAATAATTTACGTAGAGCCTTTATAGACAGCTTATAGAAAAAGACAAAAAAATTATTTTTAAAATGCAATTTAGTATAAGCTGTTAAGCACTTGATATCAAACAAATGTATTATGTGTAAAAAAATAATATATACATTGGAATAGTACCTTAATTGTGTTGGAAATAATTCAACTACAATGCTGATAATTACAGGAAACATCGTGAACAGTAAAACAATCATAGTAGCAAGAGAAAATATTATGAGATAGGGTGATGTCAAAAAGACAGTTAGAAAGCATATTCCTGCAGTCAGGAATGAACAGATACCTGAAATTAAGAATAACTGAAATTTTCAGCACATAATAAAAGAAAAACTAAATTAAATTTGTGAAAACATATCTTGTCTTACATATTAATATCTTTCGGTCTATTTTTAAGCCCCATATACCGACAACAAGGCATGCGGTCACTTCAGCTATTCCAAGAATGATCCCAACATACATGAAATCATAGTTGATATTACAGTCAAAAATCTCTGCAGAGTTACTTCCTTCCATGAGATGACATATTGTAACATTAAATATATCATGGGATTGATGGTGTCTCATTATTCTACCACTCTCTTCTGGGAACCACATAATTGAGGTGTTGCATCTAGTTAACAACATAATCAATTATAATTGTAAAGAAATTGTAATAAGAGAAGTTCATTTATTTATATGATTATTTAAGAACTAAGATTATTTAAATACTATAGTCCCCTAGAAACCCTAAGATAAGACAAACTTTTACGTTTCAATGTAATTTAAAAGTAGTCGATAAAGCATGTCATACTTTTTGTATTGTCTTCTGATAAAACCAGCATCTAGGGCAGGAGAATATATTATTTATTCACCTTCTCTCCTATTGCTTTACTTAATGCTTTAGAGGCTTATCCTTCAGACACTACCGATCACCCTTTCTCGACCTCTCATTCTGCACAGTCCTCTGCATAAGCCTAATCTTGAATATGCTTGTCAAGGCCTTCAGATAACTCCTAACATCTTCACCTTGACAATTGGTGACCCAAACGTGGCCTTGAGAGAAGCCCAAAGTGATCTTGATGGGAGCACAACAAGATCTCTAGCTGTGACACCCAGCTTATCTAACCTCATTGACAGGAGAATCTTAGGACTAACAAATATTAAGATAACACCACAGCAACGACTAACTAATATAGATCTTGTGTACACATCAGGAGAGACTGAGATGAAACTTCAACTCTGTTAATTACTGAATTCGGTAGAGCAACAATCGCCACGGCATCTCTAATCAGCACCAGCTAATAGCTCACATTCACTAAAAGCTTCAAACTCAGGCTGCATAACACTACATGGATCTGCACAGAAAGCATCTGCAGGACCAGGTTCTACTCAGCAAAAAACACTGCATGTCTGGAACTACACCCATGGTAAACAGCAGGAAATTCCAGGCAGCTCCTAGTTTCCAATCTGCTGCATCTGTAACAACCGACCTGCAATGTTTCACCTCATCTTCACAAAGATACAGTCATATTAGTCAGCAGACAGCCTGTTTCTTCAGGCTACTAATCACGAATACTATTATCCATGAGCACCAGCTCACATCACTTTTCAAATCAAAACATAGGGGAGCTTGCCTAAGGCTTTCAGCTCTAGCAGAACTTCCATATGAAGAGGAACTAGCTCCCAATGCCTAATCGAGCCAAACTGCACCACTACAGTAACTTCAACCAAGGCCTATTCACCCTTACCTGGCATATGGTACACTCGCCCATCACACTAAGGTACATAGAGACATCTCGCCAACCTGTACTATCTGGTAGTAGCTGATGCACTTGATGGTTCAACTTACCGAAGTCATCCAGCCAACTCACTCTTTCTTGGCGACAACTGGTGCACTTGATGCTTCAATTATACCCTTAGTTTGATGTATTCATCCCGCAGTGTCTTAAGGCTCATACCCTTACACTGCATCATTATTGCATTATTACTTTGGAGGCTCATCCTTCTGATACTACCAATTATCAGTTCTCAAGCTCTCATTCTGCATTGTCCTCTGCATAATCCTAATTTGAGGCCTTCTGATACCTCCTAACACCTTCACTTCGACAATTGGTGACTTACTTTTATAACACCTTGACACACTTATATTAATATCATTAGAATCGCAACATCAATAAGCTTTGCTTTCTTCTATCTCAAATTTATAAGGAGGATATCAGGTCTGTTATGTCACACAGTATGGTCCGAAATAATAGATTTGTCCCAATCCAGCTTAAGGAGACCCTTTTGAAGTATTCTGTTTGTGTTGTACTTATAATATGGTGCCATTTCATCCAAAAGGTTAAACTTAATCTCTAGAGTCTAATAGGAAATTTTTACCACATTATTATGCCTCTGTAGATACTCCTTATCGGCTAGCATATCACATACTTCAGTGATATGTTGGATTGATTCAAGCGTCACTGAGCATAGTCGAAATTTATCAGATGTTGTGTCTTGTAGCAATAACTTGATCTTGAATAGGGTCTGCAAAACCTGTGCTGCACCACTGTAACCGATTAGCCATTTGGCTGATCTTTCTTTGTCTCTGGAGGCTTTATTCAATTGGCTGTAGAATTTTCCATGCAGTGACTTGTTTTTTCTTTCTGAAAGTCATTCTTTTTCGGAAACAAATGTAATGTCATCAACTTCGCTCAGATTAAGTGCAGTTAGATCTGAATCCAAATTTGAGATTGCTAAATTAACCTCTGTTATTCCTGCGAGGAAATATTGACATAGGGCTAATCCCTGCTTCCAGCATACTTCTTCGATAATTAGAAGTATACATCCTCCTTCTTTTCTAGATAAATACAGTTGGGCTTTGGATAATTTTAGATGATAGGTCCATTCTTATGTGAGTATAATTCGTATAAGATGACATATCTCCTGTATACTGGTGTTTGACCATTATAGTATGCCAAAGCTACAATTCCAAGAGCTGGTATAGCCCAACTGTTGATGGCCTTGACCTTTTGCTTCTTATAGCTTGTGTTGATGGCCTTGATTTTTTTTCTTCCTTATTATTATTATTATTATTATAAGATATTTAAAGAATTTGTTAAGGAAATATGCCAATAATCGAAAATACATTAAATTATACAAAAATCGTTATAAATAATTTATTTAAATTTATACTAACGTTCCAACTAAACTGAAGAGCAAAAAGCAGGACATCAGAGTGAAAAATACATATTTTTTTGAGAATAAAATAGCAATGTCTGTCATCATCTTTTTAAAATAGTTTATAAATTGATTGCTATCAGATCCAATTTTGCTACTCATTTCGTCTAAATTCCAACTCAGAATTAATATCTGGAAATTAAAACCACTGTATTCAATTGAACTTTTAAAATTTTTGGGTATCCATAGAATTTAAAAATACAGATTTTAGTTTAAACATATAATTGAATTACAGTTAATTTCTAGCACACTAATAAAAAATATCCTTTAAAACTGCTGAAATTGCACTAATTAACAAGATAATTATCACTTAAATGATATATTTTAAAAATTGGAAAAATTATTAAATGTCAATAGTAGGATTTATTATCCTATTATTGCCATTAAACTATCAACTTCCAATTTGTCAAAGATTACATCCATATAACTACTTTATCATTTTACCATTAAGATGTGAAATGGAAACAAATAAGGTAAATACAAGTAACACTCTTTTTAAATTTGTATACTAAATAATTGTTATTAATTTATTATATATATATATATTTGTACTAATATTTTTAACCAAATTAAATTTATATTGTATTATAGTTTAATCCTGAAGATGGGACAAAACCTGAAAGGTTGGTGTTGCTATTTATGTCATTATAAAATGTTATCAAAGGAAATATAAACAATATGAACAATACTACAGTATGAATTAGACTGAAGAAAATCCTCATTTTAACAACTATATTTAATATTTTTTTAAAGTACCCACTGGGAAATCATCCTTGTTTTTTTTCTGGTTAACTGCAAACATACTTCTAATTATTTCTAAAGCCTCTTCATGTTTTCCTACGGCATATAAGAACTTCGGAGTTTCTGGTAATTTAGATAGAAGGAGCATAGCTAGAGCCAGTGGAACCAATATGAGTAAGATGTAAAGACGCCATGATGTAAATACCAACACGCCAAAAATAGGTATATATACATCTAATGGTAAAATTATCCAGGCCATAGCTGAAAAATATATGTTAACAGTTTTTGTACACGCTGTTGAAATAAAAAAAGTTATTCCCACAAACAAATGTGTTATAGAAAATTAATTAATAAATAGGAATAAACTATGTTTCATAAACCTCTTCTCTGGTTTGTCTTCGTCATTATTTTTTCTTCAGTCTCCTTTTTCAGAATCCTCAAAAGCTACAGTACAATGTCAGGGTATAATAACTTGTTCTGGCATCTCAGAAATAATTTAAAAATTGCGAATACTATCGTTAATTACTAAATGCTATAGTGTATTGAATTATTAATAAAAAAAAAAACGAAATCAGCTTGATTGAATAACATCTCAAAGTTGTGGGGTTAAAATGACTCCACGGAAGTGAGTGAAATTTCCTATTAAAAATAATGTTTTTTTGTCTTTTTTATTAAGATCAAATTAATGTTAAATTAACCCTTTTAGGTAACTTATCACTAGTTTTTGTCTTATTCAATCCACTACACAGTTAGTATTAAGTTGTATAAAATAAGATCATAAAACATATTTTTATCTGAGTCTTGAAGTTCTAGCTCCATTATGAAGCTTTTGCATTCCCTGTTCATAGGAAACATTTTATTAGGTGCCAAATTTTTAATAATATAGCAATGATTGGCTAACTACTATAGTTTCTACTCTATAAATGCTGGCTAAATTATTATTGCCTGCAAAAATAAATAGATAATCATCTGCTTAAATATCTTCTGAAAGAAATATTAATTCATAACATATACTTATTAAATTATGATACATTTAGCTAAATAGCATAATGATATAATCCACAATTGGTATTCAAAGACAAATTTTAAATCACTCATAGGAAACGACATTCTAACCTGGTAGATAAATGTTACATGTAGACATGATTGCTGTCATTATCAAAAGGCCCTTAGATCGGAAATGAGATGGACAAAATTCTCCAACATAGACATAAGCTGATGTAAATGTTCCAGTCAAACTGTAAAAGTAATAAAATATAGAGTTGTAAATATATGACTACAAACCAAGGTCAATCACAGTACACACATTTGAGTCACCTTCCCTAAGTAGCCAGCCATAGGATGCACGAGCGAGTCAGGGAGCTCGGAGGAGATATTCTTTTCATCTGACTCAGGGGCAGTTGGCTGATGATCTACTCCCCTTAAACTAAACTAGCAAGAGGCTTCAAAGAGGTAATACCGGCCTAAAATTTAGATAATGGAATGTTTTATCATTACATAAGCTGGGGTCACTTTGGTTGCTCCTAAATGAGTTGAACATATACAAAGCATAGATCTGCAATCCAAGAAATCTGATGGAAGGTAAGTAGGCTATTTGAAAAGCATTTTCACACCACATAGTATAACTACCAGGAACGATATCATACATTTGGAACTGGTTTAGTAATGAGAGATGGAACACGAGACCTCAACATAATATTCATACTAATGCATCCCCAAATGATGAATACGCAGCAACTAGGAGATTGAAAATATTCTTGGAAATGAGAATATTGTCAACCACATCAAGGTTGTAAGACTGCAATATGCGGGGCATGTCCGAAGAATGTCAGAACAGAGAATACCGTGGATGGCAATCGATGTGAGAATGGAGGGCAGGAAGAGAAGAGGAATACCAAGGAGCCGATGGGGCGGCGAGGTGGACAGAGACACTCGCCTATTGGGAGTAAGGAACTGGCGAGATGCTACACCGAATCGGAATCGATGGAGGGAAGTAGTTCATCAAGCCGAGGGTCAAATTGGCCTGTAATGCTGGGGAGTAAGTAAGTACATCCCGAAATATGTGCAGTTAGAACGAAAGAAAAATACTATAACAACATAATTACTAGTTACTATATCCCAACTGAAGTAATACCCAATGATGAGAAGAAGGCTATCTAGGGCACATCTGACAGAGACTTTGACAACTACCCTCGAAGCGACTTTAAGATCATTCTAGGCGATAATAACATGAAGATTGATAAAGAAACAGTCTTTATTCCAACCATTGAAAAACACAGCCTAATAGTGGGAAAAGGGTGAGCTGGAACTCATTTAGAAGCAGCCAATCTGAAGCCAGCATTTGGACACATGACCCATGGCGCCAAATTTGAATTTGAACCTCCTCCTAACTTAAACTATTGGGCCTTTTTTTTAGTCATGCAGACTTACCTCACCTGGCCTTAACTATCAGGAACCTATTTTGTCATGTTACTCAGATAAGTGAACATAGCGCCCAATTTGAACTTGAATTTAAAACTTGACCTAACTTTAACTATCGGGGCTCCCGACTTATTTAGTCATTTAGGGATCTTATGTCGCCCTGACCTTAACTATTGAGCTAAGCCCCTTTAGAGCCACGTGACAATTAGATCTTGAGTGGATCAAGACTTTGCTGAAGGGTCAGATACCCGCCTTTTAGAGGCTCAGCGCGCCCGACCACCATTTTTTTCTTAAGCCACCATTTTATTTTTCTATGTCTTGAGAGACTTAAGGCTTTGTTTAAGGGTTAGGTGCTCACATTATAGTATGTAACATTCCCAATGGTTATATAACATGAACCAATCCGATGAAGCGTCAGGTACCCTCTTATGGTCTGTACTCTTCCCAACCTTCACAATGTTTAACATTATCTACATTCAAACAGGTTGGATCATGTGTAAACAGGTTTCCTTACGCTGCCAAGTTATTTTCCAGCAACATCAGAAACTTAAGAGTATGTTTATGAATAACCTTCACAATGTTTATCTTTACTTAAATAAACTGTGGACTTTGAACTTTTAATGCATAATACATTAACAATGATACACGACTTTTTATTCCTGCTCTGTAACTACTCTACTTCGTCAAGTGCCAACTAGGGCATAGAGCCTGTTCCACTTGAAGGTTTCTCTTGCTTGTTCAAATAGCCTTTTCAATGTTTACATTATATGGAACATTGAATATTAGTCTAATTATTAGCCCATTCGCAGACTGATGAATATATATTTTTTAAATCCTTCATACTTTTATTATTTCAGCAATAAAACAATTATAAAAAATTCCTATGATATAATCAAATGCTTTAAGTGTATTTTAATTTAATTTTTTTGTCAATAATTTGTATTCAACTATAAAAGTTATTTTTGAGTACTGTTAGCAATGAGTAAGTTTCTTCATATATCATTTTTAGTTATTCAGCATATATTTTATAAATTAGGTTCAACACCTTATATACTAGTATTTTCTTGTTATATTAAACACTTACAAGACTCCATTGAAAAATAATATAACTCCCAAAGCCGTTGTGTTTGGTGCTAAACTCCACAGCACAAGGACTACCATTGTTGCTGTCTGGGTGCCCATCATAACACGCTTTCTTCCAAAAGTATCAGCCAGGAACCCAAAGAATTGAGCCGATACCAGCATACCTAATACACATAGTTGATTCCCAATAATACAATAAAAATTTATTCAGTTTAAATTCATCTGAAATTAGTGTTCAAACATAGTTATATACTCATTATACTTCATTCTGTAAAATTAGGAAGTGAAAAAATTTAATTAGTTCTGTTTAATAGAAAGAGATATTTAAAAAGTAGTATGAAATAGAATCAAATGAATGGGTTGGATGAAAAACAATGAAATTATACTTGAAATTTAATACAAAAATATTTTTATAAAGAAAATATCAAAGTTTTTTTTATATTATATTATAATTAGTAATTTATTAAGTAAATAATATATTCATGAAAATTTATCTGTAAAAGGACTTTGCATTGCTTATTAAAAAATGTAGTCACAATAATTAGATACAGCTTTAATTTTCGGTTCGAGGTTAGTGGCAAATCTGTCAAAATCCATAGGGCTGGGTGCAAAATCAGGATCTCTGTATCCTTACCCCATGCAGATTGTCTATGGGAGTCATCTCTATGCCATAATAAAATACTTCACAATACTAGATTATGTGCGTGTGTGCCAGATTAGGTGCATACTCACACATATATAGCATTTCCAAGTCAATTGTAACCTTTTCCAAATCAATTGTCACCTTTTCCATTTCAATTGTAACTTTTTCCATTTCAAATGTTACCTTTTCCATTTCAATTGTAACCCTTTCCAAATCAATTGTCACCTTTTCCAATTCAATTGTAACCTTTTCCATTTCAAATGTAACTTTTGCCATTTCAATTGTAACCCAACTGGACATGAATTAATTCAATATTATTTATTTTATTATTGAAAAATAATTATTTTAATTACATTAATGATTTTTGAAATAATTTCGGCATATTATTTCGACATTTTTTCCGTTTATTAGATAATTGATATTAAGTGCTAATTTCAAGTAGGTAGTTTAAATTTTTAAGTTTATTTATTTTTAAATATTTATTATTTTTTATTTATTTAGTGGGGGGAGGGTGGGTTTCATCCATTTGTTGATCGTTCATTACGTTTTGTTATTTCAAAGTTGTTAAGGTCAAATTTACTACCGAAATTTTATTCGGCCACGAGTATTTCTACTTAATTAGTTTTTAAAATTCTTCGATATAGGTATCGTTTACTAGGTTTTCAAGGGCGCTATTTCGGAATTCACTATCGGATTTCTGATCGCGCATGCGCATTTCGCTTTTCCGTTGCTATTGCAGATTTCTATGCTAAAGGGATCGTTTATTAGGTTTTTGAGGGTTCTGATTCCATTTTTTTAGTTAGGTTTTGGATCGCACATGCGCGTTTGGCATTTCCGTTACTGTTGGAGTTTTCTATGATATAGGGATCGCTAATAAGGTTTTCAAGGGTTCTGATTCCATTTCTTGAATTGGATTTTGGTTCGCGCATGTGCATTTCGCTTTTCCGTTACTGTTGAAAATTTCTATGATATAGAGATCGTCCATAAGGTTTTCGAAGTTTCTGATTCCGTTATTTTAATTGAATTTTTTGCCGAACATGCGCATTTCGAATTATTATTACATTTGACATTTCTTTGATACAGATATCGATTATTAGGTTTTCGCGGGTCTGATTCCTTTTTTCTAATTCTATTTCAAATGAAATTATATTTGACGTTTTTTGGGGAATGTCGTCCTATAAAACCTAATAAACAATAACTTTACCGAAAAAAGGTCAATGGTAACGGTTATCCAAAATGAGGATGTTCGATGAAATATCCAATTCCAAAAAATAAACCAGAACTTTTGAAAATCTAATAAACGGGCCTTATAAACGAAGAAAGGTTCAATAAGAACAGTCAATTGCAATGCGCACGTTTCAATAATCCGATTGTTAATTCGAAAATATGATCATTGATAACTTTATAAATACTTGTACCAAAGAAATGTCAGCATTAATAGTAATTTGAAATGTGTATGCTCGATAAGAACCTTTGCAAAACCAAACTAACGATAAACTATAAATAATATATATATAAATGACAAACTTTATCATAGAAATCTTCAACAGTAATGGAAAAGCGAAATGCACATGCGCGAACCAAAATCCAATTCAAGAAATAAAATTAGAATCCTCGATAACCTTATAAACGATACCTTCATCTTAAAAAAAACTCCAACAGTAACGGAAATGAAAATTGCCCATGCGCGATTAATAATCCAATTAAAAATATGGAATCAGAATCCTTGAAAACCTTATAAACGATACCTTTATCATAAAAAACTCCATTAGCAACGGAAAAGCGAAATGCGCATGCGCGATCCTAAATCCAATTCAATAAATGGAATCAGAACCCTTGAAAACCTTATTAGCGATCCCTATATCATAAAAAACTCCAACAGTAACGGAAATGCCAAACGCGCATGTGCGATCCAAAATCTAACTAAAAAAATGGAATCAGAACCCTCAAAAACCTAATAAACGATCCCTTTATCATAGAAATCTGCAATAGCAACGGAAAAGCGAAATGCGCATGCGCGATCAGAAATCCGATAGTGAATTCCGAAATAGCGCCCTTGAAAACCTAGTAAACGATACCTATATTGAAGAATTTTGAAAACTAATTAAGTAGAAATACTCGTGGCCGAATAAAATTTCGGTAGTAAATTTGACCTTAACAACTTTGAAATAATAAAACGTAATGAACGATCAACAAATGGATGAAACCCACCCTCCCCCCCCCCCCAAAATAAATAAAAAATAATAAATATTTAAAAATAAATAAACTTAAAAATTTAAACTACCTACTTGAAATTAGCACTTAATATCAATTATCTAATAAACGGAAAAAATGTCGAAATAATATGCCGAAATTATTTCAAAAATCATTAATGTAATTAAAATAATTATTTTTCAATAATAAAATAAATAATATTGAATTAATTCATGTCCAGTTGGGTTACAATTGAAATGGAAAAAGTTACATTTGAAATGGAAAAGTTTACAATTGAATTGGAAAAGGTGACAATTGATTTGGAAAGGATTACAATTGAAATGGAAAAGGCAACATTTGAAATGGAAAAAGTTACAATTGAAATGGAAAAGGTGACAATTGATTTGGAAAAGGTTACAATTGACGTGGAAATGCTATACAAACAAACAAATTAAAGAATTATTTCACAAGTTTTCATCACTGATATTCAAAGAAGGAAAAGACGATTTAAGCACAGTGTTAGGTGAAATTGATTTATTATTTCTCATTGTTTGAAGCATTGTAAATATAATAATAATAAATAAAACAACATAGTTGGTGGCAACACTGGCACAGGCAGTACCTTGGCTTAAAAGGATGGCGTGGGTTCAGTTTGTTGAAGTATCAAGTCTTACTTGTTAGTGTTTTTTAGTAAATAAATCCTCTGATCCACAACACACAGAGACCATAGAAGCAAAGTCTCGTTAGATGGGACACTGTGTCTTCAATTGGCAGCCTAAGAATAGTCAAAGTAAAGTTGGTGGCTTTAGATTATAATGGCCTATATAGTAAATGCAGTACCTTTATTAGATATATTAGATTTGGTATAATAAAGAGGAGAAGAATAATTGTAACTGTTATTAACTGTGCCATAAAATACTAAAATAGAATATCCACTAACTATTTTTCATGTATATCAGCAAATAATTATATTAAATTATAAAGTTCAAGCTTCATTACCTGTGAAGCCCATTGAAGTCATCATCCCCCTAGTTGTATAAGATAGCTGCAATTCACATCCAGCCATTGGAATAGCAAAGGCCATACCTTGGATGCATAGCACTGCAGCAAAACCAATCACTCCTGATGTTATTACTACATACCATGTATAAAGGCCACTTCCTGTGAGAAATAAAACAGTAAACTAATTAATTATACTTAATAAATTTCTATTTTTGAGAACATTTATAGAAACTTTTATTGAGTAACGTAGGCTTTCATATATACACTGTATAAGATCAGGTTTCCAATTATATATTATATATTATATTTATGGAATAATAATGATATACATAGTTAATAATTAACATTCCACATAGAAAAATAATTAACAATTTACAATAAACATTAAAAGAGTGAGAATGAATAAGTGTACACTAGTGTTGGCTTTGGTGGGAGCAAACATGTTCTAGCAAGTGAGCCTGTTGATCCTATTCAGCTACCTAAGAAAGATATCAGCCTTATATGGCAGAGTGGTAAGGAGAAGATTCATTTTATGGGCCAATTATGAAATAAATATGTGAATATAAATAAGAAATAAAAACCTGGTGGGAGTGGCTTCATACAGGGCACTCAGAACCCTCAGATATCAGAACCATGGATTTATGTTTCTCTCTAAAATTCTAATCCAATATTCCTTTGTTAAAAAACATAAAAGGCAACTGTTAGTAATTTGATATAACATGAAAGTAACAATTATCAATGATTTTGTTGATGGTACTGTACCATACACTCATACTAGTTGGAATATCAGTTCCATGCAGATTTTTTTATAATACAGTTCATTTTTGTTTTATAAAAAAAAATATAGTTTTCAAATAGCAATTCTAAACTCCTAATCCACCTGGTTAGAAATGTTTGGTCAACATAAGGTGATGAACAATGAACTCAAAGGACCAATGAACAATGAACAATATTTTTAGACTCCAGTATATCTATGGTGATATTTTCATTCATAGAGAGTTGAGAAAATGAAAAAAATAAGATTAATCTGACTTGTAGAAATAGCCGGATTTTGCTACAGTTGTAAGATTGGGATGCCTCAGGGTGGGTGGAATTATGCTTTTAATCAAATGAAAACCTTGCCTGTCAAATAATTTACAGTCATAAAGTATATGTCTAAAATTTTGAATTTGTCCATCTTCTTGTCTGTATATATATATATATATATATATATATGTATATATATATATATATATATATATATATATATATATATATATATATATATATATACATATATATATATATACATATATATATGTATGTATATATAACACCTATATATATATATATATATATATATATATATATATATATATATATATATATATATATATATATATATATATATATATATAGGTGTTATATATACATACATATATATATGTATATATATATGTATATATATATATATATATATATATATATATATATATATATATATATATATATATATATATATGTATATATATATACATTATATTCTGCATAAAAAAACAGTGACGTACCCGAACTAGATACAAGGCTCAATTCAGTAAGGATAACTCAATGTAACACATTACAATATTTAGGTCTACTCTTTGACAGAAACTAAACAAATAGACATTTGAACAATCTTTATAACGACACATTACGAATTATAAATGGACTGTCAATAGCTGCTAGAGCAGCTCGGAAGTATTGAAAGTGATTTATGAAGGCGCTGTACAACGTAAGAAAAATTTGCTGAAGTTGCAGAATCTTCAAAGGTTACTCCATATATATAAATTTATATATTTATATGTATATACATTATTCGGTTAGTTATTCTCTCTAGATATAGAGTATGTGGGATTAAAGCACATACATAGTGGTTTTTTGAAAATATAAACATAGTTTCATGAGCCCGAAACCAGTTTGTGTGTTTGTTAGATCAGTGTCAGTTGTGAAACGGAACTCCATGCTGTTACTGTAGCTGGTGAACAACATAAATGAGAAAAATCACTATTAAACAGTTTTGGTGTAATTCATTCAATAATTCATATAACTATTTTCAGAAACAGACTAAAGTTTCCGTTTTAATATTTAATTTTATCTTAGTTATGCATTTGACTTTTTAATTCATCCAACAAACTCCCTTGTTTACAAAGTTGAGCCATGAAAAACTAAATGGCTAGTAGGGGGTAAAAGTTCGCAGGGCTTGTAGGGCAAACGTATGCATCCATGAGCGTACTTTTACCCCAATCTACAATGATTTTTTGTTAATTCCAAATTAATAGCTCTTATTCTATTATAGGTTTTAATACCAAAAATCTATCGAAAATTAAAATAAGAAGAAATGCAAAAGCAAGGACTTAAAATCTGTGTTGTTGACATCAACACCAAATTAAGAAGGGCTTGAAGCAGAAGCTGCTACGAAAAACTGGAAGCTGTTGAAAATCCTAAAAGGAAATTGGTCCTTTTTCAAACCAAAAACTAACTTACAAGTTCATGTTATGAATGAGACACAATTATGACCAAAATTTCAAAAGCAGCTCTCACCTTGATATACAATTCTCCGAATTAGATCAGGATGATAAAGGCTCTCCCTTGCTCTAGAAAGATAATTTTAATTTTCTGATAGTAATTCGTCGATGGAAGCGGCACTCGGACAAGATTTAGTTAAGATCGTAATGCATAAACTTCATGCAGAATATTAGGAAAATTGATGACCAATGTTTCTAAATATAAAAAAATACCTAAACTTCCTACTTTTAGCACCACCTTCATATAGACTAGTTTGTCCTGATTCGCGTGTTATTGATCAGTAAAAATATTGCATATACTTTTTTTTCTGATTATTAGGGACGATTTAGGTACATATGTGGACACTGAAGCAGTCTTTGCGCTAAAGTCTAAAAAAAATCAGGTGGTTCTGCAATTTCGCAATCGGCAATGCGCACAGAAATGCTTAATTATTTTTTGTCATAAGCGGCCAAGGTAATATTTAAAATGATCACTCAATGAGTGGTTTAGATGATGTATTAAGAGAGACATGGTGTACCGACAAAAATCACCTTTGCTAATAATGGGACGATTTCGATGATTTTTTCTGTAGAGAATTAAATTGCCTTTTAAATGATCAAGTTATAAAGATTTATTAAGTATGACTCCTAACCAGGCTAATACGATGATATGCATTAAAGTAAAGAGATTGCATTGGGAGGGTAGAAAAGATATTGCTGGGTAGGAGGCTACAGTACTATCGATTGAAGTTGGCTTAAAAGACGGACAAAATCCTCCTGGTCGATACGATATAATACCTCGAGTGTTTCATTAGAAAGTTAAAAAAAATTATGCATGTGCAAGGACAAACTGAAGGTTCCACTTTCGGTCTAAGTAGGTGTCATATGCTTAATGTGGAGAAGTATATGCAGAGATTGCTTCACGCGCACACAATATGTAACGCAATTATTATATAACTATAATATCATATACATACATATTTAAATTAAAATGGAATGGCAGAAATGAAATATTCGCATGCGAAGCCGCGGGCAACAGCTAGTACTATTATACGAGTAAAAAAGGACAGCCCGTTTTTCGTTGGTAACCGCTAATCGCGAAAACTACAGAACCAATCTTTATCAAGTTTTAACTGCATTATCTTCTTGGTCCCTCACCTTCCAGCAATTATTAAAAAAAATTAAACATTGTTCAGCGAAAGTTATACTAAATTAATTTTAAAGTTACTAAAGGCTGCAGAAAATAAAATATCTAACCAATGAGTCAGAAGGAGCAAAACAAAGATAACGTCAAAAAAATCCTTTCACTTTTCTTCCTCTCTTTCTATATCAACACTCCATTACAACCGAAATACTAGTGAAAAATAACAAAAATAAAATTCCCACTGTCCAAGAGTATCTATCGATTGGTGTAGTTTTAAGCACTGATGATGCAGTTCATTATCCGCAAGAGTTAATAACATGTCCATCAAGATTGTCGAAACAAAATTAAAAATTGATCTCCAATTATGCTGTAACGTGACCTTCAATCGCCCAACCTTTGTAATGGTACCAGGTAACAAATTAGAGCTATGCCTAGCAATATCATTGAAGCTATAATTCTCACAGCAGCTGGAGAAATAACATTTATTTTTAGAATCCCAATGATTCCGACTGATCTAAAATTTTAATTGAAACTTTTACAACTTCAGATTCCATTTTTCTTTGCTATTACAATTAACAAATCGCAAGGCCAAACATACAAATACATTGGAGTAGATCTTCGTAAGGAAATGTTTCTTTCGCAATCGCTTGTAGGGTTTTCGAGAACTGGAAATACCAACAAACAAATCATTTCGATACCAACTGGAGACAAAACTCGAAGCATTACTTATTCAGAAAAAGTTGATTACATATTTTTGTCATCAAAAGGTTTTGAATAAAATAACGAAGTAACTAATTACTAATAATAACAAAAAATAACTCCAATAAAAATTTTCGCCATCGAAAGGCTTGCGCCAAAGGACTAAGCCCTTAGCGGTTAGGGTGGCCCAGGGTACAATAATACAACAATAGAGATCTTTAAATATAGAGATAAACACTAACCAGTAATAATATGGAAATCAGAAATTTAATAAGAGAAAGCAATGTGGATCTGTGAATACCTGTTGTATCCAACGCCTCTTCCAAGGAGACGCCGGATTTCTTCTTCAATTGTTGAATTTTGTCCATCTGACTCCTGGTACCAATGTTGCTAAGAAGTTAAGAGTTTACATCCGTGAGAAACGTCACCTACGAGCTACTGGTTGTTTCTGAATATATTTATCGAACTTTTCTTTTAAATAACTTGTATGAAGGATCATAAAGCAATTGCGTTGTAATTCTATCAGGATACGCGTTTGTATAGGTTGTGCAACTGTGTGATTTACCCAACAAAACATTATGTTATCATTTTGTAAATTTTTTAAAACAAAAACAGTTGCTATGAATGATATTTATTTTATTTGGGTTTATCTCGATGACATTATAGAGGAATTTTCTAATATAGAACACCATTAGCATTACATTGACCGTGGATTAAATCTTAAGTAAAAAGAGCCCTTGCCCGTTCTTGATACTGATTGTGGGCCTAATGTAGTTCTAATTTTTTTGTTCTACCTATATAAGTAGAGTTTTAAACTCTTACTTTCTCCTGTGATATTTAAGTATTTCATAAAGACTAATAAATTAGAATTTCATCTATATAAACATATAAAGGGAAAATAGGGAAACTTTTTGGTTTGAGCCAGGTTTCTGAACCGGTAATAATAATATGAATTTGTGGAGGAAATAATTGAGAAATTCAACAAAATATGCTGGAAAGAATTGGGAGTAGCATAGCAGGACAATATAATGACAGGATATTAGTCATATAAGGAAAAATGAAGGATGTTTATCGGTGGAATGTAAAGGAAAAATAGACAGGGACAGAAAGGTACAATAGCTGTAATGTGAAATGCGAAAGAGAAAAAAGAAAATCTGAGACAAAAAGAAAGAAAAGCATTATTGTTAGCACGAAAAATAAAATTTACTACAGAAAAAACCATGATGATGATTAATTCCTGATATCCCTGATGGGATGTAGGGCCGTTATGAATGTTCGCCATCTGTCTCTGACCGTAGCTAGTCCTCCTATTTCTGCCCATCGGATTCCAGCACATTCTGCAACAGCCTCTATGGACCTCCTCCAAGTTAATGTGGCTCGACCAACTCTACGGCATCCTTGAGGGTTAAAGTAGAAGGCTTCTCTTGCAATTTTGTCCCTTATACGGCGGAAGTTGTGCCCTATCCACGATTTCGGCATCAACTCTATCTGTTCTGTTCTTCGCCAGAGTTCCTCATTGCTAATCAATCTGGGTCACCATAATCTTAAAATATTTCTCAAACACTTGTTAAGAAAGATTTGCAATTTCCTCGTTATAGTTTTGGTGACCTTCCAGGTTCAAGATCCATACAGTAGGATAGCCTTAACATTTGTATTAAAAATGCGGATTTTTGTTCTAAAGCTGATTTCACTTGTTTGCCAGATCCTCTTCAGTTGGCAACTGACCCTCAGGCTTTACAGATCAGACTTACAACATCCTCTTCTGTGCCCCATTCGGCGCCGCCATGCAATCCAGGTACTGGAATGAGTCGACTGTGTCTAATTCTTCATTCCCAAGTAAAATAGGGTTAGCGGATCTCGAGTTAACCTTCATCACTCTGGTTTTTCCATTATTTATCTCCAAGCCATTATTTACTCCAAGACAGATGTCATCTGCATAATCTATGTCTTTCAGGTGTCCAGTGAGCCCTCGTTGGATGCCTCTGCGACTTCTCCAGCTTGTTGCTTTCATTACTTCGACCAGAACCAAGATAAACAATAGTGGGGAGAGCAGACAACCCTGCCGCACTCCCAGCCTGGTAGTAAATGGTTCAGATAACTTGCCCTCATGTGCTTACAAATGATTCATAAGTGGCCTTAAGAATATATATATATTATTTTGCCTGGTACTCCTTTCTTGGCAAGGGTTTTCCACCTCTTGGTACTGTTAACACTCTGAAATGCTTTTCAAGAGGTCGACAAAAAACAAGCCAAAGTGGACTCTGGACTGTTCCACAATTTTCCGTAATGAGTTAATAAGGGCGATACAAGATCTTGAAGGTCTAAATCCGTGCTGCTCTCTTCTTATGTCTCTCTCTAGTTCTGGACCAATTCTATTAAGAACAATCCTTGAGAGGATTTCACTGGGGATTGAGAGCAATGTAATTCCCCTCCAATTACCACAGTCGGCAAGGTCTTCCTTCTTTGGTAACTTAGCTTCCATGGTTCCAACTTCTTGGCTGCCTCTCGTAACCCCATAAGTGTTCCTCAGCATTTCCACTTCGATTTGGTCAATCCCAGGGGCTTGTTGGATTTGAGTGATGAAATGGCTTTTGAGTGAGGAATGGAAAAAGATTATTTCGACTTTGGTTGGAGAGTTAATATTAATGTGTAGTTCAGGGGCAGGGATGCGTCTATGTCCTTCTTCCTCTGGGATCTCTTCATCCCTGTTGAAAAGTTCTTCAAAGTATTCTTTCCACCTTACTCTTTGTCCTTCGTTGCTATTAATCAGGTGGTCAGTCTTATCTCTTATGGGCTATATGGGGTATTCGCAGGGGTCTGAGCTTTCTCAGCTCTTTCGGAGACCCATTTGCGTTTATCTCATCTTACTCCATTTTTTGGCTCTCATTTGTATTCTTTTCTCCTCCTCTTAGTTAAAGTCACCCATTAGTATGATAATATCTTGTTTCTTTCTATTCCTCAGTACATCATACAACTGATCATAAAATTGCTCTTTTTCCTAATCTGGGCTCACCTTGGTAGGGGTATACCACTGGATAGTGCTTATCTTCCTCACCCTCGACATCAGTCTTATAGTGGCAATCCATTCGTTTACAGGGTTCCATTCAAGAGGACATTGTTTGGCTTTCTTACTTAACAAGAATCCGACACCAGCAGTTCGATTAGGATTACCCTGTTTGTTTCCAGAGGATACGTACAGAAAAGTAGTTCCATTGCTTGTCCTTATAAAGATATATTCATCCCTATTTATAAAGATAGAGGGGAAATGTAAGGTGTTTTGGAATCAGCATAACGAGGAATTAAAAAAAAAATAAAATGTATATAAATGCCGATTAAAGATTTTATAAGCCCATAACTCGGACATTTATAAAGATAGAGAGGTGTTTTGGAAACAGCATAAGGCAATACAAATAAATCTTTATCTATAAATACTTTTGGTTTATTATTTTCAATAATAGACCTTTGTAATCGACCAAGGAACAAAATTTTGTGAATCCATCTAAAAATTTGAGGTTTTACGATTCAAGATACCTAGAATCCAAATATCGAATATTTTTTTTTTTTATCATTTAAATCGGATTAGTATTAGCTGAGATACAGCGCAATGAACTTCTTAGACTAATTCTCCGGCGCTGCTGGTCATCGTGGCCCTAGGCCTCCTGACATCAATTGGGCTTCTGACTTCCTCGCATCTCTCTACTTTATCCTTCCTTGGATTATTTTGTACTTCCTTTAGCTTCCTTTTTCTTTTCCCACTGAAGTACACATCAAATATTTTCTTTGTACCATTTTACACTCAGCCTACTTGCTACGTGACACAGTAGCAATTAGAAATTTGATTAAAGAACGAAGCAATAGTTTAAATATTTAAGCGTATATACATGTGTATATATGTGTGTATATATATGTGTATGTGTGTATGTATATGTATGTGTATGTGTGTGGGTATATATATATATATTCTATTGAATTCTATAATAGATACTCTAAACTATTTCAATACATTAACATTATTAAATATTACTAACGTAATCTAAATCAATAACGTGCTGATGATCGAAACTCTCAAATTAATGCAATGGAACGCTAGATCGGCTATATCTAATAAAAATGGTTTAGAAACAATCCTTTTCACCGAAAACATAGATATAGCTTTAATCTCTGAGACATGGTTCAAAACCAACAGATCGGATTAGTATCAGCTGAGATACAGCACACTGAACTTCTTAGACTAATTCTCCGGCGCTGCTGGTCATCGTGGCCCAAGACCTGACTTATCAATTGGGCTTCTGACTTCCTCGCATCTCTCTACTTTATCCTTCTTTGGATTATTTTGCAGTTCCTTTAGCTTTCTTTTTCTTTTCCCACTGAAGTGCACATCAAATATTTTCTCTGTACCATTTTACACTCAGCCTGCTTGCTACGAGACACAGTTTCTTCTTAACACTCCCAGTTCGCCACTCTCACGGCTGGGACAAGCTTCAAACTTTTTTTCCTATGGTGCCTACTGCTTAATTCCTTTGATAAACTTGGTAGTTATGTTTTATAAAGTAGCCTGCATATGTTCCTTTCCCGCAACACTCGAAAGGCTCATTTGAAAGATAATGCAATTATCTGAACTGTAAAACAAAGTAAGTCCTGTGAATTGACAGAACAGATATTTTTGAAATATTATTATTTGGAAATAATAAACCATTGTGTAATAATTTGCAGCGTTTTTAATCTAGTCTTTCTAAAAATAAAAATAAAAAGGCTGTTGAAAGATTTTTTATTTTTATTTGTGTACATTATCTTTGTATTCTTAAGTTTCTTAATCTAGCCTTTACAAAAACACCATTTTTACCGAGCTCACGCTCATTACTGTCAGTATCGCGCTTTTGAAAATTTTAAATTTCCCACGAAAAGAACAATTTTTATCTTGGTCATTTGTTAAAATAAATAGCTGAGCGTCAATAGAAGTTGTAGGTGTTTAGAAAATTTTATTTAAAGGCAGTCAAAATTATTAAACTGTTTACTATGAAAATTGTCCATAATCTGAGAATCACCACTATATTATTTGTGTTTTCTGTTTTCCATTTCATCACTCAGTTAACATTTTCTTTCTTTTCGGAACTATAAATTTGTCATTATACTTAAATTTTAATTTTCTTCCCCAATCTGCCTTTCTTTATTTGATAATTGTTTATATTAACTTACTAGGTTATTTTCTAGTGAGGTGGCACATTAATTGATCGCTCGATCATAGGAGCGTAAATGATTTTGATGCCCGCGTCAAAATCATGAAAACACAACTTATCCCGTCTCGATCCGCCGATTCTCAGTCGTCGAATCTTTGAAACCTCCCAATTTTTTCATCACTTTTATTTATGCCCTAGTAAGAATTTAAAAAATAAAATCAGGATTCGTCACTTCTCCCTGAAATTCCCTTTCTTTTGATACCTCATTCATCAAAATCCATCGCTCCTGAGAGGGATCTATACTACCGTAATAATATATAGTAGTGATTTTAACTCCGGGAAAAAATATTAACAATTCGAGTTCATACTTCAAACGGATCTATTCCATTGTTAAAAAAAAAAAAAATTAAATTAATGTTGAAAATTGCTATTTCACCAAATTACATTATATTTGATAAAAGGACGTTTGTGCATACATTACGAAATACATTATTCAATGTTTATATATTTGTTACGGATTGGGGAAGCTGTGTGATGTCCCTTTGTGCAATGCCTCCTGAATTAATTAATGGTCGATCCCTACGTGATAATGCGATATTTCGTCATTTACTTTTTATTTCGGCTTTTTTCGCTATCTGCTATTAAAAAAGCTTCTGACGATTTCATTAGGGTCCATTATATGTTTTGTGACATTATTTGATTATAGTCTTTATTGGCAAATGACATTTTGGCTTCATTACAAAAGGGTTTTTCATTTTATTTGTCATTAATTCGTAGTATATAATTAGTTTTATAAACGTCAGTGATGTGTATTCGTTTCGAAAGGGCATTGTTTCTTCTGTTAGCTCATTAAATTGGGAAATCAACTATAGTCGAGAGGAATTTCATTTGATTTTTTTTTCTGACATTCTAATTATCACTACTATATATTAGGATTTTGACGAGTGAGGTATCAAAAGAAAGGGAATTTCACGGAGATGTGACGAATTCTGATTTTGTTTCATACTAGGTCATTCATTCAAATTCAAACTAGGGCTTAAATAAAAGTGATGAAAAAAACAGGAAGGTTTCAAAGATTTGACGACTAAGAGTCGACGGATCAAGTTGGGTTTTAAAGATTTTGACGCGGGCTTCAAGATCATATATGATCCCTCAGATCATATTGGTCCAGCGTTTTAAAGCCTTAAAACCCGTGATATAGGTCCGCACAGGCCTCCTGCCATTTTGTATACGTGCCGTTGTCATGGCAACTTTATATCAATTTGAGTCTGTTTACAAAATCTTTTAATGAGTTTCCCATGTCCAACCTTAAAGGGCCCTGCTAAATATGAATACTACACATAGAAAATGTTATAGCTGGATCTAATTGCCTAAATGCTAAATTGAAGAGATGTTTTCAAGTGGGGTAATTTAATTATTTATTAAGTATGAACTGTATCTTCAACATAGTCATTACAAACTATGTAGCTTCCCCATATGTGTTTTAAATAAACTTTTTTGGTAATATAATATTTTTTACAAGAATTAATATGTTTATACTTCTAATATATTAGGGATTAGAATAAGGATTGATATCTAATGCGAGAGTTCTCACCCGGGTATACTAGTCACTACTTTATATTATTACGGTAGTATAGATCCCTTTTCCGGCTTTCAGGAGCGATGGATTTTGACGTGTGAGGTATCAAAAGAAATAGAATTTCACGGAGAAGTGACGAATCCTGATTTTGTTCCTTAAAATCTTACAAGGGCTTAAATAAAAGTGTTGAAAAAACTGGGAGGTTTCAAAGTTTTGACAACTAACAGTCGGCGGATCGAGACGGGACAAGTTGTGTTTTAATGATTTTGACGCGGGCATCAAAATCATGTATGATCCAATGGATCATACTGGTCCAGCATTTTAAAGCCTTAAAACCTACCGTTTTCGAGATAAAGCACGATATATGTCCTCACGGGCCTCATGCCATCTTGCGTACGTGCCGTTGTCATGGCAACTTTATACCATTTAAAGCCAGTTGAGACTGCTAACAAAAACGTATGAATAACTGTGAAAATCTTTTGTAAATAAAATATTATTTTTATGTTTCCATGAATGATAGAATACTACAAACAGAAAGTGGTATAGCCATCAATCTTATTGCTTAAATGTTAAACTGAGGGGGTACTTTCCAGTAGGGCAAGTTAATTACTTAGTAAGTATTAACTATTACTTGAACATAGTCATTATAAACTATTATAAAGCTTCACCATATGTGTGTGTTAAATAAACTTTCTTGATAATATTATATTGTTTATCGCTTATACTTCGATTTCATTAAGATATGTAATGAGAGTTCTCGCTCAGGTATACTAGTAACATATTAACAACAGAATAATGGCAGGTAATAGAGCCTACTACGCAAACCTGAAACTTCTCAAGTCTGAATTGTTGTCTAAAGCAACGAAATTAAAATAATACCAAACTTAAAAATATATAAACTTGGCACTTGTTCCAAGATGATTACCGTACACTGAGGGTATTAGAAAGAAACTATATCAAAACAAGTAGGCTAAGATGGGCAGAACATGTAATCAGAATGGAGGGTGAAACGGTGAAAGATGCACTTCACTGAGAAAAGAAAAAGAGAAGACCAAGAAGCTGGCTTGGAAGACCACTACTAGAATTTCACTTCTTTATTTAAAAATAATGCCTTCTAAATTATTAAAGTAGTTATAACTATATGCCAGAAGATTATCGAAATAATAAGTTATAAGAAATTTTTAATAAAAATAGATTAATTTTGGTATTAGTGCGAGAAAAAATGAACACAATGCAGATTAAACTGATGGCAAAAGAATGATATGATCATTTTCTTATCTATCACAACATTTATTCTTTATTAAAGCTTTAGAGGTAATTAATAATACCAATTGTAATGAAGAAATATCAAATATGGTTGAGAATGGACAATTATTATTACATTAACCTTTATTAGGGTTATTATTATTAGGGTACAGCTCGACATTTGGACATGTAAATTACTTTCTCTACAATTAATTTATTAAATTTAATCATGAATGATTAATCATTTAAAGCTAGTCGGACAACAACACATTTACAATATGAGGCTACAGAAATTACGATGCAAAGAAATGAACACCTCAATGATTTTATGAACCGTGTTATGCCTTATAAATTTTTAATAAAATATCGTATATTAGTAGATATTTTTGTTGAATTCAAAACGACCATTAAAACTAAAACATAATTATAGAAACGTGTTAATGATTACTAAGATGATACTTGCTAGTACATAACCTTCCAAAATAATGTTTGTTTTATTAATAGTGAAAAAAACAATTATTTTTAAAAGAAAATAAGGAATACCTGCTATATCAAGAGCCTCCTCCAAAGGAACATGTGATTTCTTAAGTAAGGACATCTTGTCTCTGTACTAAACTAAAAAATCTAAAAAAAACTCTAAAAAACTAAACTCGGAAAATATGATTTATTGTTCACAATCTACTGTGATAATTTTTCTAGGGAGCTTAAAATCTTAAACGAAAACTTATACCCTTCTTTTCGAGTGTTGATGATAGTTTAGACAGCACGAATGAAACCGTAATAGACGTCCACTGATCGATTATAGCTCCTGATGGGATATCTATATTAATTCGGCCATGGCACTGAATAATTACTGATGCCATATTTTATGGCAATCGCCATTATAACTTCTTAAAATTATTTTTCAATGTATATATAAATGTACTCATGATTTAAATAACCAAATTTTTTATTTGCGCTTTTTATTTTTTTTATTTTATTTTTTATTTATGTTTTTCCTTTAATTTTCGTGAAATTGTAAAAAATCGCTTTTGTGTTCCCTGTTATGAAAAAAATAATGGAAATATCATTCACTTTAGCTGTTCACATTACGTCGCACTGTTTTCAAACGTTTCTTCTATCCTTTTTCAAACCCTACTAGACAAGAGGTGTAATCCTGAGCACTTATAATAATAATAATACTAATAAACTCTTTATTTATTCTGGAACAAGTCCCTTTAGAATAACAATTACAGGCAATGATAGGTGGGCTTCAGAGTCTTAGGAGTAGATGATTTAGCGTTAACAGATAATTAAAAAAGAAAAAAAAGAAAAGTCAATAAATAAACACAAATGAAAATTATAACAAGTCATAATGCAATAACTTCTAGCATATGAAATTGGTATTGATAGTATAATTGATTACGTCTTAAAACAAAAACCACACGAAATCCGTATGTTAATAAGATATGACAAAATTATAAATGAAGGAACATATTTACAAATGTTGATTGAAATAAGAGAAAAACTATTTACAATGTTTTTTTGGACTGGATGGTAAATAAGTGATTGAATAAACGGGATTTGAAGGTGATAAGAGTATTAGAGCGACGAATGGAAGGAGGGATGGATTCTGTTAATTCACTTAATGCGTTCTGTTAATTCATTTTCTTGTAGATCGCAATCATTCTTGTAACTTTCTTAAGTGGTCTATCGTCGACTTTTACATTATTGAATATAGCGGTTTGGGGTAGTAAATGATGCTCTCTTCTTCTGGGAACAAGTTTGCATCTTGAAAATGTGGTGTAGTGTCGAGAATGCCTATTATATGGTATTATTATGAATATGAATAGGAACATGAGTCTAATACAGATCGGAATAAGGATTGTATGGTTATTGAAGGATTTTTAGTGAACGACTCAATATTTCATATATTGGAATCGTAAGTTCAAAGAGCATCGTAAGTTCTCATTTCGTGTTTCTTCATAAAAACTAGACTTTTATTTTCGTTTTTCATTTCTTATTATCCCATATTATCGTATCTATTTCTTTTTCTGATTTTCTCTTATTGCTTTTATCGCTTTAGTTTTCCCGGTACAACTTTACAATCGGGGCGCGTTATCACTTGTTCCTCCCGAACTAACACGAAGGTCGCCGGACTAGCTTACTGTAGCGCCATTAGTGCGAACTATTTTGCATTTAATTATAACATTCGTATTCATTGGAATTATTAAAATTATTGCTGCTTTAATTAGATATTATTTAAAATGATTAATGCTGCCGACTTCCGCTCATTTCGTTCACTCAAGAAACAAACAATACCTCAACGAATCCATATCAGTTGAGGTCGGGGCCTTATCTTATTCCAATTATTACTGCTTTTATTAGAACACAGCTGTCGACTTCCGCTCGCTATGCTAGCTCAAGAGTTAAACAAACCCCAAAAGTTCCTTTTCAGTCGAGGTTGCGCCCTGTTTGTAAAAATCAGTTATCTGATATTTGTGTTGCCATCCTTTTTTACTAGAAGATCCCGTTATATGTAAGAGAGAACTCAGGCTGCGATGATATATGTTCATCACTATGAACGTTCTGATTTATTTATCGCATTTACGGGTAACCCAAAATGGTCTGAAATTGGAGATGTCTTAAAAGAAGTATATAAGCCATATAACTGGCACGATATAATAGCTCGAGTGTTCCATTTGAAAGTTTAAAAAAAATTATGCATGTTTTGACTAAAGCTTCCATTTTCAGTCCAAGTAGGTGTTCATACATACTATGAAGTGGCAGAAGCGAAGTTTGCCTCACGTAAACACAATTTATTTCATAATTATTATATGCCTTATAGTTATCTTTACCAAAAACATAACGAAATAGTATAAATGAGATTTTTACGAGCTAAGCCACGGAAAACAGCTGCTGTATCGACGTCTTTTCAATCAGTTTCTGGTAAATATATACGCCAAGATTGAGACAGAAAGGCTTAATTTTAAAAGATTCAACCAAAACAAGCTCCGAGCGGCAAACAATATTCATCTTAAAGATGTCGGAAGGGGAGTAACGTTTCGGATACGGCGTAGATCTTTCTGTTGCCATCTTGTTTAACTAGCGTATCCCGATGTATGCATGAGAGAACTCAGGATGCGATGACATATGTTCGTCACTATGAATTTCCAGATTTTTTTATCGCGTTTAAATATAACCCGAAATATTCAGAAATTGGAGATGCCTTAAAAGACGAACAAAAACCTCATGGCAGACACTATATAATAAAATCATGCACGTTTTGACAAAAGGTTCCATTTTTGGTTTGGATCAAAACCCAAGTAACACTACTTGGGTAGGTGTTACATAGTGGAGTGGCAGGCATTCTAATTATCATCATAAACGAATATAGATAGAGATCGAATCGCTTAACTTTATAATATTCAACCAGAGCAAGCTCGAGTACTTTGAAAAAAATAATAAAAGTATAATAATTTTAATAATAATAATAATAATATAAGTATAATAAAAGTAATTTGAAAAAAATTATGCATGTTTTGACTAAATGTTCCATTTTCGGTCCATGTAGATATTTCCTACATGCTTACTGTGAAGTGGCAGAAACGAGGCTTGCACAATGTGTAACAAAATTATTATATGTATTATAGTTATCCTTATCATAAACATATATAAATTAAAAGGTAATGGCAGAAATGAAAAATTCGCGTGCGGTGCCGCGAAAAACTAGAGACATTGCACTGTTTGAAACCTAAAATGTTTGCTTATTTTATACCACGAATCTTTTATCAAATTGAACTATACATTCTTTTTATATGCAAATAGAAAAACTTTTTGAATGATATTTATCAAATAATATTTATAGTAGTTTTTCCTTCGAATAATTACCTAAAAAAGATTACAAATAAATTTAAATGATTCGTTATCTACGAATAACGGGTGATGCGGTTATCGTTACTCGAAACATCGAATAATAAATAATTGCATCTGAAATCCGTTATCTATTATTTATAATTTTACCCAACTTTTCAACCGCTGGTTAAATTAAAAAAATATGTGTAGCATTCTTACGAAAAATTAATGTTAACCTGATTTTTGACTGTCCTGCTAGTAATTAACAGATAAACAGTCTCCTCGCCCATCCTCCTTTCCCTTATCACTTTCCAAAAACCAGGTATTTATAAATGATGACTGATAATTCATAAATTATGATAAAGCTCGATAATTGATAATTAAAGCGGTGAGTGGATGAAGGAGGTAAGTAAAATTTTAACATTTTTGTTCAAATTGAGCTATTATAAGGAGGTATCTATATGAAGGAGGTATCTGTTGGCCAATTTTTCGGTACTTACAGCAACTCTCTAGGAGCTTAACTAACATAGATTCTAATGAAAAGAAGGAGGTATGTGACTACAATAAAGTATATTTCTAATAGAAAAGGATGTATTTAACCTGAATTAGCACATACATCTTTCTTCCTCTAGTCATTAAATATTACTAAATATCTGTCCTGTATTCAGTGTCGTCACATAAATAAATTTCCAGAGTTATAATTTTGAATTTATACCTATTTTCTTTTCTATATTCATTATAAACTTGTTAGTTAATTATTAATTACCGTTATAGGGAATTATTTGTTATTTATTTATTAAATGAAATTAATTGAAGAGCATTGAATTTTCTACAAGATTCAGACAAAATATTTGTAATTACTCTCAATAGATGCCAAGAAATATTGAAATAACAATTTTCATTTCTCTAAGATTGTTATTTCAATATTTCTTGGTATCTGTTGAGATTAATTACAAATATTTTGTCTGAATCTTGTAGGAAATTTAATCCTCAACCAGATTGCTTATTAAGCATTTTGCACTAAAAATTAGTTATTAAGGCGAAACCACTGATAGATATTCAGTGGTTTCGCCTTAATAACTTTTGCGTTTTCCAAACATTTTGGAGATTTCTATGGCTTCCTATCTCAATAGCTGTTCCGAATTTTAAAAACTATTACATATCAAACTTGCAGGAAATTTACTTTAAAATTGGTAAAGTTTTATGTAAAATGCACTGACAGCGAATTACCAAGGAAAATCTGAAAATAGCAACCGATCAAGGGTGGTCCATCCTTCATATTTCCAGTCTATAGTTAGAGTACTTTCGGCCAACACGAGCAAATATTTTCTTGAAATCAGACACGTTTTTAGGCCTCAGCTTCTGGTCAATTAGGCATCGGATGTACGCTGAGAGAGAAAGGTATGAAAGTCTATAAAGCCGAAAGAAAGCATAGTGAAGCCAATCGGAAAGAAAGCTTACCTTGGCATAACTTCTCCAAAACTGGAAGTCTGAATATTGAACAATGGTGGTTTGGTCTGACGAAAGCAAATACATACACCTTTTGAGGTAATTAAATTATTTTGAATTATTGTAAATTGAAATAAAATATCTGATGTGGAAAACACATGACTTACTTGTACGCCAATTAAACTATAAATCGGTAGCTCAAAAAGTGATACTGAAGTTGGTTACTAGTTTCCTAAGATTGCATGCAGTATCTCAAAAACGACACTCGGCATCGCGACATCCATCTATTGGCACACACCTTCTCTTGTTTCTGTAGATCTCATTCCGTTATTATATGTCGTTTTCAATCAGTAGATAACAAATTTTCAAGAGATTTGTTGGTGTTCCGTAACAACACTATAACTGTCAATGTCACTAAATAAAGCATTGAAAATCCACAGTTTCTACATTTTAAGCGGAAGAACCCGCTTAACTTATATCTTATAATCCTATAATATATCAAGCTGCAGACTTTTTCATCTCACAAATGGGGAGAAAAACCAGTATTTTACACTCAATTTTAACACTTAAAACAAGTATAAATATGTTTAGTTGGAGTGGTAAAAAAATCGCGTTTGTAACCTTTATTACCGGATCAGGTGATCTCACGACGAAACTAGTCAAAATGGATTCAGGGATGGTCAAAATGGATATTTCCATTGAAATCTGAAAACCGAAAATTTTCGCGATTACAATACTTCCTTTACTTCGTACAACGATTGCAATAATTCCCAGAAAAAAACTCGATTTAAAATAAAGGACAAAATTATTTTTAATAATCCATTAAAATATCGAATTTTGTTCAGATTTTGGAACTCGTGATGCCGCTTTTGTAAGAATGGGGGAAGGCGAAGGAAGCCTATCTCCTAGATTGTGTCTTCGCAACTGTAAAACAAGATTGAGAAAATATTATGATTTAAGGCTTATTAGTGCTACCGGTGATGGAAAAATGTATCTATGTGAAGGGGAAATGAATTGTGATACCTATGAATGTTTATTGTGTTTTAATGAGAAGGTATTCAAAAGTAGAGAAAAAAGGAGTTAAAATATGATTTTTCATCAATTTCGAATTTTTAGTTGTACCTTTATTCAATGACCGATACGATATAAATACTATCATGCCAGGGGAATAGTGAGGCCGAAGATTGTTTTAAACTTTTAAATTCTATGCCAATACGGATAAATGAATTCATAAAATATAATAGCTTAGTGACGAAATATTAAATTATTGTTTTAATATTTAAATAAAATATAGGTACATTATAAAAATAAATATTATTTTTAGTCTCCTTTAGTTTGTTTTAACAAAATTTGTGGGCTGTTTTTGTTCCTATTCGTATAACAGCAGCTTCAAAGCAGGCTCCGATGATTACTGATCAGAGAATAAATGAGCAAAGGACGAACTTAAATCCATCGAAAATACGGAATATTTTTGCCGAAGTTGAGATGATACGATTTGCAAATTAATAGGAATAATTGCTTCCGTCAGCTATTTTTCAAAGAAAAAATCCACTCACACAGTAAAATACGAATCAGTTGACATCCGCATGATGATGGTATAGAAGGATCAATCTAATCAGGTTTTGATAAATTATTCTTCTATAAATTTGTTTTATTGAAAACTAGTTTCGAATGTTGTACATTCATCCTCAGTTCTAAAAACACACAAAAAATTCAAAAATAAGCAATGGCAAATAATTTATCAATCCCTAAAATACGAGTCGTTATATAATTTCCTATGAAATTTAAAACTCTGAAATTGATATCTCATTACAGTATTTATTATTTATATCTTCACATCATAGCCGTGAACATTATTTACAATGATATTAACAAGAAAAACAAACATAACATTTTATCAGGACTAAAAGATGGTCATTAACACAATTTTTAATATTGTTTCTCGACCCTTGCTTTTGTTTACGTAGACAATTTATACATATCATTCCTTATGTTTTTTGTTTGCTGATGTGACCCGTTATTTGCAATTGTCAAGAATAAAAAAAAAGAGCAAATCACTATTTTAGTCAAAATATTCTCAATATAAGTAACACATAAATTCGTCCAGGTAAACGCGCACTCAACACGCACATATTCTAGGCTTAATTTTGCTTTCATAGAGGGAAGAATCAAACCTGAATGAAGGCTTATATTTTGAGAGTTTCTGAAATATTATCAAAAGCTACTTATAACTTCATCGCGAATATTAGAAATATATGTGGATTTTTTTTTACAAATACACGTACAATCTATTCAGAACTATTTCTTAGAGTTGACTACCTCTGAAGTTCCATTTTTTTAATGTATTTTTTATTCCCAATTCTCGAAACTGGGATCTACTTCAATTTGAAAAATGGGAATGAAATGTCTATATTACCACCATTTCTAGATGGAATGGGGCTACCAACTCAATCTGGAATTCTTCATTTTGAAAATGTGGCTTAAAATTTGGATTCAGCAAATCCAGACAGTTCACAGAAACTTCAAAGGAATCTCATTAGCACTGAAACTTTTGATGGTCATGTCGAGCGAGCTGTTAAGGTAAGACGACGTAATCCTCAATTTTTAAAAATTGTTTTTTTGAGTCATTCAATTCTTTTGCAGTTTTTCAATTGCATTTTTTCAGTCATTCAACCCTCAAACGAAATGGTAAAAATATTTTCTGAGTGTTGGATGAAAAATTGCAGTTGATTGACTGCGATAGAGATTGAGGATGTAAAAATATAATTTTTAAAAATTGAGGATTTCCTTATCACCAACTATTCGTCATCCAAAATTTTAAAAATATAACATCAGATTCAGATTCGGCTATACCGATTATTGCCCACGACTTTATTTTAAATGTTCGTACACCTAGTGAATCCGTGAATTTTGGTTTCCAAACTCGGACTACCAATCCATTATCCATGAATCCATTTAAGTAGCTAAAAACCTCCGGAAGATTTGCATTATAATCAAAAAGAGCTTTCATTGGATTCCAGAAATATATTTATATGTTAAACCGAATTGTGGACTAGATTTGAAAAGGTAATCTATATGCACTTCTATTTCCAAATTTTTAACGTTTGTAAAATCCAATAAATTCTGAACTACATATTAGACACCTATCACCGTACCTACTACCTAGTCTAGCCAAATGGGGACATGAAAGGAGTATCTAGGGGTGTATGTTTTGGAGAAGTTTGTTTAATATTTTTTGGAGGAATGCTGATTACGGAATTTCAACTTGAATATTACTGAATTTATTTTAGTAACATCAACCTATACTAATTTAAACAAGAGTAAATTCTTTACATTTTTGTACTCAATAATGATTTTCGTCCAGTGCATTGTTTAGAAGCATCTACTCATCAGTCCTACTTTATAGATCCTATCTAGGGACCAGAAATATGTCTCGGTGGAGAGTTTTAAAAAAAGTTCTGAAAATTTGCTCATCTATGTTTTTTAGGGTGCTGATTACGAATTTCAAATATGACACCTTAAACTAATTATATTTAAGAAAAATATAGGTTGGTATAGGTTGGTGTTTCTAAAAAAATACAACCTAGTAAATTTTCAAAGATGAATGATAAAAACGCTGTTTCATGGTATGTAACAATAGTAATGAGTTTAAATCGTCATAGCAATGTCATAAAGTCGGAATATTACTCGATTTTCCCAACATATAATATTCACATTTGAATTTTAACCAAACCCACAAAGTTTTTCTTTCCCGTGTTAGCAGTATGGATTTCCATTGTTGTTTCTGAACAATCAAAATATCCCTTACATTAAATAATAGATTCAAATTGAGATAAATGCTGTTTTTAAAATAAACATATTATTAGCCGCTATGTTAAAATTACCAATGGAACAAAAACTATGTATCATTTTGATACATCTTCAGTCAAGGCATGTTTGATAAAGGATATATTTCATCTGCTAATGAGATATTTAGGCTTAAAGTTGTCATTGTGTTACTTTTTTTTAAGTTCTTAGTACAATATAGTACGGTTGGAATATCGAAAGAAAAATATCGATATTCGATATATCGCAAAACCAAATATCGATATCGCCGGATAATCGGTAGAAAAATATCGATATATGGATATATGGATATATCGAAAGGAAATGGATGAAAAAGCAAAGAAATCGTGCATTAAATGAGTATAACGTTAAAATGTGATGAAGGTTATGAAATAATATAAATATTATTTATAGAACAATATTTTTATTATCCATGAATCATTATAAAAAAGTTAGAAAAGAATAATACTTTGGTAAAAAAAATAAGTATTATAATTTTTATCTTGAAGGCTTTTTGCCATATTTCATATATTATATTATTCTACACATATAAAAAAAAAACCTTGTTTATTTTTCTAAAAAATAAAAGTATTCTCAAAACATTTATATAAAAACATGTAACTCATCTGATATATATTTTAGTATAATCACAATTTATATTATTACCTGTTTGTCTTTATATAGAATTAATTAACAGTATATGTGTTTCAATCGTATCTACTAATTATTGTTTGGCAACTAAATATTACTTATTCTCATATTTACGCCATAATATTTATAAATTAACATGTGCTATATTTTAACCAATGATTATCTGCAACAATTTATTTATATTTAGTATTTTCTATTTTATTTCAATTTGATGAGTGATTGATCCATATTATTTTTTGTTTTGTTAATCATAAACTCTTGAGTTTATTTGAAGGGTAAGAAGAAAAGACCTGGATTCTATTTCATAATAAAGTACGAAAGTACAATTGCGAGTAGACCTATGATTTACTATACATAGACACACTGTAAAAAGTTGAAACACAATAAAATTTAAAACTAGTTGTTAGCATCTACCTAATACACCTCGATTCCTATTCTTGAATATTCTTCAACATCCCGTGCAGTCACCATATCTGGAGCACTTGTGTGTTCACTCAATATAACGCTGATATGAGGCCGAAGTTCTAGGAAACGTTGGACCATGTAATATTTGCTGTTCCATCTGGTAGGAACATCTGAAATTAGCTTGCAATTAGTGCCACCTTCAGTGGCTTAACAGTAGCAAACCAAGTTGTAATGCTACGAAGCTTTCTAAATAATTCTTCCAACTAGTCTTTTCGCACACTAGATTTAACAAGTGAGCAAAACAGTGTACATGTTTGGCCTGTGAGAGCGTATCCACTGCCTGCACAATGTTTGCCCCATTGTCAGTGACAATTGTTGTTTACTTTTTCATTTGAGATGTTAAAAAGTCGGCACACATCTTCCAAAACATGATATATGTATTGGGATGTATGTCTGTCTGTGAGTTCTCGAAGTTCCAGGAACACTGAGGACATTTCATCATTTGTTTCTAAAATAAAATGAATAGTGACACCAATTATACTTTTCATCTGGTGGGACTCCTTTCATATGTCACAAGTCAATGTCAATTTACTTTATTTAAATGTTTTTGAATAAGAGAGCGCAGTTCTGAGTATTTTTCATTCAATAATTTTTTTAATGTATTTCTAGAAGGTACCTTATATAAAGGGGCTAGAATTTTAACCAAGCTGAGAAAACCTTCCTTTTCAACTGTATAGAATGGCAGAGTATCCTTACAGATAAAATATAAAATAGCATCATTCATTTTTCTTCGTCGTTCGTCTCCCTCTTCAAATGATGCGATATTTTGGAAACCCTTATGTCAGAAGGTTTTGACGGAGGAATTATTTCATTTGCTCCATTTAGAAGCAAATGATGTTGCAGAAAAGCCTGACCTGATGGAGACGAAAAAACGTGCGAATGGAAAGATGGAGGTGTAACTGCAGATTTGTTGTGTTTCCCGATGTCCGAAATATTTTGGGACAATATTTGCACTCCGCACTTTTACTGTCTCACCATTTAAATTTGGTGGCGACATTCAAAATACTCGGGTATGTTTTATGAAATGATTTGATATGAAGAACAATTGAAAAACAGATTATGGTGAAGACATGCAAACTGCATTATTTGTGCCTAGCTTCATCTTGGGTTGAAATGCAAAAAAAATAAGAAAATTTGCATTTTTACTGTAATTAATAAATCACTATGCAAAATTTTCGTTCAGCAACCCAAGTTAGCACACACTTCTTAAGTCAGCAACTCCGTCTACTGTGATCAAATAGAAAAAATGCAACTTTTCTTAATTGTTTCATGGAGTGGAGTAGCTCAGTGGTAAGGCACTGTGCTACCATGCTCCCGGTCCCGGGTTCTAGATCAGCTGTGGCAGATAATTATTTATTCTGTTATCAGCCGTGGATCGAGCCTATGGAGTCGGGGGAACCTCCCGGGACTCACCCAGCCTCTATGAAGTGGGCACCCTTAATTGGGGGGTGCTGGCAGAGTTTATGTTATATTTAAAGCAGAGTTTATGTGAACTCTTTAAACTTATTTTTAAAAATTTATTACAATTATATTTATTATATTATTATTAAAGGAAAATTTGTAAAAGCGTATCGCATCAAATTTTTGGAGGAAACGTTAAACACAAAATGGCATGCCACCCCCAGCGCAATGGGACAGTATTGTAGAACGTCTGTCAACTGCCAATAATAATGATCTTTCTCAGTGTTACCAATTCAGAGCATCACAATTTCAGTTGACATTTTACTATAATTAAATATTTCACACCTACACTCTTATTTCAAAATGCAATGCTGCTACTTAACGAAATCATAGCATAAAGCATGATGGCCATATTTCATGTTTCATGGAATATTTAATTCAATATCATATGTAAACTTAGTCTTAAATACCACATTAGATAAAAATGATCGCAATCCCCTAACAAAACATTTAATTAATAGTCATCGATTTTCACGGAATGATTCAAACATCCTCTAGTTTATTGTTTTTTTAAATGTACAAAATGATAATAGAATATTTTTGTGATGTAAATTACACAATTGCATAACTTCTGAAAACGCGGATCATATCAGCAAATTCCTACGCAACTGTTTTATCCTTGAGGAAAAGTTATTTAAAAGAAAAGGTTAGTAAATATATCCAGAAACAGCCAGCAGATCGTAGACGGCTGTTCTCTCCAATGCAAACTCCTAACTTTTAACAACTTAGTTATCAGGATCCAGATGGCCAGAATTCAACAAGTGGAGAAGAAATCCGGTATCCCCTTGGAAGAGGCGCTGGATGCAGCAGGTATTCATAAATAGTTTTTATCACTATGGTCAAGATACTTTGATTTGAAAATTTTAGAATAAATCCTGATTTTTTGTCGTTTTAACTTTAATTTGTACAAATTTGATAATATTGTATTTCATTTGAGAAGATGAGTGTCTGAGAAATAAACTCGAAATATTTTGAGCTGAAGATACAGTTAACTAGTTTATATTTTGATTTTCGAAAATATTTTTTTCTTTACTTTTCAATTATATCGTTATGACTTTTTTTAATAGAGAAAAATAATAAAATTAACAGTGAGCCGTAAAAGTTCTGCAACTACCTCATTCAAGTTATTAACATTTATCTGTCAGTTATTATTTTTTGGCAGTTTATACAAACATCTTCATGAATCAAACAAAATGGATCACAAGTTTTCTAATAAATAGTTTTTGCTATTTGTGGTGGTTTCTAATAAATGGATTTTGATATTTGTGATTCGTATCTAACAAATAGTTTTTGCTATTTGCGATTGGTTTCTAAAAAATAGATTTTGCTATTTGGTATAGTATCTAATAAATAGTTTTTGCTATTTATGATCCATTCTTTTTGACCACCTCCCGAACCATCTCATTCCTTCATAAACTATTTTGTTCTTTTAATTATCCATTTTTTAATATTATTACTACTTACAAGTTTTATGAATGAACTTTTTTGGAAAGTTTTTTCAATTTTTTTTTTCAAGTGTGTGTGTGTGTCTCCATTTTATCTAAGTACTGACTGATCCCTGCCCTCCCTTCTTTGATTCCCCAGTATATTTTCCCCAGTATTGAATAAAATAAAAAATAAGTAATAAATAAAAGATAGCTCTAAGGGATCAAATAAATGCGGACAAGGATCAGTGAGTATCTGGATAAAATGGATACACATACTTACAATATTTATGGATATAATAATATATCCTTATATATATATATATATATATATATATATATATATATATATATATATATATATATATGTATATATATATATATATTGCCAAATTGCCATTCAAACAAATTTTTACAATATTGATAACAGACTGACTTTCGGAACTCCTCAAGGATCAGCATTATCACCCGTAGTATGGGACATTTTAATAAATACAGTTTTCGAGACAGACTTACAGAAAAATGCTACATTATTAGCATGTGCAGACGATTTGTTATTACTTATGAAACGACGAGATTTTGGCGAATAACAGACAATAGCAAAACCTGATAGTATCAAGGCTTAGACATTGGGCATTTAAACAAACTTAAATTTAATTTGGAGAAGACTAAATACATAATTTTTACCAAACAAAATAGAATACCGGAACTAGATTTACTACTCAATTCAGTAAGTATAACTCTAATGTGACACATTACAATATTTAGGTCTACTCTTTGACATAAAACTAAATTGGAACCGACGTTTGAACAATCTTTATGACTACACATTACGAATTATAAATGGACTGTCAATAGCTGCTAGAGCAACATGGGGCCTCAGATCTTAAATATTGAAAGTGATTTATGAAGGCGCTGTACAACGTAAAAATAAATTTGCTGAAGTTGCAGAGTCTTCAATGGTTAATTTCCATTAAAATATGTAAGGGCTTCCGTACTCTAACTTATGAGGCCGCAGTTCTATTAACAGGACTTTTGCCAATCCAACTAAAAATTGATCGGCCTTATTTAATATTAGGAAAGGAAAGACAGGTTATACAGACATGACACTGGACAAAATGGACAGGATCACTGACTGCTTGTTTTGGCTGCAGACAGCAACAAATTTGTGGACTAAACAACAATGTACTATTCATATCACCGAAAACACTGGTGTTTATACTGACGGTAGTAAAGACAGCGAAAATATTGGATGTACATGATTATTCCAAGCACCAGATGGTAGTAATGTGGAACAAAAATACAAATTGGAATCCTGTTGCTCGAATGAGCAGGCAAAAAAATTTGCTGTGCTAAAAGTGACTGAAAAAAAGAAAATCAAAATAGTTGTACAGTTAACATAATTCTTTACCTGAGTGATAAAACTAATTATGCTGAAAGAAAACGATTGTCATTTTACAATTCAGACCTGCCTGAACCGAAATGGATGCGAAGGTGCCATATGTAGATATGTCTCACCATCTGAGCACCTTTTATCTCTTGGATAGAAACTATGTTATGTTTGTCGTAGCGCTGTGGATTACGGCATCTCGTAGATGTGTGTACGCAGTAGTAAGTAAATCTCCCCTATTCCGTATCGGATGTCCGAATACTACTTCTACCGGTGTAAAAACCCGTAGCGGAGTGGTTGTATTATTGTGCGCTAATACTGCCCTAGGCATTGCTGCAGTAGCTCCTAATCCCCTATGTAATTGGAATAATCGAAGATTCTCCCCTAATGTATTGTGAAGGCATTCAATAGCGCCCTGTTCTTGTGGGTTACCGGAGGAATTGAAATGCCACTTCATATTTAACTCCGAGCATTCTGTAGTTGTACGGGTGCTCTTAAATCCCCTTCCGTCGCCAGACGTAATGTTTTGAGTCACTGCATAGCACGATATTCAGCTGAACATAGTATCCCAAATTGCACCAGTTGTTTTGTTCGGTAATGGATAATGGCTATGGGTAATGGCTAACTTATTAAAGTTCTCGAGAACACTAAGCCACTGCAAACCTTCTCAGGTAAAGACATGCAACTGTATATCTAATAACGGCGAAATCGGTGTATGAGACACTTCGGGATGGACAGTGATGGGGTCATATTTCGCACGGTGACATATTGTGCACGCTTGCAGGATCTCCCAAATCGTTCGGCGCAGGTGATGCCAGTAATAACTGCGGCACAAAGCGTGTGTGTGTCGGATTTCCAGGGGGACTTCGTCAGCAGCTACCGTGCCATCCTCGTCGAGCAACGTATCTTTCCCAACAGTATCCGCGGAGGGACCCACTTGATGAAGCGGATTTGCGTACAGGACCCGACGCAACTAGTCTGCGACAACATTTTTTGAGCCTTTTTGATGTACGAAATTGAAGTTGTAAGCTCTCCTTTCCAGAGCCCGATTCTAGCTGACGATTCCTTTAGTCCGTCCGTCCATAATAACGGTTTATGATCCGTACAGAGCGTAAACCGCCTCCCAAATATGGAAGGCCGAAAGTGGTCTACTGCCCAGACGCGTTCGAGCGCACTGTATCTCGACTCGGCATGAGATAGTTGCCTGCTCACAAAAGCCACCGGCCTATCCCCAAGCAACCGCTCGGTGCACATCGCAGCTAATTGTCCTGCAGTTAAATGTTTCGAATGCGGAGACAAAGGTCTTGTCGCTAAAACTTAACCATGAATGTACAGGCGGAACCGATGGATGTGAACGCCCACAGAACAAGACCTCAAGGCCTAGATACGTGTCAACTTCGAGTTCTGAAGAATTCTGAGATAAGAGCTCTTCTGATGAAGAAGACGATCAAAGGTCCAGCTGGGCAAAGATAGCAGGAAGATCAAGCGAGCAGGAGAACAAAAAGCACAAATCAAAAAGGTCTGACATGAAGAAGGAAACTACCATCTGAGGAGGCGAGAGCAACCCACGCAGATGAGAGTTGGTAAATAGTGTTTGTGTGTAGGGAGAGGTTGCCCATAGTGCAGGGGTGCGGTGATGGAATTAGGGCGCTAATTGATACTGGGAGTACAAATACATTGGTCAGCAGAGGGATGTTGAAGGATTTGGACAAAGATCTCTCACTTAAGGTATGTGAATGTTCTGTTATCACTTTGAGCGGCCCTTGCACAGAGTTGGGGGAGTACGTGTGGGATATGGAAAATCTTACCGGAGTAAAAACGAGAGCGGTCGTGCTCGTGTTAGAAAAAGTTAACCAACCAATATGATATTCTGATCGGGTGTGACGTTTTAGAAGAGGTAGTGTTTCAGATGCAAGGAAATCGGGAAGTTAGGAAATGACCCTGAGGACGAAATTATCATAGGAAATTCAAAACGAACGGGAAAGAGCTTCGCGTAGAGATGGTTCGAACAGGGGTACCAAAGGCGGAGTCATTACTATCTGAATATGAGGATATATTCTACAGGGAGACCCTCCATTCTCCGCCACTGGGAAGACCAAACACGAAATGATCCTTGTAGAAAACAAAATTTCCTATAGGGCCGAAGATACCCTCAGTCAAAAAAAAAAACCTGTACCACTACAACCCGATAAGGGTCTTGGGTTCAGTACTTGGTAAGGACCGTACTGTTTCTACGCCAACGGTTGTGCAAGGAGGTTAATCGGCCAAGATCACGCTCAACGGCCAGGTTTTCCCTCAATTAATTAATTCTGTCCTAGTTGGACTTTCAGAACTTTCTCATAAATTGCTAGCTGTTGGGCCGCCTCGGCCTGTCTCGATTAATTTCTCTGAGATGGCCGTGAATTAGTTCAGCATGGTTTCTGCGAAGCTGTAATCCGACTGCCCAGATCTTCTAACTTCCGTGAAGAGAGGGTAACCGTCTTCTGGTGTCCAGGGTCCTCCTCCGTACGCCTTTTTTAATTTTCTAGTGACCTCATCCAATGATCACTTTTTCCTTGCTATGCATAGCTCGCCTGCTTGTATACCAGTGAGTACGCTCCTCCTTACTCTTCCCATTAGAGATGCACTCAATTCAGTAGCGTCCAAAAGATCAACCCATCCGCCGTGATTCTTGCCTCAATCAGGTTGTGGATCTGATTACCTCGCTTCAGAAAGTGGTATAGGTGGCCTAGCTCTCCGTCGAACCTCTCCAAATCTGAGACAGCGTTTTTTAGATATGTAGCGGTAGCTGTCTTTACTTTAGCCCACTCTAGTTGCATCAACTGGGGATTGTTGTTTACTACCTGTACAATCCCAAGGTTGGTGTTCGTGCCACTATTCTGATCCAAAGATTGACATGGAGGATCCATAAGTTGCCCGTAAGGCCGCCTTCGGATACACCTTGAAGCTGATTAATTACGTTATCTAGCCGACTTGGTCGTAAAACCATGAAATTGAAAAATGTCTTCTTTTTTTTCGCGACCACTAAAACGTACACTTAACTTCCCCCCGGTTTTCGGCACCAGTTAAAATACTTAGGAAAACAAGAATTAAAAAAAAGAGGGAATAGGGCACGAAGTGAATACCACGGATGCTTGGATAATACTGACTTTATTTATCTTCTACCGGGGTTTATATTGGGTTTATACAATATTTATTTACTTTTTTACATACGCTATTGATCACATAAATATTGTTAAGGTAAATATCGAAAATTAGGTGTAATTTAATTAATAATTATAGTGGAAATTAACAATAATTATTGGTATTAGCATCTCCCACATCGATTTTATCCGTTCTGCCCTGGGATGACCAGGAAACTTTTCCCATAAGATATACATTTTCTGAATCATTCTCATGCAAATTTAGACATCGTATAACGTTCGAACTCGTGGTATCATCAATATCGGAGGAGGGATTGCTTTGGTCTCGGACTACAGTCATTACAAGTTGACGCTATTTTCTCAACCTTCTCACAACAGAAGCAGAATCTGTTTCGAGGTTACTTACACTGAGAATAGACATGGGGTCCACCGCAATTGCAACACCTAAAATCTGGTTTAGACTTTATTTTGGTTCAGTTGTGTTTTGTTTCCTACCTAAATTCAAGATATTTTTATTTTTACTTGTAATACCTTTGTTAAAAACAGATTAACGTTTTTAGGGAAGCCAGCATCACTAACGGCATATACCTCATTTATTCTCTATTATTATTATTTTTCGGAACAATTTTATTTTATTTTATTTTATTGGGCTTGAAGTTGTGAGAAGTTCCGCTATATGATTAAGATCCATAAAGAAGTTACTCAAGTCATTGTAAGCAGGGAACGAATCGTGTTCCGGGATCCAAATGGACAAATGGAGCTTACTAAAATCTCTTTGATCTGGAAGATTTAATTTCCCTGAGGCGTTGAATTATTCGAAAAATAATAAAAATTATTCCAAACATATTTTAACTCTAAAAACAAAATACCAAATTTAAATTTTATTTACAAAATAAGAAATATTATTTTGATTACTAATTTGATGCCTTCTTAACTCGTTTGATTTTCCTCTTTTTTTCACAATTACAATTAACGATGTTTCCTAATTAAGAGAGGTTACAATTTAATTAGATCTTTACTCACTGATCTATATTTACATTTTATTTTTAAATTCATATCCTAACTCCACTTCACTTAATCATGGACTTGACATACATACGGCGTTCCAAAAACGATCCGGCAATTCACAATCAAAAACAGTTCTTCACTCTTGGTCTGTTCTGATCAAAAATGCGCTATTTGCTGTCCTCTTCCTCCTCCCAACAATGACTTGCTAATTAAGAAGACAACATCAAATAGTACGCCGATATTTTTTGTTTTACTACTTTTTACTTCCTTTCCTTTAAATGTTCATATTTTCATTTTAGTTTTTAGTTTAAAAAAAACATATTTTCATGTTTCAAGATCCACGGTTTATGGTTGTTCGGGATCAGCAGGCGCACGAGGACCTACGATTCACAATTTAGATACACGGGGTTGGGTCATCACTCCTACACTAGACCGACGCGCATACATACCCAGGGACAGGGGTGATTAATTTCTTGAGGATTTAAATTAATTATTAATTGAATTAAATCAAAGAAATGTCGGGACCGAGATTCGAACTCACAACCTTTGGGTTTGTAAGTTGGCGCATACATATTGATATATACTTTTATTATTTATTGCATACAATAGGAGTTTATTAAGGTTACAAAATCTTTATAATTATAATATTTTTTTAAAGCTTCTAGCGCTGATTGACGACTGAGAGTCGTGAGTATTTCGCACTTATAGCGGGTTTCGATAGATGGTGTTTATGTCCCATAATAAATTGAAACCACAATTATTGGCGCTTAAAGTTATTTTTAAAAAACGTTATCGATATATAAGAGTATAAATATCTATATAACAAGAAAATATGTCTGTTCAACAAAAGGGATTGTCCTTCAGGAAAAATATAAAATAAAATAAAAAAATAGGTTTCCTTTACATCCAAATCTGCCCTCTGGCAAGATTTCACATAAATAGGTACCATAAAGGAAGATATAAAATTCTAGATGTTATGGCGTCTTGTTACAAAACTGGAGAATATCTTATCAGCAGCAGACATATCCATATCACAAAACCTCTATTCTAGGTATACAAATAGCTGCAATGGCAATAAAAAAAAAAATGAAAGTTTTTTCAAGCATCTCCGAGAGAAAGCATCACCTCCCAGAGCGCTTTCTCAAGAGAAATCCACAACCGAGGGAATCCAACGAAAGTTTAAAATAAACTTAAGTGAAGAATATTGTGAAAGAAATGTGACGCTCTTCGGAAGTTTATATTGTGAATATTTTGATCAGTAGTAGACACAGATCATCTTCATGAGCTGCAAGTCATTTCTACTTGAATGGATAACGGACATTGCCTGGTATTTTTCAGGACCAAAGCTAGAATATCCAATTCCAGAACGACTATGGAAAAAGACAGGGGCGAAAGTGATGTCAATGACAAAAGACTCTGATGTAAGTTCAGGATATTGTCAGAAGCTGGATGAGATAATATTGCAGTAGGTATTTCAGATATCAATGTACAACACGAAAAGGAGACTAAAAGGAACCGTTTATCTAAAAGAACGAGCACCGAGGGAGGTCCCTGAGAGAATGCGTGCCAGCTACAGAAGTATGGTGCAGAAGTATAACATTAGATGTTCATCAGAAAATAAAAGGAAGTAAAGAATAAATAAAGAAAGTAGAGTACCATAGAAAGTAGAGGTCATGAGACACGGAGCAGCATCAAGAAATGGAGGAATGTAGGAGTCAGAATTGACCTAATTTAATGTTTTCCTTTCAAGCCAATTATGTTTAATGTCTATTTTCCTCACAAGGTTATTAGCCACAAAATGCATAAGTTATGTCGAAAACAAAACGCGGAAAGTTTTATTTAGATCTCTTTTAAAAAATTTCTATATGCTTCCTAGTATTCAGTGAGACATGAATGATTGCATCAGCGAATCATACTTATCATTTTCTTTGGTCTAGCTCCCACGAATGTTCCTGATAACAGCCTTATAGATAAATATTTAATGACACTGCCATGAAATAAATTAGCTTAACGGAGTGATAAAGATAAAGATCTGTAACCACAAATGTTATAAAACTTATAAGTTTCTCTTATTTATTTGAAGAGGAAATCTTTTACAATGAACAAATATTTTTCAATTTCAAAAATCTGTTTATGCGGATTTCAGTTAGCCGTAACCGGTTAGATAAAGAGCCTGGCCATTTCGTCGTCAATAACTGAACAATTTTTTTTTTAATATATCGACTTCATTTTTTGAAAAAGGCTTAAGCGCCAAAAATTCGAAATTTGGATTTCAATTTATTAAGAAGTAAGCGTCTTTTTAAAATATCTAATGTGGACAACACATGACTTCCTTGTACTCCTATTAAACCATAAACCCGTGGCTCAAAAAGTGATCCTGAATTTGGTGACTACTTTCCGAACATAGCAGTACCTCAAAAACGACACTCGGCGTCGCGACCTCCATCTATTGCCACATACAGACACACACACACAAGCACACACGCACGCACGCGCGCACACACACACACACACACACACACACACACACACACACACACACACAAACACACACACACACACACACACAGACACACACACACAAGCTCTTGTTTCTTGAGACCTTATTCCGTCATTACTAGTGGTTTTCTTTCAATACGTAACAAGTTCTCAAGAGATTCCTTCGTATTCCTTGACAACATTTAAACTTTCTATGTCACTACATAAAGTATAGGAAATCGACGATTTAAGATGAAGAAACCGCTTAACTTATATCTTTTTCTCCTACAGCAGACATGTTCAGCTCACAAATGGGAAGAATAACAAGTATTTTACACTCAATTTTGAAACTTAAAGCGAGTAATAAAAATATTTAATTAAAGTGGGGGGAAAAATCGCGTTTGTAACCTTTATTACCGATTATATAATCTCTGTATTTAATTTTAAAATAATTTTTGATCTAAGTTTATTATGACCTTTAACTAAAGTACCTCTTTCGGATCTTCAATTTCAACCAAAATCTATTATATTACTTATATTGATATAAAAGTCTAATTAACCAAATTTCAGATGTTTTACATTATATTTTAATATAATTTTTGATGAAAGTTTATTATGATCTTCAAGTAAAGTACTTGTAGTCAATCTTTGTCAATCTTGTCTGCATCTTTTTACTTTAATGTTTTTTTATTTATTTATTTTTATTTCTTTGTACGTTTTAAAAATATGATTTGATTTTATTATGACATTTGTTTTCTTGTTCACGTACTACCTGGAACGTCTGACATCAGAATCAGTAGAGGATTTATACACTTTGCGGGGCCATGGGTTATAGGATATTGCAGGGTCCTCCTCGGTTTGAGTAGAGGGATGCCATTTTTTGGCAGGTATGGGATACCCTCCTAGAGGAAGGGGAAGTCGGGGTGGGGGCTCCTAAAACTATAAATTCTTCTGTAATATATAAGTCATTTATTTAATTTTCAATGGCGCGGGGTCCTCAAGAGTAAGTGGCCCTGGGCGATCGTCCCTTTCGCCTCCCTCCTGTATCCGCCACTGGCATTAATGTATCGAAATTCATTACAATTCCTATGCCGCAAGAAAAAATGTATGTTTTTGTTCCCAGTTATTTTTATGTTCTTTTACATTGTTAATATTTGGATTTTTTTTATCTACTAAGCAATATGAAATTACACTTCTAAAGATAAACATCAACCCAAATGGGTCTGATAGCCAAAAATGTTTTGGTAAGTGCCTACAATTTAAACAATTGTAGTATTTGGCCATCCCCATTTGTGCCAGTTGATATTTATTTCTTAATTGTCCTATAAAATGAATCTTGGCTTTACCACTCCTCTCACTGAAGGCTGACAATCTGTAGGTATTCATGTCTTGGATTGGCTGATAGGATCAACAGACCCGCTTCTTAGAACATGTTTTCTTCCATCAATGCCAGCATCAGTAAACCCTTATTTATTTCAATCCTTTATATATTTTTGTCAACTGTTAATTATTTTACTATATAGAAAATACATAAATATAATAAACAGAAAGGAGTTGGATAGTTGGTATTATACAATACATATTTTTAAAGCTATTTGTTTAGATTAAGAATCTTTCCCTTTACATGATGAAGGTTTTGTAAATATTCTGATGCATAGGAAGTGCATTTTTCATAGGAAGTGGTGTTTACACATGGTATGTCATATTAACATCAGGAATAATTTGTTTTGCTGCAATGCTGAACATCCAAGGTATGGCCTTTGCGATTCCAGCAGCTGGATGTGAATTGCAGCTGTCAAATATAATGAAGGGGATAATGTCTTCAATGGGCTTCACAGGTAAATTCATTTTTAATTTTATAATTTAATGTAATTATTTACTTGAGAAAAAGTAACGTACATTCTACAATTTTTGTGTTTTATGGCAGTTAAAATTATTTCAGTCGTCTATTTTTTTCTTTTTTATAACACCAAATGTATATTTAATAATGGTACTGCACTTACTTTGTAGACCCTTAGGAACTTCAGCCATCACCTTCACTTCAACTGATCTTCGGTTGCCAATTGACTACTCAGTGACTAGTTAGGACTGATGGAACCTGTTGTTTCTGATGAGTCTCTGTTTCTGTAGTCTCTGTCACCATCTTGTTCTTCTTCCTTTGATGTCAGCAATCAAAGCTTGTGAAATAATTTTTCAGTTTATTTGTATGTGTGTGAGTGCACACAAACATACACACATCATTCAAGTATGATTTCATCATCTATCATCTAACCCATTCATTTGATTCTCATTCGTACTGCTATATACATTGTCTCTTTCCATTTGACAGAACTGATTAATTTTGCTCACTTAATAAATTACATAGAACTAAATATATTAAGTAAATAACTACGTTTGAACACTGATTGCATATGAATTACAGTTATTATTTTTGTTTAAAACTGAATATTTAAAAACAAAATTATTTATTGGAGTGAGTTTTGGTTGACTGTAGATATACTTAAGGAAGAAGTTGGTTGGGGGGGTGCGGTCAAAAACTAACACTTTTATAAGTAACTGCCAGTTGGAGCTCGGCTGCGACACCTCTCTGCGCCTTAAATTTAGGCCGAAACGTTAGCACCAATAAATCAGTGTTACTTATTAAAGTGTTAGTTTTTGACCGCTCCCCTCGACCAACTTCTTTAAAATTATTTATTGAGCTTTACAACTGTATTAAAACTAAATAATACAGGTAAATGTGAACTACAGTGTAATGACATGTCTTAGGCTTGTAAAGAAACTATCCATTGGTAACTTTCCAATAACAGTTCTATATTAGAAGGTCCATAAGCCATTTTCTTAAATTGAATTATTAGAAATCATTATGCATTAGGTATGTTGGTATCGGCTCAGCTCTTCGGATTCCTGGCTGATACTTTTGGAAGAAAGCGAGTCATGATGTGTTGCCAGACAGCAACTATGGTGATCACTGTGCTATGGAGTTTAGCACCAAACACAACAGCTTTGGGAATTATATTATTTTTTAATGGATTCGTGTAAGTATTTAATGCAAGAAAAAAAACATAATAAAAATTCCTTTAATTAGGTACTTTATTTGCAACATAACCAGTCAATATTCTATAAAATATATACTTGGCTTTTCTGGTCCTATATTTCTTAAAGGTGTGGAATGCTGGTTCTCATTCTCAAGATTGGTAATGCAGGAACTCGAAGGATCAAATATTGAAGTTCTTTAATTATTCCTTGCCGAATATCACATTTTTTTTCCTTTGACCATTTAAAAAATAAAATAAAATTTGTTGTGGAACTTGTATGATTCTGTATTTCGGAGGTATAGAAAGGACACTGTGTTCATTGTTTGTCAATTTAGCATTATTACACATTGATATTTAACTTGTTTTGTGTTAACCAAAGCTATAGATCAGTGCTCCACAACTGCTACACCCCAGCGCATTAGTGTACTGCGAGATGAACTTGGCTGAACTACAATTATTTTCTCGAGAATAATCGAATAATTAAATTGGAACTTCCTCTATTTTCTTCAAATAATCAAAAATGTAAAAAAAAAATATTAATTGATTGATAAGTAATAATTATAAAATAATTATAAAAAGTTAATAATTATAAAACTGTTGTAATACCTCACCAAAGGAAATTGCAAAAAAATAAGTGGATTGATAATTTTGAAAATTGAAAGCAATGACCGAAGTACTTCAACTTTTTGAAGATAATCACAGGATGGCCAAAATTGTGTATATGGCTATCTTTGGGCAAATGAGTGAGCTGAATGTTAAAATCCAAGGTGCAAGTAAAAATTATCTGATGTGTTAAAAGAAGTTAATGGGATTCAAAACTAAGCTCGAACTTTCGCAAAAAAGAGTTACAAAAAGGGTCTATATAAGTGTTCCAAAGAACTTATAAGTCCTGAAACTCAAATACAATATCGTTTATTTTACACTCTCACTCTTTGTATTTTATTTTACTATACAAATACATACTATACATATACATACTCTTATAAGAAAAAATTCACTGATAAAATAACATCTAAGATTTATCATTTTTATATTTGCAAAAAGTTACATACTACTTATTCACAGTTCATAACCTATTTAGGCATATTATTATACATCCTTTTTACGCTTCAGTCGCACTTTAAGAAGTTTTACTTAAAAAAAAAAAAAAAAAAAACATATCGAAATATTCAAATATACACTTGTATCTAAGATTATTTTATTTAATATATTGTAAATATTGCAATCTGCTACTTGCGAGTAATAAATAATAATTATACATTGGATTTCATTCATGCTATATGCACATGATTAATTAATAAATATATAAAATTAAAATACGATAATTTCTTATTTATAAATTAAACATATTTACAGCTCTATATTTTATTATTTTTATAGTTTGACTGGAACATTTACATCAGCATATGTTTATGTTGGAGAATTTTGTCCATCTCTTATCAGATCTAAAGGCCTTCTGATTATGACAGCAATGATGGCTACGTGCAATATTTATTTACCAGGTGAGAATGTTATATGTTATATGTATGGAAGTGATTTAAAATCTGTATATGAAGGCTAAAAGTGGTGTGGCACTTTAAATTTCAATTGGTGATTAAATTATTATAATAAGTATTTGAATATTGGTAGTATACCTGCAAAATCTCGTTTATGATATTGAAAATAAATATAAATTTCCAAGGTTTTGCAGATAAACTGTCAATATATAAACCTAAAACTGTTTCTAGCATATGGCGCTATAATAGACATTTAAATTAAAAACAGAGCAATTGGACACCAGTATATATTTTACAATCAAATATTGATGTTTCGCCAATCTTGAGCCATTTTCAAGTTTGCAAGAAACTTGAAAGTCTGCAAAAATATATATTGGTGTCCAATTGGCCTATTTTTAATTTTAACTTAAATATCAATATATAATAATTTAATTACATATTAGGATCTTGGGTTTTACATAATTTCAATAGTATATAGGTCATCATTTTGGACAATAAATCATAGAGGAAAGGGTTCTGTTCCCAAACTCTTTTTTTATTCATATAGGGTCCAAGGAAGGAGACAGTTCGACCACTATGCAGGCACTTCAAAGTGTGCCCTTACTTGCATTGAGTAGTAGATGGTCTGTATAGATTACCAAAACTAATGGCCAGAGCAAATATTGCTGCTGGGAACCATCTACACCTAAACAACCACTTATCAACATAGTCAAACGGTTTTGGATGGCTTTGTCTCTTTCATAAGGACATTAAGGCCATGATTATATATTTTCTTTGATATGCAACTGTAATTTAGCCAATATATCTACATCGTTTTTTGAAAACGGCTTAAGCGCCAAAAATTGGAAATTTAGGTTTCAACTTATTATGGGACCTAAACACCGCCTCTATCGATCTATTAGAAATGGTCTAAAAATCGAATATTGATGACATAAGCACCAAATACTAATGGCTCTCAGTAGTCACTCTGGCCTTAACTAGTGCTAGAAGTCATAAAAATATATTGTAATTATAAAGGTTTTGCCACCTTTATAAGCTCCTACAATATACAATAAAGAATAAAATTGAAAAAAAAAATATTATTATTTGGAGAAAAATCGTTTCATGTGGTTCCTGTAAATTTTGCTGAACGGTGTTTACGCCTTTTTCAAAAAACGACGTTGATATATAGGGGAGCCCATATAATAGTTAGCCAAATATTGCTTTTTTATTGGAAATTTGGCACTTAATTTTTATTAAGTCTAAGTCAAAATTCTAAAAAAGAACACTTTTGAATCTAAGTAAAAAAAGAACACTTTTTAGTGTTCTATCAAAAATGGAATGCAAAAGCATCAATAAAGGAGCAGAAACCTCAAAACTCACAAGGGGAGTGCACGAGATGTGTCCGTCACTGATTTTGATCAAAATTTTTTGAGTGATTCTACCTTTAAAAAAAGTCTACTCATATCTTACCATTTTTTCCAATGGGCCATAGGAGCTGAGAAAAAAAAACAGTAGCATGCACGACCTATAAGGCACTTAGTGCCAAGGAACTGAAGGATACAGAACTATACATTCTAACAGAGAGTTATTTCTATCCACTCTGCAAGGCCTTTTTGTATATTGGGGAAAAACTTGTAGGTCTAACCCATTTCTCCTTTGGGAGGAAGGAGGAGTTGTTCCATGGAAGCCACTGGGCTCATGAGGTGGAGAAGAGGATGATGGTCAAACAAAGGACTAACAAAGCATAAGCTATGTGTACTATGTGTACAACTCGGGAATAAATTCTAAATTTTTTTTTTTCATATTTGTAGTGGTTCAGGCATACAAGCCTGGTAATACCCAGCACCCATGTATTGTTTGAATTAGTTTATTCATTTTGCTTTCTTATCCAGGGGATGAGAATGAGGCAATTTCACATTCTCTTAATTAGTCTCCTGTAATGGAGAAGGAAATATTAGGGTAGAATTGACTTCTTCTGAAAAGGAAGTCTCAGAAAGAAATGATGGCCTAGAGAGTTTAAAAACTTCATAGCTTATAGATATCTATTAATTAATTTTTTACCACATATTATTTGTGGCAATAATGTTTTTATTTTGGCAGCATGTTTTTATTTTATTATTTTTTTTTTCAGCTATGGCTTGGATAATCTTCCCATTAGATGTATACATACCAATATTTGGCGAGTTGGTATTTACATCATGGCGTCTTTATATCTTGCTCAAATTGGTTCCGCTTTCTCTAGCTATGCTCCTTCTATCTAAATTACCAGAAACTCCAAAGTTCTTATATATTGTAGGAAAACATGAAGAAACTTTAGAAATAATTAGAAGTATTTATGCAGTTAACCAGAGAAAAAAAAAGGATGAATTCCCGGTGGGTACTTAAAAATAATACTGGCTATTGGGATTAAAATAAAGATTTTCTTAAGGAACAGTTCCTACTGTAGTATTAATGTTGTTGGTTACATCACCTTTGATTTGATAATGTCTAGATAATAAATACATATTGTAATTGCCCTATTGATTAATGCAATTTGAGTACTTTCCAATCATATTTTTAAATAGGATGCAAGAACTTATTTTTAGATCGAAGGGGATGCTAAAACCAAAAAGGTTAATAAGTACTGCAAAATAGCCTAGTTTTATCTACAAAAAAACAGTTAACCATTCTATTTTTTTAACTTTAATATTCTTCGTTAGTATGGAAAGTCAGCATTCTATTTTAATAGGTGTTAATTGGTTGTACTAAAAAAATGACAATAGGAGCACTATCATAAAAATAAGAAACTTTCTGAATATAGTTAATGGAAGTAAATTTCTGAAATCTACATTTTTATATCCCAATCCTAATAATTATAAAAATTCAATTGAATGCAGTGACAAAATAAAATGGTTTTGATTTCCAGATATTAAGTCTGGGTTTGAGTGCAGATGATGAAATTAGTAGCAAAGTTGAAGCTGATGGTAACCAATTAATGCACTATTTTAAGAAGATGATAACAGATACTATTAATTTGTTCTCAAAGCAATATATATTTTTTACTCTGCTGTCCTGTTTTTTGCTCTTCAGCCTAGTTGGAACGTTAGTATACATTTAAATAGATTATTTATAATGATTTCTCATTAAATTTTGTATAATTTGGATCATTGGTTTTTCTTCTTAACAAATTCTTTAAGTTTCTTATTAGAAGAGCACTACCAAATAATCTGAAGGCACAATTATTATTCTGACACGTTGGCTCGATATTTTTTTCCTTTCTGCAGTCTTTCGTCGCTTTTCAACAGCAGCATCTTCTTTGTTTTGGTCCATTTTTCATTAAAATTAATCCAGTAGCACTTTCACTAAACAATATTTCAATTTTTTTTAATAATTGCTCATTGGTGGGCGGGTCTGTCTCATGGAGAGTTTTAATCCCTGGGAAAAAATACAAAACATAATATTTATTTATTTATTTCACATCGTTTCAGTGAAAAACATGGGAGACAGTTTGCAGCAAACTTTAGTTGTAATATATATATATATATATATATATATATATATATATTCACAAATAAATATGTAACAAAATATGAGAAATATTTAAGAATAAAAATCCTGAAACTGGATGAATTAAAAAAAAAAAAGAGAGAAAAGAGAGACAAATATAAAAAATAGAATAGATTAAAAAAAATTTAGCATTTAAAATTATGTAATATTATTATTATTATTATGTATTTTAATGTGAATTAAAACTTCAAATATGTATGATTTATTTTTTTATAAATTAATGATAATATATTTTCCCTGTCAAAAAAATTGCTACACCTAGATATTTTTAAAATTCATGAGAACAACAGGTTTTACATATACGGAAAGGCAAGCAAATTCAAAATAAAAAATTTTATTAAACATAATATTAAAATTAAACATATATTTAAATAAAATAAGAAGTTTATTTAAAAAAAAACAAACATCAATTTTTCCATCTTGAACAAAATTTTATGTGCTTAAAATGGCATTTGATAAGAAGTATTGTCTCCTCGAGCTTTAATAACTACTTCCATCTTTTTTGTTATACTCATAAAAAGGTTTTTAATAAAATCTTGAGGGATGTTATCCCATACCTCCAATACAGCTGTCATATTAGGAGGAGTAACCCTGACCGAGCATTCCTTTTAAGTTTTTCCCAAACATGCCCAATTGGATTAAGGTCTGGACTTCTTGCTGACCACTCTATATCATGTATACCTGCTTTGATCAAATAGGTATGGGGCAAACAATCAGCAAAAATAGACTGAAGGTGGAATTGAATATTATCAAGAAAAACATTTTAGCCTTCATTTGTTAGCAAATAGTGAATAACTATAACCAAAATAATAACCTATAAATGCTGTTTAGTCTTATTTCTTACAAATATTTATAACGAACAGAGTCAAACCAGAAGTTTCCGGGTGAATTGAGCAGGGGATTGTGGTATTAATTTGTCATCTTAGTTTTCAAACAATTATATTTAAAAAATGAACATACTACTATTTATTTGCATTTATAATTAATCATGCTTCTTATCAAGGTGCAACACTTCAATTATGTGGTTCCCAGAACAGACCAGCAGAATAATGAGATATTATCAATCCCATGATACATTTAATGTTACACTATGTGATCTCATGAAAGGAAGTAACTCTGGAGAGAATTTTGACTGCAGTATCAACTATGATTTTATGAATGTTGGTATCCTTCTTGGAGTCGCTCAAGTGATAGCATGCCTTTTTGTCGGTCAGTGGGCCTTAAAAATAAACAGAAAGATACTAATATGTAAGTCATATTTTCATTTCACGAAATTAATTCATTTTTTTTAAAATGTATTATGTGTAAAGAAAAAAAAATTTCTTGAAAGAAGGAGCAATTATGACTTTCCAATTATGTATATTTCGTGTTCCCTTCACTAGTGCAATTCTAACAATGTCAACATTTTGGAGATGTGCCCCCATCATCAGGATATTTTTCATTCTGCTTGTATATAATTATCCATTGGATACTATTTCAATTGGAGTTATCAGCTCATACCAGGTATATTTATAATTGCTATAATAATACAATAATAATTATATTTATAATTGCTCCTCCTTTTATTAATTACTGGTCTTCCTAATATATTTTAATAAAAAAATATTTTATTTATTCTTAATTTCAGGTATCAGTTCATTTTTGGCAGCTGGGATATCCTTTTTAATTGTCTTTTTGACATCATTTCATGTCATCCTTTTATGTCTTGCTACTATGATTGTTTTACTATTCACAATGTTTCCTGTAATTATCAGCATTGTAATTGAATTATTTCCAACACAATTAAGGTACTATTCCAACATTTATTGTAATAATGAAGTTTATTTAGTATTAAATTTTAATATGATGTATCAATAAATGTTATAATTACAATGAAAAGATGAAGATCTAAAATGGGACAGTAAGTGTAGTTCATTTCTAATAATTTGGAATGTTTGAAGGTAAGTCAGGTACTTAAACAAACTGAGCTAACAAGTGATTTATAATTATTTTATTCATATTTAAATTAGATTATGATTATTATATTACAAATTAAGACTAATTCTAATAAAATAATATGTCAATTCACTCATTTAGGTCAAGCGCTGCTTCCCTAACGATGACGTTTGCTAGGCTGGGTTCTACTTTAGGTGCTCAACTATTGGGGATTCTATTTGAAAACCATTGCAGAACTGGATATTTTGGAATAACATCTATAGTTGCTGGTATTTTTCTTTTTTAATTATTGAATTAAAGTCAAATAATAGCCAAATTCAATTAAAGTCAAATCACATTAGCCTTTACATATATAATATTTACACACATATAAATATATATTTATATAATTCAGATTTAAAATATATTTCATATTATATTATAATTATTATATTACAAATTAAGACTAATTCTAGTATCTAATATATCTATTTTAAAAAAATACTTTTTACTGTTTTAACCAGTGGCAGGATTCTTATGCTTATTAATACCAGTTGGGAAGAAGAAGAAGAATGTTACTTAAATTGTAAATACTCAATGAGCACAAACATAAAAGCAACTTTTGTATGTTTTTATTAAATTCTTTTCAAAAATTGTAAAATCTATACAAAATAAAATTGTATATTTTTATGATGTGTAAAGTGTAAATGATGTGAAATTTAATGTTACACATTTAAATGATGTGTAAATGTGGTAAGATGGTGTAACTTTGTTTTATTCAAATTTGTTATTATTTTCTAATACTTTTTGTAAAAAAAGAAGTGTAACTTCATTTGTCCACCTTTTGTTACCTTGATTCTTATTCTTTCCTCCTGCTTCTCCATTGAAATAACACAAAATAACACTTTTTTAATTTTACTGAAGTAAGTAAAGGAATACCTAACATTTTGTAAAAATACAAATACCTAACTGCGTAAACAAATATCTAAAACTTTGAAACCTGTGAGCTGACAAAACATTATGGCAGCCATTTAGTAGATTGATACTTTCAATAGCATACAATCAAGTCTGCTATACTGAGCCTGCTATTTGGCTGGTTTTCTACCATTTGCTATTGATGAAACAAATAGCATACATAGCATGCTTAATCAGAGAATTGTGAGTACCCCTATGGTAAGAATGTTATACTGCTGCTGCTATTAGTAATAAGGAAATTATATGTTAAAATTATTACTTTGCAGAATTAAATGATTAAAAATAAAACAATTGAAGGTTTTTTTTATAAAACTTTTAACGAATAGTCTTCTTCAATTATAGAATAAGTTACATATTTTAACCAGAAATATGAGAAGTATGATTGTTTCCACTTAGTTTCATTTGTATTCAAATTTCCAACCAGTTTTTCATTTTTCTCTCTTTATCTCTTTTCATTTCTCTCATTCTTCTTTTCATTTCTCTCATTCATTCTTTTCATTCTCTCATTTTTTTAATCATTTTCTCTCTTTACCTGAAATATGGGGGATCCTTCTGAACCTCCCGGAATCCTCTAACCCTCAACTAAAAAAACAAATGGGCTCAGGATTGTATTAAATTTTTCCCTACAAAATAATTTCACAAAGGGCAGAAAATAAAATTCCAACATATTCAATTGTAAAAACAGTTGATCAAGAGGAAATAAGAAGAAAAACTCCCCAATTTTCATTCTGAAAATTATTAAAAATTTGTTGGGAAATATAAAAATAATTCAAGACCGGTCTGTATTAATAAATTGTGGGTTTATCCTTTATGACTTAGGTAACATCGCATAATATCTTAGATCAGGTGTGTCAAACATTAAACATAGGCCATTTGTTTATTGCAACTTGTAAAATTATGCAGGCCACCATCACTTTTTCAAATTTTCTTAAAATTATATTTGGAAGTCAGGAACAGGGATAGGATAATTAAAACGCATTATGGTGCTAAAGGTAATAAGTTAAAGGTAGTCCTTTATAATATTGCTAAGCATTTGTATAACATATTGTCATGTTTTCATTTTATTTCAGAATGCTGAAATGCTAGTCCACTATGCAATGGACCACAAAATAATGCACCTCTGCTTTGAACTGCAGTAAGGGTGTGTTAAATTATAGTAAGAACGTGACCGATATTATGGTTTTTGGTAAATGGAAATAGAAGAAATAAAAAACAATTAAAGATATAGTTAGGATTAAATAAAAATAAATGAATAACGAAAATTAAATATTGAAACATAACTGCAAGGTAACTTTTCCTGCTCCTGAACGTCCTAAAACTTTAAAATATAACGTAAGATATGAAACTGCTTGATTACAGCCTCATATACCGTACTGACTGCGATGTTTTAATTTTTTGGGGTTTCCCATCCAAGGACACAGGGTAAAAAAGAATCTGATCGGTCAGGCTAGATATGGAAAAAATATTAAGTGTAATTTACCGTACAAAGGCATTAATTATAATGGCATATAGTCTTGGAGCTGGCGAAATTCATTCAACTGAAGTTATCATATTCATTCAACGAAAGGACTTAGGAGCTAGAAACTATTTCTATTTAAATTCTAGATAATCCTTATATAAACACTCAACACCGGTAAGCCGGTTGAAAGCCGGATTATACATGAAATTTTAAATTGAAATTGTGAAATGTTTCATTTCACGAGAAAACTTACGTCTGAAATTTTGATGCGATGTATAATTTGTGTCCCTAAAAGCGAATTCACCTAGACTGACAGCGTTCTCGGTTGTGGTTTGAAAATTGATGGAGCACCGACCCCGCACCGCGTCCAGTGCTTCTCACTAAGAAAAAAATAAACATATTGTTTCCTATGGGACTGGCCATATCTATATTATCTCGTTTTCACAACAACCAATGATAATTGAATTTCTTTAATTGTTCATATAATGATGTAATTTACAAATATTAAATTTTTTGTAATTTTTTCTAATAAAATAGCAAATAATATTCCCTTAAATAATTAATTTTTGTGCTTCAATTATTTTATTTTGATACTCAAGTAATTTTGATTCTACTTAATTTAATTATTCATATAATTAATATAAATATAGATAAATATATATTTAAAATATAGAATGTTTTTATTCGTTATTCGATTCGTTCAACTAAAAAATCGAATAATTGAATTTAATTATTTGGGCCAACTTTTCATTCGCTTTTCCTTTCATGTCTCGTGAACGGATGAATTATTTCAGGGAGAAATATTTGAATAAATATATTATTTAAAATTGAATGAGATAATTAATTTAAATAACGAAGATTAGATAACGGATGATTCAGATTATCTGTTGAATAACGAATATATCAATTATAAACGAATATCGGACAAAGATGTAATCTTTATTCTCTTCTTAAATAAAAAATTAATCGAATAACCCCGAGGCCCAATACAAACATCAATTGATTACATTTTAATTCAACAAAACTAACTGGAAGCAATAAGATAAGTGAAGAGATACGCGATTGGTTTCTGATTAAAATATTTCCAATGTTGTAGGATTTTTTTTTGTAATTTGTTTTCCAATTCTCTGAAAATAATTCAAACAGACGCAGGTAAATTAAATAAGTAGTTCCTTGAAAATTATGTTCGCCAACCATATTATTTCCATAATCCATATTGGATAACTCCAATTCTTAATATTTCTTAGTAAATTAGTTAATCAAATGAGCTGGATTTAATATATATATATATATATATATATATATATATATATATATATATATATATATATATATATATATATATATATATTGGATTTGAGACGAGATTCTGAATTTTTTTTCGGATATTCTATATACAGAATATATTCTCTCTCTCTCTCTCTCTCTCTATATATATATATATATATATATATATATATATATATATATATATATATATATATATATATATATATATATATATATAGAGAGAGAGAGAGAGAGAGAGAGAGAGAGAGAATTTCCGAAAAAAATTTCAGAATCTCGTCTCAAATCCTCGTACAGATGATGGAATTCACCATACTGATAAAGCCCCCTATTTAAAAAATGAACTCAGGATTCTTTTTCGGTAAAAATAATAATTGGCTGAGATTGAATTCAGCGCAATATCTTAGTCAGAATCGTCCAACATGATGTCTTTTTTTTTATTTTATATTTTTATACGAGGGTGGGTGGAAATCTTCAAAAGACACGGATAGGCCCGTACCTATCCGCGTGTGGGATTTCTACCCACTAAAACCACCTCCCTACACCTCTTTCCCACCCTCCACGGGACCACCGTTAGGCATTACTTCATGGAGGGTGATTGGCTGTGTGCCGCCTCATTGTTTTAGGCTGTAACTATTTAGGCGCGCCTCTCCTTGTCCTCCTTCCTCAGCTTCTTGATGACCTCTGCCGCTAGGCGCTGGCCTGCCATCCAACACTCCTCTGAAAGCAGCATCAGGCTGACGATGCTGTCTACTGTGGGTCCTGAGCCACAGATTCCTAGAAATTCTCCCCTCTCTTCTTGAAAGCGGGGACAGCTAACGAATACATGCTCTACAGTCTCATCTATTGTTGGGCACCTTGGACATACAGCGGTATTGTCCAGCTTGAACCGCACTTGGTAGGCTCTGAAGCAGCCATGTCCTGTTAGCATCTGTGTTAGGTAGTAATCTACTTCCCCTTGTTTTCTATCCAGCCAAGGTTGGATTTGAGGTATCAGCCTATGGGTCCACCTCCCTTTCAATGTCGTATCCCAGCTACGTTGCCATCTCTCGGCCGTCTGCTTCCTTTCCTCGGTACTGGAGATGCGTTCAACTCTCTTATATGAGCGTTGCCTCTCTTCTGCGACCAGCTCTATCGGCGGCATCCTGGCCACCACACATGCAGCTTCGTAGGAAACTGTGCGGAACTCGCTGATCACTCTGAGAACACTCCGGCGGTAGACAGATACCATTGGTCTCCTGTAGGCCAGTATGTCCAATGCCTCACTCCATATCGCGGCTGCGTAGAGCAGAGTAGATGGGACCACACTTGCTACCAATAGTCTCCGACTACTTCTGGGTCCGCCTATGTTGGGCATCAGTCTGGCCAATGCTGTGCTCACTCAAGCCGCTTTATCGCATGCTTGTTGGATATACTCCTTGAACCGCAGCCTCTCATCGATTATAACCCCAAGATACCTCAGGGAAGACTGGGACCTAATTTCTTGTCTACCCACTCTCAAGGTTATTTCTTCCTTCCTTTTGCGACTACTAATAAGAAGGGCCTCTGTTTTCCTGTCTGCCACCTGGAGCCCCACTGATGCCAGCCAATCTCGGATCAATGAAATGCTCTGGTTGGCCTTCAAGGTCACTTCATCTTTGTATTTTGCCTCGATCACCACTGCGATGTCGTCGGCAAAGCCCACCGTCTTGGCACCCTCTGGCAGGCGAAGCCTGAGGACGCTATCGTACATGACATTCCACAGTAGTGGCCCAAGCACTGAGCCCTGGGGTACTCCACCAGTCACCTTAAACCTTTTTGGCCCATCCTCTGTTGAATAAATCAGGGTCCTATCCCTGAAATAATCTCGAATAATGCTTGTCAGGTAAGTGGGGACACCCATTTCCTGCAGGGCATTCAGAATACAGCTCCATCTAGCCGAGTTAAAGGCGTTTTTAACATCAAGCGTGACAACTGCGCAGAAGCATTTCGCACCTCTCCTCCACCTCTTCCCCGCAATAGCCTTCCTAGCCGTTTCTACCACCATGGTGATTGCGTTCAGAGTTGATCTTGCTTTCCGGAAGCCAAACTGAGTCTGTGCTAGGCCCCCTACACCTTCTGTGGTCTCTTGTATCCTACCAGCTATAACTTTCTCCAAAGCCTTGCCAGCTGTGTCCAACAAACAAATCGGTCGATATGTTGAAGTGTCCTATGGGTTTCCCTTTCCTTTCGGGATCAGCACAAGGCGCTGTCTTTTCCATGGCCGCGGAAAGGATCCTTCACTTAAACAAGAACTGAAGACTTCCTGAAAAAGATTTGACCTAATCTCCATTGCCGCCTTTAGTGCTACATTTGGGATGCCATCCAAACCTGGTGCTTTTCCTATCTGAAGGCTAGTGCAGACATCCTTGAGTTCTTCAGCTGTCACGGATGGTACGTCAAATGGCTGCCACAACCCTGAATGCATTAATTCTTCTTGTTCTGGAAAAAGAGTTGCCACTATCTTCTCTACAACAACCGGGCACGTGAGTGATCTCGAAGAGTTGCTCTTTAACTTCTTCATGACGGTCCGGTAAGGCCGTCCCCATGGATCCTCGTCTACCTCTTCGCAGAGTTCCTTCCAGCACCAACTCTTGCTCATCTTGATTGCTCGCCGTAGTTCACGCCTCATAGGTTTGAACTCTTCCTGGAGTATTTGGAACTGAGAGCTGCCTTTTGCTCGCTGGTATCTTCTTCTCGATGCATGACACCGTCTACGACAGTCAGCGATCTGGTCGTTCCACCAGTAGACTGGGTTTCGGCCCATGCATGCTTTGCTGCGAACCATAGCTGCGTCACACGCTGATCCATTACCTGGTGTGCCTTATCCTCTGCGGAGCCTGAAAGCTCACAAGATGCCTCCATCATAATTTTGAATGACTCTCTGTCAAAAGTCCCAACTTTCCAGCGAACTGTACTCCTTTCTTGCCTCGCTGAAATTGTTTTTCGGTTTCCCAGGGTGATAAGTATAGCCTGGTGATCACTGTGGGTGTATAGGTCGCAGAGCTGCCAATCAGTAGTTGGACGTAGGCTATCACTGACAAATGTCAAGTCAATGGTGGAAGACCTGCCCCCCTTCACAAATGTTGGTTTCGTCCCTGTATTTACCAGGACCAAGTCGTCCATCTGGGCAAAGACTTCTAATAGGACTTCTCCGCGTCGGTTCGTCGACCTGCTGCCCCGCTCTGTCGCCCAGGCATTAAAGTCTCCGGCAATTACTATTGGCCTACGCCCTCTGGCGTCTCGTACTATGCTATCTAATTGATCCTCGAATTCCTGGATTGTGGCGCTCGGCGGGGCATAGCAGCTGTACAGGTATAGATGTTGTATCTTACCCCAGACAAAACCAGTTGTAGGGGCCTGCGGCGTTTCCTCTATGCAGTTTTGTCCACATGCCCAAATTGCTGCCCTTCCTGTGACGTCGGATACCCAACAGTTGCCGTCCAAGTTTTTATACGGGTCACTCAAGATCACGGCGTCCACTCGTAGATCTTTAACGGTTTACCATAAGAGATCCTGGGCGGCTTTGCAGTGGTTGAGATTAAGTTGGAGGATTCTCATCTGCAACGATTTTTTATCCTTCTTTGTTCTTCTAGAGCTCGCTGTAATGCCGGGCATTTGCTACCACCGCACGGGTGTCCGTTACCGCTTACTCCATCACATAGTGCGCAAATAGGACTCTTCTTGCAGTCCACTGCTCGATGACCCTCTTCACAACACTTGCGGCAACACTTCGTTCGGTCGGGCCCTTTGCATTGCCTGGCCAGATGTCCGAAATCCCAACATCGGAAACAGCGCTGTAGTCGGATTTTCTCCCGAATCCGACTGATAACCAGTCCTACCCTGATCCTTCCTTCAGCAATTGCTCTCCTGGCCTGTAGGACTGGAAGAGCAACAACTGCCGTCTTTGTTCCAGCATATGCCAGGCGAATCGATCGCACAGCAGTTTTCTGGATCTGCTCTCCATCTAATAAGGTAGTGAGTGCCTCAGCGACTTCTTCTTCTGATGTAAGGGCATCCAGGTCTCTCATTTCAATCCATGACTCCTGTCTCAAAGCCCTTACTTGGGCTCCTTCTAGGGTTTGCTTCATGCTCTCCAGAGCCCCTTTTGATTCTCGGTTCAACTGTATCAGAAGATTCCCGGCCTCATTCTTGCGAATCCTGGTAATACTTGAGCCCATACTTTGCAACGCTGAATCGGCCCGAACCTTACGAAGGGTATCTGCATAGGTGGTGCCTTCTGGGATCTTGATTATCAGGGCGTCCGGCTTTGGTGGTTTTGGGCGTTGGCACCCTTTTCTGCCCCTCCTCTTCTTCGTGACTGTTTGCCACTGCCCCTCTGTGGATGCTGCAGGAGCCATCATGTGTTGCCGAGGCTGCTCCGCTCTTTCTCCCCTTGGTACCTTGGTATGTTTACCCTGTACAACCACCTTTTTTTTTTTGCTTCTTTCTCAAGTCCTCCTCTTGAGTAGTTGAACGCTGGTTATCCAACTGATTCTTTTTTTTCGTAGTTTTTGTTGGTACTGGCGTCACGGTCTGGGTACCAGCATCCACTAAACTTTCTGCTTTTTCCTCACTTAATTTGGACTCCAGTGACATCAGGTGGTTCTGGATTCTACAGGCATATTCCTTTATCTCACCGTGGACATTATGTCGCGACTGGATGTATGCTTGTAAATCCTGGACTTCTTTAACATCCAACATGATGTCTGAAATTCAACTGAAGGGGCAGAGTGATACCGTCCCTGCCAACTTTGGAGAGGGGTGATGGTGGTGCTCCGATGTGGACCGGGGGCTAGGGGCTGGTGCGAGGAATTACCCCTGGTTCTGGTGCGGAGGGCGGTGCTCCATTGTGGACGAGACCTAAGTTACCAAATATACCAGTAAAATAAGAATAAGAATTTTAAGTGACCACACGACCTGCTGTGCGGCATAGCGGATCAATATATATTTTACAAGGTAGGTGTGGAATTATATAGAGGGAGAAGGCTTTTCCCTCCTTGAGCATAATCTCCCGGCCTAGGATCTTCCTCGTCCAAGGATTATTGATCTGGGGCATCAGGCTTAGGACCAGAGAAGTCGAAACCCAGTTCCGCCTTAAAGCCCATGTAGTTGATATCTCATTCGTCTACCAACACATTAGTGCAGGGCCGGATAAAGCAAAGTAGGGACCCCTTTTGTATTTTATATTGCAAACCTCCTTTATTTCCACTGGAAATATATCTAGTAAAATAAAACGACTAGAGGAAACAGAATGTATGAAGTTACGTTACAAACTGAATGGGGCTTATTTATGTGATGTGGGCTCGAAATATTCTCAGTGGGAAGGAACTTATAAAACTATTTCCAGGAATATTACTTTGGCCAAAAAATATTTCACTAAAATTCCACATATTCACATAGAAAAACTCAATAATAATATTTTGAGAGGGGTCGTTTCGTTCCGAAACATTTGAAAGGAATTTATGTCAACTATTCCGATCGCGTCAAAGGAGGTGAGCAAAAGCCTATAGAAATCATGACATAGTAACTTAGCTGTTGTGAATTGGCAGTATGGCTTAATCTATCCGAATGGGGACATGAAAGGGGTATCTATGAAATGTTTTGGAGAAGTTTGATTAATATTTTTTGGAGGAATGCTGATTACATAATATTACTGAATTTTTTTAGTAACATCAACCTATACTAATTTAAACAAGAGTAAATTCTTTATATTTTTGTACTCAATAATGAGGTGCATTGTTTAGAAGCATCCGCTCATCAGCCCTATATATGATGGCCAGAAAGATGTCTCGGTTGAGAATATTGAAGAAGTTCTGAAAATTTGCTCATTTATGTTTTTTAGGGTACTGATTACGAATTTCAACTTTGACACCTTAAACTAATTATATATAAGAAAAATATAAGGAGTATAGGTTAATGTTTCTAAAAAAATTTTATTCAGTATGAATTTTTGTTTTCATGTAAGTATAAATTTTTGTTTTGATGTAAGTTTAAAAAATAAAATAAAATATATATATCTTCTTCCACTCACAAAGTTTGTAATTTGGTCTATTATTTTCAATAATGAACCTTTTTATTCGATAAAGAAAAAAAAAGATAATAGTTCTCTACCAAAATTTGAGATTTTACGTTTTATGATATATTGAATCAAAAATTGAAAAAAAAAAAAATCCATCCTTCCGACGCACAGTGGGTCAAACAGCGACTTTAGCGCGAAAAATTCAAATTTTGAATATTTCATATTGAAATGGAAATTGTTCGTATCCAAGATATTGGACTCAAGAGATTAACCTTGATTGTTTACATTGATGATTCAATAAGACAAGTCAAAACAAAAAATCCTTGAATTTTCTCTCATTAAAATTTTTCTGCCAAAATGGAAGCTACTGAAGTTATGTAACTATGTAAAAATAAATTTTGATTGATTGTATGTTAAAGTAAATTATAGCACAAAATCGATTTTCAAAAAGGTACAGAAATTGTTGCACACGATTACATGACTTGGGGCTGTTATATTTATATTCCAAATGTATTGCCTAATTTTTAATTAAAAAATCATCTGCGAAAACAAACAGTGTTATTTTTTGAACAGGGAGTTTCAGTCAACTAAAATACTCGGACCTGTTTTATGAAATGATTTGATATGAAGAACAATTGAAAAACATATTATTGTGAAGAAATGCAAACTGCGTTATTTGTGCTAGCTTCGTCTCGGATTGAAAGGCGAAAAATTGAGAAAATTTGCATTTTTATTGTAATTAATAAATCACCATGCAAATTTTTCGCTCAGCAACCCAAGTCAGCACACACTTCTTAAGTCAGCAACTTCGTCTACTGTGATCAAATAGTAAAAATACAACTTTTCTTAATTGTTTCGTCTATTACAGTAAAAATGCAATCCCACCACGCGCCCATCCTATTATCAACAATAATTTTATAATATAAAAGTAAAAATTATTAACTTAATAATTTCGAATTTTATATTATTTAATGGAAACAAAATGACTCCATGGAGTAAACGTTAAGCACACAATGCCAAACCACCCCCAGCCCAATGGAAAATTATTGTAGGACGTCTTTTAACTTTATTAATTTTACACCTACACTCTTATTTCAAAATACAAATCTTGTGCTTAACGAAATCCTAGCATAAAGCATGATGGCCATATTCCATGTTTCATGGTATATTTAATCCAATATCATATATAAACTTATTCTTAACTACCAAATTAGGTAAAAATGATCACAATCCCCTTACAGAACATTTAATTAATAGTCATCGATTTTCACGGAATGATTCAAACATCCTCTAGTTAATTGTTTTTTGTTTTTTTTTAGACGTAAAATGATAATAGAATATTTTTGTGATGTAAATTACATAATTGCATAACTTCTGCAAACGCGGATCCTATCAGCAAATTCCTACGCAACTGTTTTATGATCCTTGAGGAAAAGTCATTTAAAAGAAAAATTTAGTAAATATATCCAGAAACAGCCAGCAGATCGTAGACGGCTGTTCTCTCCAATGCAAACTCCTAACTTTTAACAACTTAGTTATCAGGATCCAGATGGCCAGAATTCAACAAGTGGAGAAGAAATCCGGTGTCCCCTTGGAAGAGGCGCTGGATGCAGCAGGTATTCATAAATAGTTGTTATCACTTTGGTCAAGATACTTTGGTTTGAAAATTTTAGAATAAAACCTGATTTTTTCTCCTTTTAACTTTAATTTGTACAATTTCAATTGAGAAGAAAATAAGTCTGAAAAATAAACCCGTAATATTTTGAGCTGAAGATACAGTTAACTAGTTTATATTTTTATTTCCGAAAATATTTTTTCTTTACTTTTCAATTATATCGTTATTACTTTTTTTAATAGAGATAAAATAATAAAATTAACAGTGAGCCTTAAATGCTCTGCTACTACTTCATTCACGTTATTACATTTATCTGTCAGTTTTTATTTTTTGGAAGTTTATATAAGCATCTTCATACTTCACCACTCTGCATTTATTGTTGTTTTGGACAACACTTTGCCCATTTTAAAAACATCTCAAAATATATATGATTTAAATATACAATTGACCGGAAAAAACTGTATGAAGGAATGAGATGGTCCGGAAGGCGATAAAAAAAGAATGGATCACAAGTTTTCTAATAAATAGTTTTTGCTATTTGTGGTGGTTTCTAATAAATGGTTTTTGATATCTGTGATTCGTTTCTAACAAATAGTTATTGCTATTTGAGATTGGTTTCTAAAAATAGTTTTTGCCATTAATTAATTAGTTTTCGACCACCTCTCGGGCCATCTTATTTCTTTATAAACTATTTTGTTCTTTTAATTATCTATTTTTTAATATTATCACTAATTTTAAGTTTTATGAATGAACTTTTTTGGAAAGTTTTCAATCCTAAACTGATGGCAGTATATAGTATACTTCTGCACCATACTTCTGTAGCTGGCATGCATTCTCTCAGGGACCTCCCTCGGTCCTCGTTCTTTTATATTCGGTTCCATTTAGTCTCCTTTTCGTCTTGGACATTGATATCTGGAATGCCTACTCCACTATCATCTCATCCAGCTTCTGGCAATATCCTGAATTCCCAGCAGACCCTTTGGTATTGACTTCTCTTTCGCCCCTATCTTTTTTCCATACTGGTTCTGGAATTGGATATCCTAGCTTTGGTCCTAAAAAATACCAAGCAATGTCCGTTATCCATTCAAGTAGAAATGACTTGCAGCTCATGAAGATGATCTGTGTCTACTACTGATCAAAATATTCACAATATAAACTTCCGAAGAGTGTCACATTTCTTTCACAATATTCTTCACTTAAGTTTATTTTAAATTTTTGTTGGATTCCCTCAGTTGTGGATTCCTCTTGAGAACACGCTCCGGGAGGTGATGCTTTCTCTCGGAGATGCTTGAAAAAAACTTTCATTTTTCAAGAGGAATCCACAACTGAGGGAATCCAACAAAAATTTAAAATAAACTTAAGTGAAGAATATTGTGAAAGAAATGTGACACTCTTCGGAAGTTTATATTGTGAATATTTTGATCAGTAGTAGACACAGATCATCTTCATGAGCTGCAAGTCATTTCTACTTGAATGGATAACGGACATTGCTTGGTATTTTTTAGGACCAAAGCTAGGATATCCAATTCCAGAACCAGTATGGAAAAAAGATAGGGGCGAAAGAGAAGTCAATACCAAAGGGTCTGCTGAGAATTCAGGATATTGCCAGAAGCTGGATGAGATGATAGTAGGCATTCCAGATATCAATGTCCAAGACGAAAAGGAGACTAAATGGAACCGAATATAAAAGAACGAGGACCGAGGGAGGTCCCTGAGAGAATGCATGCCAGCTACAGAAGTATGGTGCAGAAGTATACTATATACTGCCATCAGTTTAGGATTGAAAACTTTCCAAAAAAGTTCATTCATAAAACTTAAAATTAGTGATAATATTAAAAAATAGATAATTAAAAGAACAAAATAGTTTATGAAGAAATGAGATGGTCCGAGAGGTGGTCGAAAACTAATTAATTAATGGCAAAAACTATTTTTAGAAACCAATCTCAAATAGCAATAACTATTTGTTAGAAACGAATCACAGATATCAAAAACCATTTATTAGAAACCACCACAAATAGCAAAAACTATTTATTAGAAAACTTGTGATCCATTCTTTTTTTACCGCCTTCCGGACCATCTCATTCCTTCATACAGTTTTTTCCGGTCAATTGTATATTTAAATCATATATATTTTGAGATGTTTTTAAAATGGGCAAAGTGTTGTCCAAAACAACAATAAATGCAGAGTGGTGAAGTATGAAGATGCTTATATAAACTTCCAAAAAATAAAAACTGACAGATAAATGTAATAACGTGAATGAAGTAGTAGCAGAGCATTTAATGCTCACTGTTAATTTTATTATTTTATCTCTATTAAAAAAAGTAATAACGATATAATTGAAAAGTAAAGAAAAAATATTTTCGGAAATAAAAATATAAACTAGTTAACTGTATCTTCAGCTCAAAATATTACGGGTTTATTTTTCAGACTTATTTTCTTCTCAATTGAAATTGGACATTCCATATATCAATGTCCAAGACGAAAAGGAGACTAAAAGGTACCGTTTATCTAAAAGAACGAGCACCGAGGGAGGGAGGTCTCTGAGATAATGCATGCCAGCTACAGAAGTATGGTGCAGAAGTATAACATACAAGGACAAGAGTAAAGAAAAGACTGTACCATAGAAAGTAGAGGTCATGAGACACGGAGCAGCTTCAAGAAATGGAGGAATGTAGGAGTCAGAGTTGACCTAATTTAATGTTTTCCTTTCAAGCCAATTATGTTTAATCTCTATTTTCCTCACAAGGTTATTAGCCACAAAATGCATAAGTTATGTCGAAAACAAAACGCGGAAAGGTTTCTTTAGATTTCTTTAAAAAAAATTCTATATGCTTCCTAGCATTCAGGGAGACATGAATGATTGCATCAGCGAATCATACTTATCATTTTCTTTGGTCTAGCTCCCACGAATGTTCCTGATAACAGCTGTATAGATAAATATTTAATGACACTGTCATGAAATAAATTTGCTTAACGGAGTGATAAAGATAAAGATCTATAACCACAATTGTTATAAAACTTATAAGTTTCTCTTATTTATTTGAAGGGGAAAACTTTTATAGTGAACAAATATTTTTCAATTTGAAAAATCTGCTTATGCTAATTTCACATTTTTTTTTTTAATTTCACTAAATAGTGAATATTTAATAATACAAATAGTCGTAACCGGTTGGATAAAGAGCCTGGCCATTTCGTCGTGAATAACTGAACATTTTTTTTTTTAATATATCGACTTCGTTTTTTGAAAAAGACTTATGCGCGAAAAAATCGAAATTTGGGTTTCAATTTATTAAGAAGTAAGCGCTTACGTCTTTCTAAAATATCTGACGTGGACAACACATGACTTCCATGTATGCCTATTAAACTATAAATCCGTGCCTCAAAAAGTGATCCTGAATTTGGTTACTAGTTTCCGAATATTGCAGTAAAAACGACACACATATACACGCACGCACGCATGCACTCACGTAGAGGAAACGCCGCAGGCCCCTACAACTGGTTTTGTCTGGGGTAAGATACAACATCTGTACCTGTACAGCTGCTATGCCCCGTCGAGCACCACAATCCAGGAATTCGAGGATCAATTAGATAGCATAGTACGAGACGCCAGAGGGCGTAGGCCAACAGTAATTGCCGGAGACTTTAATGCCTGGGCGACAGAGTGGGGCAGCAGGTCGACGAACCGACGCGGAGAAGTCCTATTAGAAGTCTTTGCCCAGATGGACGACTTGGTGCTGGTAAATACAGGGACGAAACCAACATTTGTGAAGGGGGCAGGTCTTCCGGACCGTCATGAAGAAGTTAAAGAGCAACTCTTCGAGATCACCCACGTGCCCGGTTGTTGTAGAGAAGATAGTGGCAACTCTTTTTCCAGAACAAGAAGAATTAATGCATTCAGGGTTGTGGCAGCCATTTGACGTACCATCCGTGACAGCTGAAGAACTCAAGGATGTCTGCACTAGCCTTCAGATAGGAAAAGCACCAGGTTTGGATGGCATCCCAAATGTGGCACTAAAGGCGGCAATGGAGACTAGGTCAAATCTTTTTCAGGAAGACTTCAGTTCTTGTTTAAGTGAAGGATCCTTTCCGCGGCCATGGAAAAAACAGCGCCTTGTGCTGATCCCGAAAGGCAAGGGAAACCCATCGGACCCTTCAGCATATCGACCGATATGTCTGTTGGACACAGCTGGCAAGGCTTTAGAGAAAATTAGATGGAGCTGTATTCTGAATGCCCTGCAGGAAATGGGTGTCCCCACTTACCTGACGAGCATTATTCGAGATTATTTCAGGGACAGGACCCTGATTTATTCAACAGAGGATGGGCCAAAAAGGTTTAAGGTGACTGGTGGAGTACCCCAGGGCTCAGTGCTTGGGCCACTACTGTGGAATGTCATGTACGATAGGGTCCTCAGGCTTCGCCTGCCAGAGGGTGCCAAGACGGTGGGCTTTGCCGACGACATCGCAGTGGTGATCGAGACAAAATATAAAGATGAAGTGACCTTGAAGGCCAACCAGAGCATTTCATTGATCCGAGATTGGCTGGCATCAGTGGGGCTCCAGGTGGCAGACAGGAAAACAGAGGCCCTTCTTATTAGTAGTCGCAAAAGGAAGGAAGAAATAACCTTGAGAGTGGGTAGACAAGAAATTAGGTTCCAGTCTTCCCTGAGGTATCTTGGGGTTATAATCGATGAGAGGCTGCGGTTCAAGGAGCATATCCAACAAGCATGCGATAAAGCGGCTAGAGTGAGCACAGCGTTGGCCCGACTGATGCCCAACATAGGCGGACCCAGAAGTAGTCGGAGACTATTGGTAGCAAGTGTGGTCCCATCTACTCTGCTCTACGCAGCCGCGATATGGAGTGAGGCATTGGACATACTGGCCTACAGGAGACCAATGGTATCTGTCTTCCGCCGGAGTGTTCTCAGAGTGATCAGCGCGTTCCGCGCAGTTTCCTACGAAGCTGCATGTGTGGTGGCCAGGATGCCGCCGATAGAGCTGGTCGCAGAAGAGAGGCAACGCTCATATAAGAGAGTTGAACGCATCTCCAGTACCGAGGAAAGGAAGCAGACGGCCGAGAGATGGCAACGTAGCTGGGATACGATATTGAAAGGGAGGTGGACCCATAGGCTGATACCTCAAATCCAACCTTGGCTGGATAGAAAACATGGGGAAGTAGATTACTACCTAACACAGATGCTCACAGGATATGGCTGCTTCAGAGCCTACCAAGTGCGATTCAAGCTGGACAATACCACTGTATGTCCAAGGTGCCCAACAATAGATGAGACTGTAGAGCATGTATTCTTTAGCTGTTCCCGCTTTAAAGAAGAGAGGGGAGAATTTCTAGGAATCTGTGGCTCAAGACCCACAGTAGACAGCATCGTCAGCCTGATGCTGCTTCCACAGGAGTGTTGGATGGCAGGCCAGCGCCTAGCGGCAGAGGTCATCAAGAAGCTGAGGAAGGAGGAGAAGGAGAGGCGCGCCTAAATAGTGGCAGCCTAAAACAATGAGGCGGCACACACCCAATCACCCTCCATGAAGTGATGCCTAACGGTGGTCCCGTGGAGGGTGGGAAAGAGGTGTAGGGAGGTGGTTTTAGTGGGTAGAAATCCCACACGCGGATAGGTACGGGCCTATCCGTGTCTTTTGAAGATTTCCACCCACCCTCGTATAAAAAAAAAAAAAACACACACACTCACACACACACACACACACACACACACACACACACACACACACACACACACACACACACAGACACACACACACACACACACACACGCGCGCGCGCACGCACGAACGCACACACGCTCTTGTTTCTGGAGGTCTGATTCCGTTATTAAATGTCGTTTTCTTATTATTAAGGGAGCGGGGTAGCTCAGTGGGTTAGGCACTGCGCTACTAATCTCAAGGTCCCGGGTTCGAGACCGGCTGAGGCAGGTAATTATTTATTCTGTATTCAGTCGCGGATCGACCCTGTGGGATCGGGGGACCCTCCTGGGGCTTACCCAGCCTCTATAAAGTGGGTACCCTTAATTGGGGGAAAAACCTGGCGGTTGAGCGTGATCTCGGCCAAATCACCTCCTTACACAACCGTTGGCTTAGAAACAGTACGGTCCTTACCCCAAGTACTGAGCCCAAGACCCTTCACGGGTTGTAGTGGTACAGGTTTTTTTTTCTTATTATAAAAAACAAGTTCCCAAGAGATTTCTTCTTGCTCCGTGACAACATTAGAACTGTCAATGATAAACTAGATTAATGATAACTAGATAAACCATTGGAAATCGACGGTTTCGACATTTTAAGCGGAGGAATCAATTTAAGTTATATCTTATTCTCCTGCTGCAGACTTATTCAACCTACAAATGAGGAGGAAAACAAATATTTTACACTCAATTTTAACACTTAAAACAAGTAATAAAAAGTTTTAATTAGAGTGGGGAAAAGATCGCGTTTGTAACCTTTATCAATGTAACCATATGATCTCTGTATATAATTTTAATATTATTTTTGATCTAAGTTTATTATGACCTTCAAGTAAAGTAGCCCTTTCGGCTCACCAATTTTAACCTAAATCTAGTATATTATTTATATTGATATACAATTCTTATTTATCAAATTTGAGATGTTTTACTTTATATTTTTATATAATCTTTTATGAAAGTTTATTATGGCATTCAAGTAAAGTACTGCTTCCGGTTTCCCAATTTTGACCAAAATCTAGTATTTTATTTAAATCAATATATAAATTATAAATACTAAATGCGAGAAGTATTGCATTTAATGTTAATATATTTTTTTATGGAAATCAATTATGGCCTTCAAGTAAAGTACCACTTCTGGTGATAATGTAGTGATCAAAAAGGGAGGTTCAAAACTAGATTTTACAACAATCACAAATACAAAACTTCAACTTTCTAGAGCTAAATATTTTTGAGTTATGCGCGATACGAACGTTCGAACGTACGTATAGACGTAACGACGAAACTAGTCAAAATGGATTCAGGGATGGTCAAAAAGGACATTTCCGTTGAAATCTGAAAACTAAAAATTTTCGTGATTACAATACTTCCTTTACTTTGTACAAGGAAGTAAAAAGATATATTCAACGTAAACAACGAAATTAGTCTAAATTGAATTTTTGGATTTAAAATTTTAAAAGTGTAAAGTGCAAAACAGGAAGATAAAATGATCCCATCATCTACATAACAGGCTAATATAACAAGATGTCCATCAATTGTTGCATGAAAAACACATTTGTCTGCTTCTCCTTGTTTGAAGTCAAAGGAGTTCAAAACTTCAGTAAAACGGAGATTCCAATAACGTGAACTTTGCTTAAGTCCGTAAAGTGATTTATATAGTCTACACGCTTTGTTATCCGGATTTTCTAGTCCCTCTGGTACTTTCATATAAATTTCCTCTTCCATGGAAGGCAATTTTTATATCAAACTGTTTCATTTTAAGATTTAATTGAAAATAAAATTCTCAAAGTATCATACCTTGTGGTTGGTGCAAAAGTTTCATTGAAGTCGATTCCTTCTATCTGTGAGTATCCTTTAGCGCATAGCCTTGCTTTAAAACGTTCAATGTCACCATTCGGTAAGTATTTAACTTAAAGACCTACTTGGAACCCACACAGGATTTATCTTGAGGTAAGTCACATAACTTCCAAGTATTGTTTTCGTGAAGTGCATTTAACTTTTCTTGAATGGCCTCGTGCCATTCTGTATCTTGTGGGCTATTTAAAGCTTCATTATAGGTTTCTGGAACTACTAATTATGCTAAGTTAACTCTATAACGTATAGGTGCTTTTATCTCGGATCTATAATGTAGATTATGTTGATAACTTATATCTTGAACCTGATCAAGCTCAAAATTATTATTTTCTTGTTCTAAAGGAATTTTAATTTCCGATTTTCTGGCTTTTGGTAATAAAATTTTGATTTTCATTAAAAACGACATTTCTGGCTAATTAAATTCTTTTAGTGATTGGATCAAGTAGTCTATAGTTAGAATAGAATCTGAATGATAGCCTACGAAAATCATCTTTTTGCTTTTCGGATCGAGCTTTCTACGTAATTGATCAGGAATGTGCATGCAGGCTTCAGATCCCAAAACTTTTAAATGTTGTAGAGTTAGCTGTTTATTTGTCCATAGATTATATGGAGAGGAATTAGATGTCTGGGTAGTGGGAGTTCTATTTAGAATATATGTGACTGTGTTTACAGCTTCAGCCCATAGATATAAAGCTAGATTTTTTGAATGTATAATTGTGCGTGCACATTCCATAATGGTACGCATATCTCGTTCTGCTCGAGAATTTTGTTCCGGTGTATACGGAGCAGTAGTTTCCATTACAATACCATTTTCAGATAAGTAGTTTCGGAAGTCGTGGTTGGAGTACTCACTTCCATTGTCCACATGGATAGGCTTTTGCTGTATGACCAAACTTTTGTTTACATAAACTTACATAGTCTTTGAAAAAATGTAAAGCGTCATTTTTATGTTTTAAGAACTTGACTTGTCTGTAACCGGTGTAACTGTCTTTAAATAAAATAAAGTATCTCGTGCCTCCTATAGAATGTTGAGAAAAAGGACCGCAAATGTCACTGTATATCACCGTACCGGGTAAGTCTTCTTTGTTTTTTCTCTGGCTTGATTGCAATTTTCCACAATCCTCTTGCCTTTAAAGCACAACGTATTTGAAATTTCCACTGTGGGTAGCCGTTTAAAGAAAACTTATTTATAGTAGCATTAAAACTGTCTGATTCGGCCATTGCAACAAATGCAAACACGAAAACAACGACGTAAAATAAAATAGGCAAACAAAATTTACGTAACTTTAACACTCGACTCGGGAACACATCTATTATTAAAAATAAAACATTAAACGTTCTCTGGGCCTATAACCTATTGGAATTTTTTAATTAAATTAACGGGAAAAGAAAAGACAATCTTCATTGACGAACGACAAAGGTAACAACAGTTTATTACGAAAAAAAATAAAAGGCAGTGTTGCCATGATAACATGAATGATTATGGGATTTTTTTACATTTGTAATACATGGGTTATACGATATTGCAAGGTCCTCCTAGGTTCGAGCAGAGGGATGCCAGGAGGTTTGGGAGATATGGAATACCCTCCTAGAGGAAGGGGAAATCGGGGTGGGGGATCATAAATATATAAATTCATCTGTAATATATAAGTAATTTATTTAATTTTCAATGGCGCGGGATGTCAATCGCGCCTGGGCGATCGTCCCTTTCGCCTTCCTCCTGTATCCGCCACTGGCATTAATGTATTTTTTAATGCCATTTAATTTTTATTTTTCTATTACCACTCCTCTCATTAAAGGCTGACAATCAGTTGGTATTTATGTATTGGATTGGCTGATAGGATCAACAGACCCACTTCGTAGAACATGTTTGCTCCCATCAGTATCCCCTTATTTCAATCCTTCATATATTTTTGTCAACTGTCAATTATTTTACTACATAGAAAATGCATAAATATAATAAACTGCAAGGAGTTGGATAGTTGATCTTATACAGTAGATATGTTTAAAGCTATTTGTTTAGATTAAGTATACTTTCCTTAGCAAATGAATTTTTCTGTAAATACTCTGATGCATAGAGTTATTAAATATAACTAATTATTTGAATTATATAATTTTTCACAGGAAGTGGTCTTTACACCTGGTATGTCATATTAACATCAGGAATAATTGGTTTTGCTGCAGTGCTGAACATCCAAGGTATGGCCTTTGCAATTCCAGCGGCTGGGTGTGAATTGCAACTGTCTTATATAATGAAGGGGATAATGTCTTCAATGGGCTTCACAGGTAAATTCATTTTAAATTTTATAATTTAATGTAATTATTTAGTTGAGAAAAAGTAATGGACATTCTACAATTTTTATATTTTATGGCAGTTACAATTATTTCAGTCGTCTATTCTTCTCTTTTTTATAACACCAAATCTATATATTTAATAATGGTACTACACTTACTTTGTAGACCCTTAGAACCTACAGCCATCACCTTCACTTCAACTGATCTTTGGCTGCCAATTGACTACTCACTGACCAGTTAGGACTGATGGGCCCTCTCATCTCTGTTTCTGTAGTCTCTGTCATCATCTTGTTCTTCTTCCTTTGATGTCAGCAATCAAAGCTTGTGAAATAATTTTTCAGTTTATTTGTATGTGTGTGAGTGCAAACAAACATACACACATCATTCAAGTATGATTTCATCATCTATCATTCAACCGTTTCATTTGATTCTCATTCATACTGCTATATACAATGTATCTTTCTATTTGACAGAATTGATTAATTTGGCTCACTTAATAAATTACATAGAATTAAATATAATAAGTAAATAACTACGTTTGAACACTGATTGTATATGAATTGCAGTTATTACTTTTTTTTAAAACTGAATATTTAAAAACTAAATTATTTATTGAACTTTACAACTGTATTAAAACTAAATTATACAAATAAATGTGAACTACAGTATAATGACATTTCTTAGGCTTGTAAAGAAACTATCCAATAACAGTTTTATATTAGAAGGTCCATAAGCCATCTTCTTTAATTGAATTATTAGAAATCATTATGCATTAGGTATGTTGATATCGGCTCAGCTCTTTGGATTCCTGGCTGATACTTTTGGAAGAAAGCGAGTTATGATGTGTTGTCAGACAGCAACTATGGCGATCACTGTACTATGGAGTTTAGCACCAAACACAACAGCTTTGGGATTTATATTATTTTTTAATGGATTCATGTAAGTATTTAATGCAATAAAAAAACATAATAAAAATTCCTTTAATTAGGTACTTAATTTGCAGCATAATCAGTCAATATTCTGGAAAAAATATTCTTGGCTTTTCTGGTCTTATATTTCATAAAGGTGTGGAAAGCTGGTTCTCATTCTCATAATTGGTAATGCAGTAACTCGAAGGATCAAATATTGAAGTTCTGTACTCTGTTATTTAATTATTCCTAACTGAATAACACTTTTTTTTTCCTTTGACAATATAAAAAATAAAATAAAATTTATTGTGGAACTTGTATAATTCTGTACATCAGAGGTATAGGAAGAACACTGTGTCCATTGTTTGCCAACTTAGCAATATAACACGTTGGTATTTAACCGGTTTTGCGTTAACCAAAGGTGTAGATCAGTGCTCCACAACCACTATGCCTCAGCACATTAGTGTACCGGGAGGTGAACTTGGCTGTACCATAATGATTTTCTCGAGAATAATCGATTAAATTGGAGCTTCCTCTGTTTTCTGTAAATAATCAAAAATGTAAAAAAAATATTAATTAATTGATAAGTGAATTATAAAACTGTTGTAATACCACACAAAAGGAAATTGCAAAAAAATAAGTAGATTAATAATTTTGAAAATTGAAAATCATGACCAAAGTACTCCAACTTTTTGAAGATAATCACAGGATGGCTAAAATTGTGTATATGGCTATCTCTGAATGTAAAAATCCAAGGTGCAAGTAAAAATTATCAGATGTTATAAGAAGTTAATGGGATTCAAAACTAAGCTCGAACTTTCGCAAAAATAGTTACAAAAATAATTTCTAGAAGTGTTTCAAAGAACTTATAAGTCCTGAAACTCAAATACAAAATCGTGTATTTTATACTCTCACTCTTCGTATTTTATTTTATACCAGGAAATTCCCATGTAAAAAAACATCTAATATTTATCATTTTTATACTTGCAAAAAGTTTTATACTACTTCTTTACAGTTCACTACCTATTTAGATATATTTTTACGCTTCAGTCGCACTTTAAGAAGTTTTACTTAAAAAAACAAAAACAAAAAAAAAACCATCAAAATATTCAAATATACACTTGTATCTAAGATTATTTTATTTTAATTTGTAAATATTACAATCTGCTAATTGCGAGTAATAAATAATAATGATACACTGGTTTTCATTCATGCTATATGTACATGATTAATATATAAAATTAAAGTACGATAATTTCTTTTTTATAAATTAAATATATTTACAGCCCTATATTTTATTAATTTTATAGTTTGACTGGAACATTTACATCAGCGTATGTTTATGTTGGAGAATTTTGTCCATCTCATATCAGATCTAAAGGCCTTCTGATTATGACAGCAATGATGGCTACGAGTAATATTTATCTACCAGGTGAGAATGTTATATGTTATATGTATGGGAGTGATTTAAAATCTGTCTATGAAGGCTAAAAGTGGTGTGCCACTTTAAATGTCAATCGGTGACTAAATTATTATAATAAGTATATGAATATTGGCAGTATACCTGCAAAATCTCGTACATGATATTGAAAATAAATAGAAATTTCCAAGATTTTGCAAATACACTGTCAATATATAATCCTAGTATTGTTTCTAGAATATGGAGCTATAATAGATATTTAAGTTAAAAATTAAAAGCAGAGGAATTGGACTCCAAATATATTTTTCATTCAAATATTGGCATATCGCCCATCTTGAGCCATTTTCAAGTCTGCAAGAAATTTGAAAATCTTCAAAAATATATATTGGTGTCCAATTGGCCTGTTTTAATTTTTAACTTAAATATCAATAATATAATATAATAATTTAGCCATATAATAACAATAATAATAATAATAGGGTTCTGTTCATAATAGGGTTCTGTTCCCAAACCTAATGAATGAAAAATGTGAATTTTTATTCATATGGGGTCCAAGGAAGGAGGCAATTCGATCACTATGCAGGCACTTCAGAAGATAAATGTGCACTTACTTGCATTAAATACTCGTAGTAGATGGCCTGTATAGATTACCAAAACTAATGTCTGGAGCAAATATTATTGGCAACCATCTACAACTAAACAACCATCTATCAACATAGCAAAATAGTTTTGGTATAGCTTGGTCTCTTTCATAAGAACATTAAGACCATGATTATATATATTTTCTTTTTGCAATATGCTATTATAATTTAGCCAACATATATAGGGTAGCCCATGTAATAGTTAGCCAAATATTGCTATTTTATTGGAAATTTGGCACTTTTATTATACATTCTAATAGAGAGTGATCTCTATCCATTCTGCAAAGCCTTAATGTATATTGGGGAAAAGCTTGCAGGTCCAACCTATTTCTCCTTTGTGAGGAAGGAGTTGTTGTTCCATGGAAGCCACTGGACACATGAGGTGGAGAAGAGGATGGTGGTCAAACAAATGACTAACAAAGCATATGCTATGTGTACAACTCGGAAAAAAGTTCTAAAGTTTTTTTTTTTCATATTTGCAGTGGTTCATGCATACAAGCCTGGCAATACCTAACACCCATTTGTTGTTTGAATTAGTTTATTCATTTTGCTTTCTTCTGGTTTCTTATCCAGGAGATGAACAATTTCACATTCTCTTAATTAGTCTCCTGTAATGGAGAAGAAAATATTAGGGTAAAATAGACTTCTCCTGAAAAGGAAGGCTTAATAAGAAATGATAGCCCAGAGAGCTTAAAAACTTCATAGCTTATAGATATCTATTAATTAATTTTTTATCACATATTATTTGTGGCAATAATGTTTTTATTTTGGCAGCATGTTTTTATTATTTTTTTTTTTTTTTTCAGCCATGGCCTGGATAATCTTCCCATTAGATGTGTACATACCAATATTTGGCGAGTTGGTATTTACATCATGGCGTCTTTACATCTTGCTCAAATTGGTCCCGCTTTCTCTAGCTATACTGCTTTTATCTAAATTACCTGAAACTCCAAAGTTCTTATATATTGTAGGAAAACATGAAGAAACTTTAGAAATAATTAGAAGTATTTATGCAGTTAACCAGAGAAAAAAAAAGGATGAATTCCCGGTGGGTACTTAAAAATAATATTGACTATTAGGATTAAAAATAATGATTTTCTTTAGTACAGTTCATGCTATCTTATTAATGTTGTTGATTACATTACCTTTGATGTGATAATTTCTAAATAATAAATACATATAGTAATTGCCCCATTGATTAATATAATTTGAGCACTTTCCTATCATATTTTTAAATATGTTGCAAGAACTTATTTATAAATCCAAGGGGATGCTATAACCAAAAATGTTAATAAATATTACAATATTGCCTAGTTTGATCAATAAAAATATAACAAAAAACTGTAGTATACTATTTCTTTAAATTAGATAATCTTCGTTTTTATGGGAAGTCATCATTCTATTTTGATAGGTGTTAATTTGTTATACGAAAAAAAAAAATGACAAGAGGAGCACTATTATAAAAATAAGACAATTTCTGAATTTGGGATTACTACTCCGAAATGTAAGATGATAAAAAGAAGCCAATTTGCTGTAATGCCTATTATATTTTTGGCAAAAAATCTATATTAGATCCTATACCTAATAATTATAAAATTTGAATTGAATGCAGTGACAAAATAAAATGGTTTTTATTTCCAGATATTAAGTCTGAGTTTGAGTACAGATGATGAAATTAGTAGCAAAGTTGAAGCTGATGGTAACCAATTAATACATTATTTTAAGAAGATGGTAACAGATACTGCTACTTTGTTCTCAAAGCAATATTTATTTTTCACTCTGCTGTCCTGTTTTTTGCTCTTCAGTCTAGTTGGAACGTTAGTATACATTTAAATAGATTATTTATAATGATTTCTCATTAAATTTTGGATTATTGGTTTTTCTAATTAACAAATTCTTTAAGTTTCTTATTATAAGAGCAATAACAAATAACCTGAAGGCACATTATTCTTCTGACACGTTGGCTCAATATTTTCTTTTCCTTTCTGCGGTCTTTCGCCACTTTTCAGCAAATTAATTCAGTAGCATTTTCACTAAACAATATTTCAATTTTTTTAATAATTGCTCGTTGGTGGGCGGGTCTGTCTCAAGGACAGACAGTATTAATCTCTGGTAAAAAATACAAAACATAGTATTTATATATGTTTTTTTTTTGTTTTTTTTGTAGGGGTAGGGGAAAAATCTTTCATAAGACGATGTGTGACTAAACGTCCACTACAGTGTGAGATTCCTACTCACTAAAAAATCACCTCCCTATTCATCATTGCCACCCCACGGAACTTCGCGGAGGGCAGGATGGCTATGCGCCTCCTTCTTCATTGGACCTCTTATTAAGTCATTGCCTGGCCTCTCCTCTCTCGCTCCTGTGCTCTGAGCTGTCCCCCTATATGCGCTGCATAGTCTGCAACAGCGCTCCAGTTCTCCAGCCTGGACTGGACATCATTAGAGTGACTAATTTTCCTTCAAGGTTCTTATCTAACTCTTCCTTTTCTTTAGCAAAGCATGGGCAACAGAAGAACGCATACTCCACTGTTTCATCCACTCTGGCGTAAGTAGGGCATGAGGGGTCTCCGGATGACTCTGCATCTTATCGGCCAATATGTCTCCTGGACATTACAGGGAAGATACTAGAGAGGATCGTCCATGGTCGAATGACTTCAGTGAAGGAACCCAAGGATTGGCTGATAGCCAGTATGGTTTTCGAAAGGGCAGATCAATATTCGATGCGACCGATTTGATGATTACAGCTGATAGAGAGGCAATCGCTGGAAAGAGGTGGAGAAGGGGTAGCAAGAAGTACTGCACCATTATAACACTGGATGTACGGAATGATTTTATTTCAGTTCCGTGGGATTGTATCATGGAAGGACTGCAAAAGATGGAAGTCCCACAATACCTCGTGAGAATAGAGATGTTTTAAGACCCTGACTCATCATGACAGTTTTAGAAATATATTTTCTGTGTTAGATATCACTGAATCCACATCTATAAATTCACTTTGTATATGCTCAGCAATATTATGAAAGCTGTAAGCAATACATGTCAAGTGTATTAATTTTGGGTAGAAGATTTTAAGACCTTTTACTGCCTTGATCATGTATGGCGCAGAATCGGTAAGGTAAAGGAAAATATTTTCATGTTGCATATCTTCTAAATATGTAAAATAAAAAAGGGTTTATTCGCTTTTAAATTTTATAAAAGGTAAAATAAAATGTTAAAGAAGGCTTAAAAAATATATGTTATTACGCATCAATTAGCTCTTAATAATAACCCAGATTTTTTAAGGTTATTAACTCCCTAACATACAAAGTAACATTTAAAATAATAACCTATAAATGTTGTTCAGTCTTCTTATATCTTACAAACATTTTCAAGGAACAGGGTCAAAACGACAGTAAGTTTCCAGCTGAATCAAGCAGAGGATTGTAGTATTAATTTGTCATCTTAGTTTTTAAACAATCATATAAAAAAAATTAACACATTACAATTTATTTACATTTATAATTGATCATATTATCTTGATCATTCTTATCTAGGTGCAACACTCTAATTATGTGGTTCCCAGAACAGGCCAGCAGAATAATGAGATATTATGAATCCCATGATATAGTTAATGTTACACTATGTGATCTCATGGAAAGAAGTAATTCCGGAGAGAATTTTGACTGCCGTATCAACTATGATTTTATGAATGTTGGAATCCTTCTTGGAGTCGCTCAAGTGATCGCATGCCTTTTTGTTGGTCAGTGGGCCTTAAAAATAAACAGAAAGATACTAATATGTAAGTCATCTTTTCATTTCACGAAATTAATTAATTTTTTTTTTAAATGTATTATGTGTGAAGAAAAAAAATTTCTTGAAAGGAGGATCAATTCTGACTTTCCAAATATGTATATTTTGCGTTCACTTCACTAGTCCAATTCTGACGATGTCAACGTTTCGGGGATGTGCCCCCATCATCAGGATATTTTTCATTCTGGTTGTATATAATTATCCTTAGGATACTATTTTGTCATGTAGTTTCAATTGGAACCATCAACTCATACCAGGTATATTTATAATTGCTATAATAATACAATAAAAATTATATTTATAAATGTTCCTCCTTTTATGAATTATTGGACTTCCTGATATATTTGAATAAAAAAATATTTCATTTATTCTTAATTTCAGCTATCAGTTCATTTTTGGCAGCTGGGATATCCTTTTTGATTGTCTTTTTGACATCATTTCATATCATGATTTTATGTCTTGCTACTATGATTGTTTTACTATTCATAATGTTTCCTGTAATTATCAGCATTGTAGTTGAATTATTTCCAACACAATTAAGGTAATATTCCAATATTTATTGTAATAATAAAGTTTCCATAGTATTAAATTTTAATATGATGTATCAATAAATGTAATAATTATGATGAAAAGATGAAGATCTAATATGGGACAATAGGTGTTGTTTGTTTCTAATAATTTTGATTGTTTGAAAGTAGTCAGCTACTTAAACAAACTGGGCTAAAGTGATTTGTAATTATTGTGTTCATATTTAAATTATATTATGATTATTATATTAAGAATTAAGACTAATTCTAATAAAGTAATATGTCAATTCACTCATTTAGGTCAAGCGCTGCTTCCCTAACGATGACATTTGCTAGGTTGGGTTCTACTTTAGGTGGTCAACTGTTGGGAATCCTATTTGAAAACCATTGCAGAACTGGATATTTTGGAATAACATCTATAGTTGCTGGTATTTTTCTTTTTTAATTATTGAATTAAAGTCAAATAATAGCCAAATTCAATTAAAGTCAAATCACATTAGCCTTTACATATATAATATTTACACACACACACACACACACACACATATAAATATATATTTATATAATTCAGATTTTAAATATATTTTATATTATATTATGATTATTAAATTACAAATTAAGACCAATTCTAATGCCTAATATATATTTAAAAAATATATTTTTTACTGTTTTAACTAGCGGCAGGATTCTTATGCTTATTAATACCAGTTGGGAAGAAGAAGAACGTTACTTAAATTGTAAATACTCAATGAGCACAAACTTAAAAGCAACTTTTGTATGTTTTTATTAAATTCTTTTAAAAAATTGTAAAATATTTTTATGATTAAATTTGTGGCTTCTTTATTTTTTTTCTCCTAATTCAAAACTCACTTAAAATTACCTATTAGTGGTACTCACAATCTTATTAAGCATGCTATATAATAAACATGCTTAATTCAGGACCCAGTTTAAGTACTCGTACTACCGTATATAGATACAGTTGCTCTGTGTGGTAAGATGTTGTAACTTTGTTTTATTCAAATTTGTTATTATAAATACAAACAAATACCTAATGTTTTGTAAAAATACAAATACCTGAAACTTTGAAAATCCTTACAGATCTAATGCCTATTACCCTTGAGTGTGGCGGATTGTATTATTTCTCAAATAAAAATTAATTTTGAAACCTGTGAGCTAACTAACCATTATAGCAGCAATTTAGTAGATTGACACTATCAATAGCATACAATCAAGTCTGCTATACTGAGCTTGCTATTTGACTTATTTTCTACGATTTGCTATTGATGAAACTCGACGAATAGCACAAATAGCATACTTAATCAGAGAATTGTGAGTATCCCTATTGTAAGAATGTTAAATTGCTGCTGCTGCTATATGTAATAAGAAAATTATATAAAGGTCAAATGTTAAAATTATCACTTTCTTTGTAGAATTAAATGATCAAAAATAAAACAATAGAAGGGTTTTTTTTTTATGAAAATTTTAACAAATAATCTTCTTCAATTATAGTATAAGATACATATTTTAACCAGAAGTATGAGGCGATTGTTTTCCAATTTGGTTCAGTTTTTCATTTTTCTCTCTGTGTCTAACTTCCCCAAACCCCTAGAAAGAGTTGTTCATCTCAAATATCCAATTTCCTTGAAAAATCCAATCTACTCGATCCTCTGCAATCTGGTTTCCGACCCGGCTTCTCCACTCAATCCGCTCTCTTCAAAATCACCAGTGACTTGCATACTGCTATGGACGAAAAAATGTTAACCTTACTAAAACTACTAGACTTTTCCAAAGCTTTCGATTCCCTGGACCATTCTATCCTTTTACGGAATTAAAATCAAAATCCTTTTCCAACAGCGCTATTCGGTGGTTTCAATCCTTCCTTTCCGACCGGACCCAAGCAGTTTCCATTCCTAATCAGCCTCTTCTTCCTTTCTTGTCCTGTCCTCAGGAGTAGCCCAGGGTTCAAGCATTTCACCACTCCTTTTCAATTCCTACATCAATGATCTTCTTAATTCAATACACCACTGTTCCCACCACCTTTATGCCGATGACTTCCAAATCTACATATCCTTTCCTCCTTCCGAAATATTAGTAGCGTTTGCCAATATCCAGGAAGACCTAGATAGGATCAATGCCTGGGCAAACCTGAGCGCTATTAAAGTTAAACACTATGAAAACTCAGGCTATTGTTATTGGTTCTAACTCCCTCCTCAGATCCAACGTCACCTTCCCTACATTAATCCTAAATAATCACCCCATCACATTCAGCTCCTCTTTTAAAAACTTGGGTATTACTATTGACCAAACCTTGTCCTGGAAACCTCACATCGCCCAAATCTCCCGACGGTCAATAAGTACCCTCAAGTTATCTTCTTCCACAAACAACCAGAAAGCTCCTTGCATCCTCTCTTATTTTCTCCCACTTTGACTATGCCAGTGTGGCATATGGTGGCCTCTCGATCGTACTCGAGGACAGATTGAAGCGAATCATGAACTGTTTTTTAAGATTTATCTTCGGTACCTCGAGGCGGTCCCACGTTTCCCATCTTTATGGCAAGTTAAAGTGGCTCTTTCCCTCCATCCGGCGTCAATATTTCCTCGGGTTTTTCCTATATCAAACCATCAACTCCCAGCATCCTTCCTACATCTACAGACTCCTACAATTCAAATCCTCAGTCCACTCACTGGCAACAAGAACGCGCCATTCTGACCTCTATACCTCCTCCCACAGAACCAAAACATTCGAACGTTCCGTTCTTGCCCGCTCCACTATTCTCTGGAATTCCCTCCCTTTTAGTATCTGCCATGCATCTTCTCTATCCTTTTTCAAATTCCACCTTTTCTAACATCTCTTCAGTTCCCAAACAGATGCTGTATAAGTAAAAAAAAAAAAAGGAAAAATTTAATTTAAGGCGAACAATGAGATCAAAAGTTTATGATGTTTAAGTGGACATTTATTTATAATTTTCATTTTTCTCACCTTTTCACTTTTTTTTTCTTTCTCATTTTTTTTAATACTTGTATATTTTTGTTATATGAAGAACTCATTTTTGTTTACTTATTGTTATTACTATTGATGTAAAAACTTATCGACTCTCATTGAAGTTTTTTGGCCAGATTTGTAGGTTTATTTTATATTCGTTCAATTTTGTTATTCTGAAGTCCCAGAATAAAATAAATTTTCTATTCTATTCTATTCTATTCTAAATCATGACATAGTAACTTAGTTTTTGTGAACTGGAAGAATGGCTTTGAGATGGGCAAAGTCGCTATTTTTTGAGGAACCCTCCCTTTTGGAATAGTTCTTCTTGTTGAACTAGTTCAAGTGAACTGTAGTGTGGAACTGTAGCAGGAGCCCTTTCAGATGAAGAAGACGATGATGATGAAGAAAATATACTACTTTTAAGAAAATAATGCCATTATCATTATACCAGCATCACGGCATTACCAACCATTATTATGAAATTTTATATGTAATTAATTTTTTATATGTTCTTTCATTAATTATAATTATTTCAATGTTTTAACTTACAGCAGTTTTGAATTTTATTGAACCTAATCATGATTAAAGTAACTATTATTGAACAATTACTCGTTATTATTGCAACAAGCAGGTATCGTATTGTTACCTTGTTCGTAAATCATAAATTCCCGGGAATTTGTGATTTCTGGGAATATTTCTAGAGATATATTCAGTTCCCAGAAATTTTAAATCACTACATACATCCTTCTTCCATTAGAAATATACTTTGTTGTTGTCACATACCTCCTTCATTACATTGATATCAAGCTTGATAAGGCTCCTAGAGAGTTACTGTAAGTACCAAAAAAACAGGCCAACACATACCTCCTTCATCTCTGACAATAACTTAATTTGAACAAAAATGTTAAATACCTCTTTCAACCACTCTTCCCTTCAATTGTTAAAATAAAAGTATATTCATATAATTTTCATTTTTAATTACTAAAACTTTGAAGTACCACCAATAAACTTTTTTTATAGCTAACTTAAGGTAATAATATGTTTGACATCATTACAAGATATTTCAGTGTGAAAATAAATAAAAAAATGTCAAAGGAAATTTATGAATATCAATTTAATCTTGGAATGGAGAAGACCTAAGGAGATTGAAACTTGCTTACCCGTTGATAATTGATGACACATCTGTGATAGTTTAAAAATAATTTTTATGACATCAGTAGCAGTATCTTGAAATAATTTTTTATAGCTTCAGTTGCAGCATTTAACATCTTTACCTAATCTGACAAGATTTGCAATTCAATATTCATGTGATGTTTCTTAACGCCTTACATTCTGTTCTGGAGTTTAAAAATAACTACTATAATGACCTTTTATTTTACCTGAAACTGCCGATTTAAATATCAAAAGCACATAAGCAACAGTTTATACCGTAGTATATAAATTAATAATAAATATTATACATCAGTTTCTAACTACACATATTTTTTGTTAGGTCTTCCTTGTATACCTGTTCATAAATAGGTACTATATATGACTTTAAAAAATGTTTACTGTGTAGTATTATTGATGTACCTTTGATTACTCATACATAAATACAATATCGTTTAATTTCATGCGAATATGTATAATGTGATTTAAATTCTTAATAAAGCTGAATTGTTATTATATTTCTATGTAATACTTTTTGTGAAATGAATAAATATTAATATCAAATTGAATAGAATTTTTTTTTTATTATTAAAAAAAACACTGATACAACTGAAATATTATCCATTTAATTTACGATTACATTAATTCAGTAATTTGGAAAGAGAGGCTACTCTATTTAGGTATAATAAAACTTTTTTTCTTTTTAAGTAGCACTATAAACGCTATTTATTGGATAATAAGCTTACCACAAAATACAAAAAATATATCTATTAGTGCTCACTAATATTTTTGAATTTATTAAAATGCTTTAAAAGCCTTTTAATATCTCGCAATGAAAAAAAGTTGGACTTGCCCCATTTTCAAAATAAAGCGCTCAATTAATGTTTATACTTCCAAAAATATATACATAACTTAGTTAAAAATGATTTAATTTTAGGAGAAAACTATGGAATTTTAGAGAGAAATTCAACTGCGTTTAGGACTAACCTTCATACTAACCTTAGGACTAACATTTCATGTTTATCTTCCGGTTTAACTACGTCATCCAAAGAATTGAGTTAATCTTTAGTCGCACCTACAGAAGTTTTACTTAAAAAGAAAGCAACAAAATTGGTCCACTCACTCGTTCAAGATATAATTGCGCCATAGACACACAGGCAGACGAATGGCTGAAAATACGTTTATGGACTCCGGAGATCCTGAATCGCATAGATCCGTTGAAAACTGCTCATCGAAAATTTGTCCCGATTACAATACCTTCCTTACCTTCAATTCCCTGATAGATGAATAGAATAAAATGAATAAAAATAAATGAAAAATAAAATGAATAAAAAGTAATTTTCAAGTCACAAGAAATAATAGATTGTTGATCTCAGATAAATAAAAGTGAAAACCGTAATTCCATCTACTATTTAAACACTGGCACCGATTTACAATCTGTGCCAACGGTAAACATGTTTTCTTGTTTTTTTCCCTTTTGAATTCCTGGCATTTTCCATGATTTTTTATGATTGGTAACGTACATTTTGTAACATGCTTCTTATACATTAATCTATTACGAATATTAAAAAAAACAAAAAACAATCAGTGTTGACACAGCGCAAGCCTTCCAAAAAAATTTTTTGAAGATGTCGGCGCCGTACTGTCGGACAAAAACGAAAAAACCCTCAAAAATAAAACTGCTATTTTTATCAGTCTAAGTAAAGATTCTTGGAGCCAACAGGTTGCAGAATGCTGGATAGAGTTGTTATCATCAATTAGGTGTGTTTTTTCATAGCTAAAATTTTAATCTTTCAAAAAAAGCCCCACCGACCTCCAGCACGACAGTCATTTTTCTAATCTAGAAGGGAGTCGGATCAACAGACTTGTTCAAAGATAAGGTGTTATATATTCAATCGGCCGAAGTTTACCAATACTAACTTTTATTCAATATTTCTGTGTACAGTCGGACCCTGATATTCTTAAGTTCAGCAATCGTGAATTCATCATTAGCCCTAAAAAGAATATGACAACTTCTGAATGAGCTCAGAGATAACAGAGATAAAGATTACAGACTCCATCACAATCGGAAAGATGTCCGCTTTCCAACAAATGAAGGTATGTTTCTGAAAATTCTTGTAAGTTCTGAACCATATATAATTAATATGGGGCCATTGCCTAACATTAAACATGTTCCTACTAGCATCGTATTCCAGGCCTCACTTTCAAGTGAATGATAATTTTTCCTATAGCAAGAAGATTACAGTTCCAATATTATTTTTAAATTCATATCATCATAAATTTATATTATATAATATCTAGTTTCAAGAATATTACTTAATTGATACTTCTTGTCCCATATACCAACTATCAATCGACCAAATGACCGAATGTACCAACTATCAATATATATTTTAGATGCTAATGATGGTTAGTATTTTCTTGTACTGTCTAATACAATATAACTGTAATTATAATTATAATAAATATAATATATAACTTTTCTCACAATGATATATAGTTATTTAAAAAAAACTACTAGGAATTAAGCTACGCAATCGAAAAATCGGTGATAAAATGGCAAAGTGGATATATTGGCTTTTGATAGAAAACTCAATTGTTCACACGGAACAGAAGTGATAACTGCATAGAACTATTTTCTGGCCACTTCACTCGAAACAGGATACATTTTTCAATGTTTAGTCCACAACTGTAAAGGATCTTAATTTATCTCCAGTAAAACGTAGTCTATATATCTTTGAAGTTAAATTATTGCTCTGTATTCTGAAGTACATTAAGAATAAGTCAGAAATGACAAATATAAATTAACTAACTAACTAATTTATATTTATTGCAACCGCTATGTAAGTTAGGCTGTTATTACTTTTTGGCGTAGAAACTTGCCAAACGAAGCCCATATATCAACTTTTGTTATAGTTGCCAAAGTTTTTAATGTCCAAGCTGCAGGATTTTTGTCCCCAACTCTTGCACATTTTGGAATTTTTTTATAATCCTTTCAATCACTCTCAATCATCTCAATTGATTTAATTTTTCTTATATTATGTCTTTAACACTAATGTTTTCAAATGGAATCATTTTGAACCTAGGATCCAAAAATGTGCAAAGATCAGAGGTTCCACTTCAAGTGCACCGAACCTGTTCTCCATTTTGATTTCTTCGACTGTTTGGGAAGCTACATTGCGAACTATTGGCTCAAGGTTTTGAAAGTCGCTATCGTTGAGCATTTTATGATATACCCCGAATAAATAATTAATTAAAACAATGGCATGAGGCTGTTCGGTATCTTTTCACCATCAGACTGTCTGAAAAGTTTTAAAATGGCTACAAAATCATACATAAATCTTCCATAATTTTCGATTCGTCGGATAAAAACTTTGGTTCCTTTTCGATTACTGCAATGGCTAATAGGAACCTCCAACTCTTCAAAGCGTCGTAACCTATAATCACAGGAGTTATGTCTAGTTGCAATAGAAAGGACCAGTTTCTTAGAAATTTCTATGCCCTCTTTTATTTGATACTCAAAGTTTTTTTTCAGGGTTTTGTACTTTATCGAAAATGGATAACAGTTTGTTAAAATTCGGCAATTAATGCTGAATTTGATGGATCGACTGGAACAGAAATTGAGATTAAATTTAATTTATGTGCTGTACATACCTGTTTTAACTTTAAATTTGTTACTAATTTTTATTCGATCTTTATACAAAATTTCCTTGAAACGCTGAGAAAGGACACATTTTGCAAAGACGCATCAAAATATGTTGTTAAGCAGATTTTCCGCATGTTTTGCAAAAACTTTTTTGACAGAAGTAAGACATTGTTCATCTATAGCTGGAATCATAATTTTTTTTTACAAGAGGTAGAATGTTATGAGGGTTCAAAGTTTTAACAAAAGCCAAGAAACCATTATCTTTCAATCTATCAAGAAGCCATCATGCTGAATGGCTAATAATCCATCATAAATAAATTTAAAAGTGCACCGTCGATGTTAGATTTCTGTTTCAATGACATCCTTCTAGGAATGTACGAATCAATGTTAGTTTGAGTTGTCGGTTTTAAAAATGAAGTGGTTGTTTCTTCTGTAGATGTACTCGTAATAGTATAGAAATCGCGTTAATAATTTCATTATTTTTACTTTAGTGGCTGTATTACTTACGGTTGAGCTCGAGCTAAACCGATTTCCTCTTCATGTTCAATACCTGAGAGAGTGGCAACATTTTTTCTATGACCTCTTCTTGACAGCAACTCACAGCGGTGTCCAAAATGCAAATGTCTGACCACAATTTTGAAACACCGTTCTTATGTTATGTGAATCCGAAAAAAAATGTTTAAAAAAATTCTACAAATACATCTTAAGCAGTTCTTAAGGCCGAAATCTGATGGCCAAAATCCTGTTTTGTTTCTATAATGGAGTATGGATAGTTAAGGATAAGTAAAAATCGATTGAAACTAAGAGTGAAGCATTATTTTATAATAGATTGTATAATAAGTACTAAATTACAACAAAAAAAAGAAAAATTTTCAATGTCCGATGAACTAATTGAACAATCTCTTTCAGCTTGGGGAGAAGCGTTTGGCTGCTCTAGTATTTAAAGACCTTCTAGACTAATTTTTTAAATATTTTTCGGGAGGATATTTTCCGAAGGAGTGAAAATAGACGGTCCGATGAAACGAGAAGGTTGTTAAGTATGTCCTGGTTGGTGTTAGATTGTGTTAGACTTTTTAAAATAGCTCCTGGTAAAGAGCCTCACATCTTTATCTGGTGCTCCTTGCACTTCTTAACTCAGCTGGAAAGCGTGGAAGTGAACATTCGATATTAGATCTAGAAATGCAATTTTCGCAAAAGATGCAAATTTTTGCGACTTCTTTTTTTTTTTTTTTTTTTTTAAGTTCTAGTACACGTAGTAGGGTTGGAACATCTAAAGGAAAATATCGATATTCGATATTTTGATATATTGCAAAACCAAATATCGATATCCGCCGATAATCGCTAAAAAAATATTGATATATCGTTATATCGAAAGGAAATTGATGAAAAAGCTAAGAAAGTGCATCAAATGAGTATTGTTAAATACTATGAATATTATGAAATAATATAATGATTAGTATTTATAAAACAATATTTTTATTAGCCACGAATCATTATAAAAAAGATAGAAAAGAATTACACTTCAAAGAAAAAAAAATTATACCATATTTTTATGTTGAAGACTTTTAGTCATATTTGATATATTATAGTCTTCTAGTAGTTTTCAACAATAAATTAATTGTTTATTGTTCAAATAAAATATTTATTGTCAAATTTTTATTTATCTTATAACTCTTCCGACTCTATTGTGCATTCTCAAAACATTCATCTAAAAGCTTGTAATTTATTTTATATACAACTCAGTACCATCATCATTTATATAAATCATCAGTTTTTCTTTATATAGTATTAATCAACATTATTTGTATGTGAATCTTATCTACTAATTATTGTTTGGCAATTAAATATTGTTTATTGTTATATTTACTGGTAAAACTCCAGAATGGTAATCCCAACATGGGGAGGACATCTAGATTTTTAGGACCTGGCTGATCTTAAAAATCTATACCTCCGCCATTTTGGGGTTACGATTCTGGAGTTTTACCGAATAAAGGAAACTGTTAAAATAAAATATAGTAGAATCTCGATAATTCATATGGTCAAGGATTCGAAAGGTAAATATGAGTTATCGAGATATCCAAATTATCGAGATTTCCAATAATCGGCGGCAAAAATAGGAAATAATGTGATTAATACAAAATTGTATTAATATGAATGGAAATACAAACGATATAGTTAGATCAACAAAAAAAATCGTTTATTTTCTTATGGTGCAATCCTTGAAGACGGATCTCATCGATGGCTTCGTTAAGCATGTTCAGAGCAGAAAATACGTTTACACAAACATCCGATTTTGCTAAGAAATGACACGTTGTAGATGCATTATTTCGCCATTTTAGAACTAATCGTCGGCTCATCAATTTCTTCTTCTCCTTTTTTCTCCTTTTTTTTACGGAGTCGAAATTTCCTCGTCAGTTAGGATCCAAGTTACTGCTTAACCTGCGTCAAAATAGGAGAAATCTCGAAAAGTCACGGGAGTTATTAATTTTGAGGTAGGTGATTCCCATCCTTGATGCTTTCTAAGAGTTGCATCACTACTTCCTTGCGTTAAATGTCTCTAAAATCGTTCAATTATGGCCAAGTTTAGAGATTGCAGCTTAGAGGTTCTGCTGGGAGGTAAAACAGAAGATAAACATCGCTGAGTGATACGGTACTGTTGTGGGCCGTACAATTATCAATAAACCGTTGACAATTTTCGCTGTTTTTTATTCCATATCTGTACCCATTCGTTGAAAATTTCACTTATGATACATGCTTTTATGTTTGCACGATAGGCGTTCGGTAAAGTTTTTGTTTATAAAGCACCTTGCATTCGCGGATTTGCCAGTCATGAGCGAACTTAATTTTTCAGATCAATCTATGTTGTCGGCTAACAGTATGGTTACAGGTTTTTTTACAATTTTATATGAGAACTGAATAGAAAAAAAAAAGGGTAAACCGACCGAAATTCATAGAAACCATTCCTCTCTCACTCACCATTCCTCTCTCCTCTTGAAAAGATTAAGAGTTAACCAGATTTTTTATTTGAAAATTCGAATTATAAGGCGTTTACATTACTTGGAAGACGAAAATAAATATAAATTATCGGAGGAACCGGATTGCAGTGTTTTCATACGAAATAAAGGGAGACTTTCAAGAGACCAGAAAATATATACGAATTACTTGGATATGAATTGCCGAGATTCTACTATAATATAGTTTAGCATATGTTGTGATCGATATATCGTTGTAAAATATCGATACCATCGATATATCGCATGTTAAGATATCGATATAATATCTTTTTTTTTTTTTTTTTTTTCCCAAACCCCTGGATACTTATATTTGCAGATATATACATTTAATTTGATGTTCGTCCTTTTGCTGAAGCTGGGCTTCATTTTAAGGAATTTTTGTGGTATTGGTTTTACATTGTTATTTCTTATTTAATTCTTATTATAACAAAAGTGTTGGGGCACACTTTATTTTTCTGTTTGTTTTTCTTTTATACAACTAGTTTAATCCTAATCTAATCAACGATATAATATAACGGTTTTTCAACTCCGATATATCATATATCGCTTGTCGATATTCCAACCCTAGTATGTAGCACGTACGTACGTAGCACTTTTTGTAATTTTGAAAGAAAGAGCTTTAGAACACATAGGAGTCAAAAAAAAAAAGTCTAAAAAGAAAGTTACCGTTAGCAAGTTACCGTTGTGATAAAATGTTGTGTATTAACTTTAAGAAGTTAAAAAAGTTTAAGTTGTGAGCCTTTCTTTTTGGTCACTACATGATCATTGGAAGTGGTATTTCACTTGAAGATCATAATAGACTTTCATCAAAAATTATATTTAAATATAACACAAAACATCTTAAATTTGGTATATAAAAAAACTTTTATATCAATATAAATAAGATACTAGATTTTGATTAAAATTAGCTAGCCGGAAGTGGTACTTGAAACTGTTGTTTTTTTTTTGTTTTTTTCGCCTTCATAGAAGGAAGGAATAAGAATCAATATTTTGATGGATAAGCACATTTCAAAGTCCGTACTAACCGTTTTTAACATTTTTATAATGGTTTGTCAATAGATGGACGCCATAGACTTCGCGACGCCCAGTGTCATTTTTTAGATATTGTCTTCGGAAACTAGTTACCAAGTTCAGGATTACTTTTTTGAGCCACCGATTTTATATTTTAATATGCGTACAAGGAAGTCATTCAATGTCAACATCAGATATTTTATTCTGGATTGCTAAAAAGATTGGATACTGAGAATATTTTACTAATTTAAATTTATTCGGACAAACTTTAATTTTGACAATATTTTTTTAATCTTGGAATATGTATATATATAATTTTTTTTTTTTTGTTAAAATATTATAATATTGTCAATAATATTAATTATTCCCTTTTACAGTATTTCTTTTATTTGTGAAGTTATAAAGAAAACTAAAAAATATCTTTACATTAGAACTCAATGACCTGATGTCTGCTTTGAATTATATTGAACTGTTAAGCAAATGGAACGCAGTTACTTCTTTCCCTATCTCAGTCGTGCCGTTAGCCGCGGAGCAGACTCAGCGGAACGCAGTTACTAAGTAACTAATTGTATCGTTGAACTTGATAATTTGATTTGACGTATTTTTTGTAATTTTGAAAGATAAGGCTTTAGAGTCAAAAGACAAAAAGTCTTTTGTCTAAACAGAATATTAGAAAAGTTATTATATTTTATTACACTTACCTTGAGATAAGTTATCCACAATCGTGTAACTTATAAGAGGTAATTGACATCAATGGAACAAAACAAAATTGAAATTTGAAGAACTTGAGTGATAATGAAGTAAATAAGCAGACAATGACAAAAGACATGATTAAACATTCAACTCACAAATCAACAAGTTTTTATGTTTGTAAATATCACATCACTATTTGTTCAGGTGCATAAAAATAAACCTGTGTTAATTCATACTCAATATCTGGATTTAAATTTTTCGTATTTTGGCCAGGTTTTAAGATCATCGGGTCCACTGTGCAATGGTGGGATCATCTTTTCAAATGTTTTACTAAATTGTAATTTGAACTTTTGTATTTAACTTTCATTCGGCACATTTCACATTTTGCGTAAGTAGTATGTAGAATATCTACAATTTCCTATGATGGACTTCTCTTAGCTTTCATCATTTTAAAAATATTTTATCAAATCGAGTATAGTCAAATATACGAGTACATTAGGTATGTATATGAACAAAACTAGAAATATAGTATGAAAACAAAAACTGAGGCGCATGAAACAATTCTAGATCCAAACAATTTTGTCTTATTAGGACCTAAATCTGATAACCTCAATGGAATAATTCCAAACCGTTCTAAACTCAAAATAAAAACTGACTTGAAGTGGTTGGAGTTTTTTCTCCTCCTGGAAAAAAAAAATCCTGTTTGTAATAGTTGAAAATATAATAATAATGATAATACTCTTTTCTCAAATGTATTTCAGTGTCTTTTTTTTCAAGAATTTATGCCAGTTTTTTCTACTCATCAAACTCTTATTATAATTAGTTAAACAATTATTCATTAAGTGCTCATGATAGTTGATCCCCTAACATTCCCATTGTTTGGGAAATCCTATTATTTCGCATTGCCCTGATTGGTATACGTTTAACATTACACAACAGCAAAGCAAACGCTGCTCGTATCACCCCATCCAAGAAACATTTTTATGATCCCTCAGGATTTTTATTTATATCAGGAGTCAGCTGGTGGTTTTTTAGAAGCATCCCACTGTCCATTGCGAATGCTCTCTTGGAAAACAGTTTTCTAGCTTTTATATTTCTCTTAATTAATCATTTAGTATTTAATTAATTTACTCAGTTTGAAATAGACTTTATCAACATGCTCTCTGTACAGAAGAAATCCGATGTTCCACTAGAAGAGGCCCTAACCACAGTCGGTAATCTTGGTTTCACATTAATTTATACCCTTGTAATAATGGTTTAAAATTCTTGCTTCGGTTGACCAAAAATTATATTTTTGTGTATTATGATTGAAAGCAATTAAAATCATCATGATCTACTATTAATGCCTATGAAGTATTTGTGTAGATCAACAAAAAAGAAGAAAGTTCTAACCGTATTTAAATGAATTTTTTTCTTAACGTTTTGAGATTTCAATCTCATCTTCGGAACATTTTTTGTTTATTTTGTATTGATATTTTTTTTTAAATCAAATCCATGAGTTAATTTATGTTCAATAAATTATTAAACATATTTTTACCCGAAAAACATATTTATCACGTTAGAGTTATGAATTACGTGATTAATTAATGCCATTCTGAGATTTATCATAAATCGCTAATAAACTACGCGGCGTCAAATAATGGCCATATTCTGGAAGAAAACGTTTTTAAGGTACCCATTGACTGAACGAGCGGAATTTCCTCAAGGTTTGGTCCGGACAGTCCAAGCCTTGAGGGATTTCCTAATATAAAGTGTGGTTTTCTTGAAATCGTGGAGGACGAGAGAGGCCGAATAATTCCGAAGGAAATTCTATATTTTTTGGTCTTGAGGCAATTTTCCAGCTGTCTTAAAAATTATTTCAAAACTTTGTTTTCTTCTGTCTGTAACCCATAATATTATGAACTGCGTTTTTCTGCTGTTTTCTGTAATTTTGCTAGCACAGCAAATGTTGGTTCGTTATTTCATTTTTTACAATAATTGTTTTAATATTATTATTATATTAAGAAAATAAAAATATATTTTTGAAATTTATTATTGTTTGTCCCGCTGGTCTCTCATCCTTCTTATAATATATTACTCCAGGTGCTAGGCTATATATTCTCTGATTGCTTCTGGTTGTTTTTGACAGGTTTGATTAAAGAAATTAATTTTTTAAAAAAAAGTGTGTCTCCTAAATGCATGAAAGTGTCCTACTGATTAGCTTACAAATTTTCCGGTATTAACTATATATAAATTATGGTCCATTTGAAATGAGCTAATTTTTAAAATTTCAATATCAGAATCGTTTAATTGCAAGATCAGAAACCATTGGAAGAATACATTATACAATATAAAATATACGATCAAATTCTTTTTGATATTACTACCACTACAATTTTTTTTTCTTGGATTTAGTATTCGGTGAGGAAGAACTGTTTTTTGGGTTTAGTAATTGGTGAGGACAAACTGTTTCTTGACCAACTGTATTTAAACGAGGTTAGCACAATAATACCGATAGCAAAAGCAGTAGCACCACATAGCAATAACGCTCAACTGTCTACGAGTAAATAGAATACTTTTTAAAATCTATTTTTATTTTTCTTAATAAACTTTCCACGACTGGTTTATAATCTTTTCTGCTTCTTTTGTCCAATATTTTTAAATGAAACAATGCTAATGAAATTTCAAGCGTAATATGCCGTTTTTAATTCAATAATTCTATTTGCCTAGCTGGTTTCCGTTTCACATCCTACCTAATTTTGGCGTCGGGCCTGACAGGATTCGGTGCACTACTATGCCTGCAAGCTATGGCATTTGTGATGCCAGTAGCTGGGTGTGAAATGAAGCTTTCTGACGGAACCAAAGGCATCATGACGTCCATGTCCTTTACAGGTATATAATATAAGGAATATATTATTTATATTATATTATTTGTATATTACAGCTCAAAAACTACAATAATTGTGGTCCAAAACATTGTAATAATAAGGATTGATGAATAAAAAAAAATTATATTTAAAAAGCAAATGATCCTGCACATTATCCGTATCTATAAGGTTTGGTCCGAACAGTCCAAGCCTTGAGCGATTTCCAAATATAAAGTGTGTGGTGGTTTTCTTGAGATCGTAGAGAACGAGAGAGGCCGAATAATTCCAAAGGAAATTCAATATTTTTTGGACTTAAGGCAATTTTCCAGCTGTCTTAAAAATTATTTCAAAACTTTGTTTTCTTCTGTCTGTAGCCCATAATATTATGAACCACGTTATTCTGCTGTTTTCTGTAATTTTGCTAGCACAGCAAATGTTGGTTCGTTATTTTATTATTATTATATAAAGGCATCATGTCCTTTACCTGTTTGTATAAGGAATATATTATTTTATTTTATAATAGTTGTATATTACAGCTCAACAACTACAATAATTGTGGTCCAAAACATTGTAATAATAAAGATTGATGAAACAAAAAATTTTATATTTAAAAAGTTAATGATGATCCTGCACATTATCCGATTCTAAAGACATTTAGATGAATCATTTTTTATTGCTATTATTAAATCTTTACGAGATATTAGACCAAATTAATAGTATCTCCTATTTTTTTTTATTTTGCTTCCTTACTACCAAAGACACGTAATACCAACTACCGTTTATCCGATCTTTTAAAATTTTCAGGGATTGTGCTGGTTATATGGTACATCAGTTTTATCAGCATATCAGTTTTATCAAATTTCATCTTGTATTTTTGCTTGAACATGCGCAAACGTACTTTCCTTCACACAACCTATACAGTTCATCTGATTTGGCCCAAAGTTAAAAAAAAAAAAATTGAAAATTGGTGTAAAAATGGTTCATCATCAATTTCATTAAATTTCATCCACTACTTTCGTTTACGTGTGTGCAGCGGCAGACTATCCATAGCTCCATAACCGGTCCCTTTGTGGCCAATTCGGCAGTATCCTTCCCACCGACTCACTCGGGTTCCAGGACAGAGAAAAACCGCTCAAGATCCAAGAATGATGGCTGTTCGGAGTCAGCAGGCCCACGAGGACCTATATTTCTTTCCCCAAAGCAGACCGTCCTTGGACCAAACCTCCGGGCGGCTATTTTACCTCCTGGAAAACCACACCGCGTACACGGGGTAGGGTCATCTCTCCTACGCCCGATATATGTACATAGTATGCAAGTGATTCTGTATCAATTCATATATATATATATATATATATATATATATATATATATATATATATATATATATATATATATATATATATATATAATATATATATATATGTGTGAACTGATACAAGGTCTGCATTTTATATATATATTATTTCTATATAAAATACTCATTTGTTCTTAATTGATCTCTTTCTTGTATTAAAAAATAGATAAAAAAAACATTATTTTTAAGGTGTTGAATTTGTTTTCTATTTATTCTAATTTGTTTGGGGATAAAATATTTTCCCTCATCAAAACGGTAGGGTGGTTATTCTTAAACGGTGGAGGTTCTTACTTTTATTTTTTTGTTGTTTTAAATTATTTTCATATATTATATAAAATTATTATTATTAAAATATTTGAATTTACGATTCAGTATTATAATAAATTACCTATTTTTAAAATTTAAAATTTGAATTAGGTGTTAAAACTTAAAAATGTTAAGTTGTTAAAAGTTAAAAGTGCAAACCTGAAATGTCAACTTAACAAACCAAGGGTTGGACAAGTTACTAAATACCAATTATTTATATAAACGAAGTAAATTAAATACAAATATTATATATATATATATATATATATATATATATATATATATATATATATAGTCTATCTGCATTGACGCCTATATTTTAGCATGTAATTGAACACTTTGCAGTCATCATATTTGAATAGCATTTAGAAATAATTTTTAAAACGTTAATTTGGAATACCCCATTATCTATGTTAGATAATTAAATGTTTATTTTCCTAATAATAACATTTAACCTTTTAAATTAAAAACATGACTGTTTTATTAGTCTTCCGGTATCATTGTTTTGAAATTATTTCGTAATCAGTTCATCTTTGACGCCAAAAGAATCAATTTTCTTTTTTACATTTTAAATATTTCTTACGGAATTGAGATTGGATGTCACAGAATCGCTTTAAATCTCCTTTCCGAAAAAATTAAGAATCATTTTAACAAGTTGAAGTTAATGAAGCAAGATAAACTCAATCGCATTAAAGTATCGTGGAGGAGGGGAATCTCCAGTAATTCTTTCAATCTCATCAATAGTAGATGAATGCCTGCAATCGCTCAGTTAATAAGAATAACATAAAATGAAAAAGGTAGTAATAAAATATCCCATCTTCGATCTAAATTAATTTGCCACCAGTTCTCGATATATGAGTTTGAGTTGGTCGTTCTCTAGCTAAAAAGATTTTACATTATGTTTCTATCATTTTTTTAAACCTGATGAAAACTCACAACTTTTTAAAATGGTCCTGTGGTTAAGTTCCTGAACTAGTATAAATAAAAAACTAATCCAGGCAAAAGTTTGTTCAAACTATATCATTTATCTTTGGGTTATTAATTACAGACATCCTGTCAATCCCTCCTGACACATGAAAAGGCAACACAAATAAATAAATCTACATATCATCCTTTCCATGTTCTCCAATATGAATTACGAATTGAAAATAGTTGGCGCCTCAAAGAAAGAATTCATACAAACATTAAAAATATCAAAAAAATGAATGACATGATTTCACCTGCTTTGCGAGTATCACAAATTTTGTGGTTACTCTGACATAAGGCTGGTACAGGGGAGGGGTACGGAAGGTAAAGTGGGCACTTGTTCCGGGCGGCAGGATTTAGAGAGCGGCAAATTTCGAACGAAATTTTATTTTTAGTTTAAGTAAAATATATTTGTTTAAATATTAAAAATATCTGTTGTTTGAATGCATTAACGTTAATTCAATCAATGCTAATTTTAGGAGATGATGTTGTTTATTTCGAAATACACAACCTACCATACTGTTATAAAACTTTTGGTTTTTATTGGAGGAGAGGATTGAGTAATGGAAGGGGCGGCAAAATTGAGCTTGCCCCTCTGGCAAAAAAATTGTTCCGGCCCTGCCAAGATAATCATCTATCTTCCCTCCTCGCCCCTCTCTCCCTTCCCTCCAAAAAAGAAATACCCCAGGATCCGCCCCTGATAAACTTAAACTTATGTATACTTCTGTGCCAGGCGGAGCCATCTTCCAATGAGTGGAATTGTACTCGTATACTTACCGCATCACACCTTATTTTCAGTTCTTCCTTATCATGCAGCATATCAAGAACCTCTCTTGGATTGCAGTGGTTCAGCTGGGGAATAGTGATTTCATTCAAATCTAAAACCTTCGATCAGAACCGTTTATAAAGATAGGTACATTTGTAATAACTCAATTTTAATTTTCCAAATGTTAGTGGTATTTACAACGTATTTGGTTAGTTCGTTATTTTATACTCGTATTTCAATTATTTCTTTCCATATTATTTATCATTTTTATTATTATACAGTTTACCTTTGTTATGAAGTTTATATTATATGATACCAATTGATCTTATTTTTAATTTTCTTTTATATTTTGCATACTTTTTATATGATTTACATCTTTGAAGTATCTTGTCTAGATGCCCCGAAGAAGGTCTGCAAAGTGGGCCGAAACGTCGATAAACATGAAAATCTTTTGATGCTATTTTCGTCTAATTTTATACGCCATCTTGATCATCTTCTCCTATATTACCAGTATATAATTAATAATAATATTCTCAAGTACTAATGAAATTTCTCAACTACTTTTATGATAGAAAATACGTATGCAAAAAGATTTTTTTTTAATTGTTTTCTATTTCTATTGTACCATTATACTATTGTATATCCAACATGTTATATACAATATATTATAATGTATGTCTATTTAGGTATGTTATTCTCTGCTCAGCTGTTTGGGTTTCTCGCAGACACTTTCGGAAGGAAGCGTGTGATGATCTGGAGCCAGTCAGGAACTTTATTAATAGTTGTACTATGGAGTCTAGCGCCAAACACTATAGCTTTGGGAATAATTCTCTTCGCGAATGGCTTGATGTAAGTAATTCCACAATTGTTATAGCTTGTATTCATCTCAGCCAGAGGTGGCCAATCTTTTACATGCCAAGTACCAATTTGTACAGGGACGAGTTCAGATGCGCCTCATAACTCGAGCACTTTTTGTATCTTCTTAAGATAACGGTTAGCTGTTGGAAAATAGAGATAAGAACGGAATCTCTGCTTCGCTTAGGTTAGGGAATGGGAAGTACCAATCTACAAAAGTCAGTAATGATATCTTGCACGAGAGGATAATCATAATACAGGTGCCAGAGAGCATCGTTTGATGAAGATAACTCTGTACCACAGTTCTTGGCACTGAAAGAGAGATCAGTTAGGAATTTGGATTTGTCTGTTTTCTCTGCCTGCTTTGTGTCCTGGTCCTGGTATATGTTTAATAACCATTTTAACAGAAGTGTACTTCACAGATGTAAATAATTAATAGACTTATAGACATGGCATTAAAAGAGTGGAGGGTCGACTGTATGAACTGAATGTATCGACACGCAATGCGCCACAAAAATCTAAGCTACAAAAATGCACTTTTTAAGTGGTTCTCTCTTTTTTTTTTTTTTTGTCAGTCCATACATAAGTATTAATTACTTCTAAATTTTAGATTTTGCCCCTCCCTCTCTCTCCTCAATAAACTGTTGTAGCAGCGTCCCTGATTGATGTATTCATAATTCATAGCTGCACTATAAAAAATAGAATATAATAAAATTGGCAACATATCAAAGCCTATTTTATTTAATTTTGGAGAAATGATGTGGTTTTTCAACAACCTATAGACAAAATCTTGATTGATCAATCAATTATCATTTTAAAATCAGCCTATTTTTCCTCCTTACATTCATTCGTCAGCAAAAATCAAATTTTATGCTCAATTTATACTTTGCTAAAAAGTTTGTCTTCTAGAAATGTTTTTAATATATTTTTTTTTTCAGTCTGACTGGTACCTTGACACCTGTTTACGTTTATATTGGGGAATTCTGCCCATCCCTTTTCAGGGCTAAAGCCCTGCTTGGAATGACAGCAATAATAGCTACGTCCAATATATATCTCCCAGGTATGGCATATTATTCACTGTAATTACACATAGTAATTGGTTTAATTATAACTACAATGAAGATTGATCATTTAAATAAGCAATCGTCTTTCCAGCTCCAATTATTATTCCAATTATGCCAGGCCTTTACTGTGTTCAACCTAATGATTACTAATCATGTGGGTACAAATCATATCTAACGGATGATAATTTACAAAACTCAGTCACTGAAAAGAAGAGATAAAAATCTGGTGCTCATCACACAACTTTCCCTAACCGTCCTTTAATAATTATCTTTTTCATACAATTTTAAAGAGTTCACATAAACACTGCTTCTAATAAACTCAGCAGCATACACATATTCTCCCACTTAAGTACAATAAAAAAGTTTTTTAAACAATTTTAGTACAATAATCCTGTACACTACCTACATATTTTAACTTTGTCAAGTTGCAAATATATTTTAAAAGTTTCTGGTTTAGTTTTCATGGAAGCATTTTCTTTCCATTAAATATGTGAAAGTAGAAATTATTAAGTTAATTTCCGCTTTTGTATTCTTAAATTACTTTATTACAGAGCCTATTGTTTACAGCAGAATGTCGGATTGGTGGGAGAAGGTTCGGTCACATGCGTCTTCTTTCGGAAGGGCTTGGTTATCCATCTAGGGCCTTGTGATCCTCATAAAATACACTGTATCTTTGCTAATACTGGTCCAATTTTGATGATTTATTATTTTTTAGATATTTTAATTATCTTTCATACAATTCTACACATAATTTACCGTATAATGCATACTTTTTAAGCTACACGCAAATAAAGTGTTCTTTTCATCATGATTTTTTACCTGCAATTCCTCCGTTATTTACTACATGAATGAAAAATTAAAGGCCTTTATGAAGAATAATTAAGGCAAGTTTTATCAAAATCGTTAGAGCCGTTTTTGAGAAAAATGTAAAAAAGTGTAAAATCCATGATATAATAGCTAATTCCGGTTAGTCCGATGCGCTGTATCGTTGCTAATAGTGGTCGAATTTTAATGATTCTTTTATTGTTGTTTAGATAATTTAATTACCTTTCATACAATTCTACACATAATTTACCGTAAAATGGATACTTTTTAAGCTTTGAGCAAATAAAATATTCTTTTCATCATAACTTTTTTCCCTGCAATTCCTCGGTGATTTACTAAATAAATGAAAAGTTAAAGGCCTTTATGAAGAATAATTTAGGCAAGTTTCATCAAAATCGTTAGAGCCGATTTCAAGAAAATTGTAAAAAAAAGTGTAAAATCCATGATATAAAAGCTATTTCCGGTTAGTCCGATGCGCTGTATCTTTGCTAATACTGGTCCGATTTTGATAATTCTTTTATTGTTTTTTATATAATTTAATTACCTTTCATACAATTCTGCACATAATATACCGTAAAATGCATACTTTTTATGGTATGCTCAAATAAAATATTCTTTTCATCATAGCATTTTTATCTGCAATTCCTCGGTGATTTACTACATAAATGAAAAGTTAAAGGCTTTTATGAAGAATAATTTAGGAAAGTTTCATCAAAATCGTTAGAGCCGTTTTCGAGAAAATTGTAAAAAAAGGTTTTAATCGATTATAAAAAGTGGCACTTCCGGTTAGTGGATTTTGACGAAAAAGTTGCTGTAACATCACAACCATATACCTACCTTAAATACGTAATATGAGTATTGTACGACTTTTCGTTTTTGAGCTAGGCTGTTCACATAAACACAGACACGAGGCTTTTGGTCATTTGGACTCAGTGGACCTTAAAATGTGTATTTCCGTTAAAAACTCGAATTCGAAAATTTTCACGATCGCAATACTTCCCCTTTCTATATACTTCGTATATAGATAAGGGAAAATAAAAAAATCAAGGTTTGCTAGAACTAAAGCAACTTAATAGATCGGAGAGCTATGGGATTTATTGATGGTTTCCTATGATATTGTATTGTTTTATTATTTTCAATAATAGACCTCTGTAATCGACCAAGAAAAAAAAAATTGTGACCCCCACTCAAAACTTGAGGTTTCACATTTCAAGATATGTAGAATCCAAATATCGAATAAAAAAAAATCCGTCCTTCCAAAAATTTTATTTTTTGGATACGTAAGGTATACGTAAGTTAACTATTAGGAAATATTTGTAATTCAACATGGAATATTGTATTATTTACTAGCCCTGGTGAACAGCGGATTAAAAAATTATTTCTTTTTTTTTTGTTTCTACATTTGTCCATTTTTGTATCTATGAATGATGTGAGCTACATAAATTAAATAACTACAATATGTTTCCTTTTTTTAATCATAAAGCACAAAGAAATATCTTTGTTAATGTAGGATTACAATGCTATCTCGTGCACTAAAATTCAAGTTAACTTTCTGCGATACAATTTTGCATTAAAAAATTAACTATCTTCCATAAAATGCCCGTATTCGATTTTCTCACACATCTATGCCTCACACGATAAAGGTAAACGCATTATTGCAATTAAAATGTGTTCTGCAACGGCTATAGTATTCAACTTTTTCGTAACAGTAACTTGCTTAAAATTCCATCAATTTTCAATAGTGCAAAGAATATAGAAATACTGTTGGGTGAGTGGCGTCTTTATGAATGATGGATTAAAAATTCATTATGGATTAAAACTTCAGCTATTAAATGTAGGCATGTGACAAGAAAAAAAATTTAAAAAAAAACCTTTAAAACTGCATTTCTAATGATTCAAATTCGCTACTAAAAAACGTAGTTTTGGTCAGTGATCTTCAGAAATTTACCCGGATAGGCACTGCTGTTGCCCCATCCCCAGAACACGCAATTAGCTACCCACAAAATTTAATCCTGGATCCGCTACTCATGGTACATTAGTGATAATTCTTAAGTTTATTCCTCATAAAAGAACCCAGTTTTCCTGTTTTTCGAAAGTACTATCTTATAAATAAAAAATAAATTTTTAAAATCTAAAAAAAAAGATGCCACTATTTTTTAAAAACATACAAAGCCCGTTTTTTGTCACATTTATTTTTATAAAAGATGCCACTAAATTGTCCAAAACCGATGAATATATTTATGTTTAACTCTTTCATCATACAATGTAGAAAAGCCAATAACTACTAGCAGCAAACACGTTAATTTATTACTAAGATTTATATTCACTTAACATTAAGGATTTTTCTAATTTTCTATTTTAAAAAATTGAATCTGTCTAGGAATGGCTCGGATTATTTTACCGCTAGATTTTCATTTGCCAATCTTTGGCCTACTCACATTTACCTCTTGGCGGCTATACATTTTAATTCAATCGATACCGGTTTCATTAGCACTATTTTTCCTTTCAAAATTGCCAGAAACACCAAAGTTTCTGCTAAGCCAGGGAAAACAGGATGAAACTATGAAAGTTCTGAAGACAATTTACATAGTTAACAATAGAAAAAGTGAGAACGAATTTCCAGTAAGTAATAGGACTATAAAAATAATATCTATGAATAATAATAATAAAACAAAAGTGGAATAATAATTGCTTTATTTTTCAGATAATAAGCTTAAAAATGGATAATGAATATGAAAAAGAGGTTTTCACAACTCAAGACAGTGGCAACCAGTTCTTTAGATACTGCAAGATGATGTTAAAACAATTTATTGCTTTGTTCTCAAAGAAATATATTCTCACCACTTTGATTTCCTGTGCACTGCTTTTTGGCGAAAACGGAATGTGAGTATTTGAAACTATACTCAATATCTTCCTGGGCAGTAGAGATACTCTAATGAAATAATATAAGAGCTGCATAAAATCTGGTGTAATAGAAATCAGAGCTATTAAAAATTATTATTAAAAATAATAATCGCCTTCATCTTTGAGATGACTTTTGCAAAGCTCAACCTATTTTAAAATATTTAGTCCTTTTTACTACTATCATGTATTTTTTTTAATGAAAAATTGGGTGATAACACAGCAAGTTGTTGGAAGGATGGGGGAGAGGGGACGAGAGGGAATTGTCCATTCTACTGTTCTTGAAAAATGGTTAGTTATGAATTTATGTCAGACTGGGCTTCAAATTGAATAATCTTCTGGTAATTATAAATTACCCAGCCATGGCCGTCCTATAAAAACCTTCAGTTTTCCTCTATTGCGAAAAAGTATTACCCAATGCTGTTATATTTTCAGAAAATTGATTTTTTGAATGAAAATTGAAGTAAAAACTACCAAGTCACGACACACCGAAACGTAAATTCGCAGATCAATTCCGGACTGCTATTCGAGATGTTTTGGTTGTTTCCTCCCATAATCCTATTTATTTTGCATTTTTTCAACTTATTTTTGAAGCATAAAATCTCTTTTACTTTACCTATTAGAAATAAAATGGGTACAAGTGTTTTTACATTAATATTTTATTTGTTTAAATATTGATATTATTGATATTTTATGTTAGAAAGAATCAATTTTTATAAAGTTACATCAAATTTCATCACTAAATCATGGCCTCCACTGGCCACTCTTCATATATGATAAGAAAATGGTAATGAATGAATTTATAACAGAACCTTTAAAAAAAAAAAAATAATTGGTATAGTGTCCATAAAAAACTTATAACATCAAGCCAACTATGTTGGCGGAACAATCTTAAAAATTATAGGTAATGCACCATGGTTCATAAATAATGCAAGATTCCATGTCTACTTACATTTATTTCCTTATGGTTGACTAACGTACCCAGACGCACTTGAAACAATTAAATAAAAAATTAAATGAACACTCTAATAGACTTAATCAGAAGCGGATTAGAACTACTTTCAAGCTATAACAACGAAGAGATAACATCAAGTAATACAAACTTATATTTTGTACTTAACAAAAACTGCAGTTCCCCACACCTTTTACTTTCCTGGCATCCTGAGAAACACCATCCCTCCATCGCATCTTCGGTCATAAAATATTACACACTTTAATGAGTGTATTTAAGAATCACTGTGGAGAAATATATTAGAAAATGTGCTTGTTTTAAATATAAATTTTTGAAAAATATAAACACTATAAAAAGGAACCAAACCAAATCTGTTCAGCCCGGTTCACTGAGAGGAGATATGTATGAAGGAGACTGATTATTAGACTGTTGTAGATGGAGTCCTTCACACGATTGATTTCAAAATTCATTTATTTCCAATAAAATGGATGTACATGTTGATAATGATAAATTGATTACTGTCATACAAATTCGCGATATAAAATGTCATTAAATATATCTTTGAGCACACATCCTTCATTTATGAGGTGTGCCCAAAGCTTTCTTTTCACTTTTTTCTTTTTTTAGTCAAAAACTAGACATCTATTGTATGACATATGCATCTCTCTTGCTAATCTCCTCTGTGAATCATGCCTTAGCAATCTGTGAGAAACTTATTTGCAGGGGAACAGGAAGGTGCTAAGAATATCTGCCATGTATGACTTTATTGTTGGTTCAGTGTAACAACAGTCTTGGTTTGTTATAAGGCATGAATATGAGTGATGCTGATGCTGGATCAAGATTGATATTAAAAAGTACATTTCACATTTGATATTACATAAAATCTATATGCTAACAATACCAGACTTAATTTGTTTTAAACAGATTATAGTATAGAGTAAAATATAATTTTAATATGAAAATGTTGCTCCATAGGTGTAATACTATGGTCTTATGGTTCCCTGAGATGACTAGTAGAATCAGGCATTACTCTCTAACCCATGATGTCTTCAACACTAGCTTGTGTGAACTTATGCAGCAAAACAATATTGGAGATAATACTGGCTGTAAGCTGAACTATCAATTTCTTAGAGCTGGAATTCTGCTTGGTTTAGTGGAAGTGATCACATGCATTTTTGTAGGACTTAGTGCAAGTTGGATGAGCAAGAAAATGGTCCTTTGTAAGAAAAAATTTGACAAAAATATAATATAACTTTAAATCATTAACATCTGTGTTAAACTGATATTTTTTTTTTCTATTTTACATGTAAGCTTTGAGTATGCTTCTGACTGCTGGAATAAGCTTTTCAAGTGTGTTCATAACAGCAGAATATTTCCTGACTGTTTCTCTTGGACTCACAATAGTAATTCTGTTTGTGATGTTTCCTGTGATAATAAGCATGATTGTAGAACTGTATCCAACAAAATTGAGGTAAGAAAAGAGAATAAATTTATAAAAATTATTAGTTATTAAAACATTATTTTAATTAGATTATTATTACATGATAATGTATATATTATTAGACCCCTAATTCCGGTAGCTAGCATCCTAGGTAGAAAATCTTTATCCATCGCCTCTCTTCCCCTACTTTTTCTATTCCCCCATTATAAAAATTTATTAATTTAAGCTTATTTATTATCAGTTTTAATCCCACACAAGCAACTAAACATATATAAACTATACATAAACAAATATAAACTAGGTAAGATATTTATTTTAAAGACAAAGGCTGTTTCTTTTATAATAAATGATTGTTTGTTATATAATAAATGTTTCTTGAAGTTTGATACGGTTATTATAATTGCAGCTAATAAAAAATGATTTATAATATACTGTGTATTGTTAAACAAGTTTTAAAGCAATTTCTAAAGTATTTGGTTTTAGGCCAAATAGTTTTAAGCACACTGTGATTGTTAGTATATACTAACTTTCTCCATTGACTCTGTCCATAGCAGCTATGGTAAGTGCAGAGGTATTACAATTCTTCTGTTAAATTATAGGATTTGACACATATTTTTGAAAATCAAATCATTATTGTATCATAAAAACTTATTTTTCCCATTCCTCAAATTTCTTTGTCCTATTTTTTTAACCTTTCAAATTCTCAAAAACTGCTGTTCTTGACAAACATCCAGTTGGCCAGTTTGTAGATCAGAAGCTATATATAATCTGAGGCTCAAATATTCCTGTATCATCACAAAACTTTAGGTTTACAAAATATTTTGCAAAATTTAATGTACTTATAGTATAATCAAGTGATGTATATATGTTATAAATGAGTGCTGTTCTTTGGTAATCATGTTCCATTAGTTTTATCTATTTATTATGGCTTGTTTGTGATGTCATTTAAAAAATTCATACATAAGTTTGAAGTTGTTAAGAAGTAGTATAATGCCCATTTTTTTTCTTGTTATATCAAGCCCATTTCCCAAAACCCATTATTTTAAATTTTTATTTGCAAGTTCATTTATATAGAGGAGGAAAACATTTATTGCACCATAGGTGGTATATCGTGATAGTGTTGCCATTCTGATGTAAATTACTTTTAGCGTTGCAACTAAAAATAAATTAAATAGAAAATTTTATATTAATTTCCTGGATTGAAAATTAATTGTAATAAGTAGTAACAATATGTCCATAACATATACATGTTTTATATTTATATAAAACATCAAGAAAAGTTAGTTTCAGTTCCTACAGCTTGCTTCCATTCCAATTCATTGGGTATATCTGAGGTTTTGTAAATAAAAATTTATTTAGATATTAGGAAATTTATCATTAAACCAGTCTACATTATTGCTTACATCATTAAAAAAAATATCTATAATCATCCTTGCAATTAATGATTTAATGATAATGACTAATCTAATAATTGATGCATACTGTGCAAACTTGCATTCTTTGATTTCTTAAAAAGTAAGTAGTTAACACTAATGTTCGTTAGTCTGTCCTGGAAAAGCATTACAAGGCACACAATAGACCATCCTACCCAGAAGGACTACCTATTGAATTGGCCATAATACGAGTACATAAATTACATTACTATTATGATGAAAAATTTAAAAGAAGGTAAAAAAATAGTTAAACTCATAGAATTGTTATTTAGTATTTTTTGTAAATTATTTTTAAATTATTTATCTTGATATGCAACGAAACCACAACAAAAGCAAGTGTTTGAGAGTTATATCCAATAAAATTAGAATACTTATATTATTCATTTATCAACTTACATACAGTATCTTGTTTTATGTTCACTGATTGTCTTTAAGAACATGGTAAAGTTAAGTGTTTGCACAGTGAAAAATGTATAGGTTGTTTGTGCTGTAGTTTTGCTATATGCTCTTTTTATTTGCGTCGCCTATTAATATAAGTAATGTTTGTTACAGGTCTGCAGCAGCCTCAATTATAATGACCAGTGCAAGATTGGGTTCTGCCTTAGGTGGTCAGATAATGGGGTTACTGTTTCAGAATCATTGTAAAACAGGTTTTTTTGGAATAACTTCCATAATCATAGGTATTTATTCAATATATGTATATATATATTATTAGTTGTAAAAATTAATAATATTTATGAAAATTAAAATTGTTTTAATTGAAAAAATCTGTATCTTTATTGAACTGATGTTGGTTTCAATGTTTTGTTTAAGCTACTGGCATCTTATGCATTTTAATACCAATCAAGAAAAGTCACAAGAAGACACAAGATGTTGAAAATCCGCCAAAAAATGATAAGAGATGATTATGTATGAGTATATTTTTATATTTTGTAATTTACATAATGCTTGTACATATTTGTATATATCGTAATTTTAATTTTTTATTTTGTAAATAACAAGCCTTATGCAAACATTATGCAGTTTGTTTTATCTTAACAGTATTACCTGTTAAAATCAATAATATATCAACTATTTGATTCACTTTGACAAGTACCAATCCTTCACCTTCACTGGTGTATATATACTATTTGTTATATGTACATTTTTTTAATATGATTTTTACAAATCAATGTCAATCAGATATTTGCTTTATTTATTTCCCTATAAAAATGCATCTACTTATACCGGTCATTAGGGTCATTAGCATGCTACATTAATTTTTGTTTTTTTACAATTTCGATACACAATTTACACTTTGCAGTTTTCAACACAATACTTTTTTTTTACTTAACACATTTTTTTATTTGTCTGAATAACGGGATATCTAGTACTTGGATTTCTTTTAAAACTTGAAGAATTTCCTATATCAGTTTCAATGTCACCAAGAGCGATTTCCAGCTTAGCACTTATGTTACAATCTTACTTTGCATCCATATCGGCCTTGCATCATGTAATAATATGTTAAATTGATTTCTAAGGAGAAGCTGTGCTGTCACTTATTAGTTAACAGTGCTATCATCTCTGGATATTACACTTTCTTTAAGGTTCTTTTTGGTCTTTGATTTTAAATGACAATCTTTTATAAGTGCTTTTGTATCTGCTAACCAGCCTCTAAGGCCCACTTTATTATTAGTAAATTTGTGTAATAGTTCACTAAATTTTCTTATGGTAGACGACATTTCAACCAAATTTACCATACAGGATACAAAATAGGGTACTTCTGTCTATTACCTCCAATTGACTGTCGGGCGTCTTCTTGTTAATTTTAGAATTAATATCAGTATTTTTTCTTTTCTTGGATTTTTTACTGACAGCCTCAGTTGCTACCACAAGTGGAAAGTTTTCAAAGTTGATAATTCGTTTCATGCCTGAAACTGCCGTGGGTGATATTAAATTGTTACTGCAATCTACAGTAATTTTCTTTGCTGTGCACCATGCTGTCATGGTTACCTGATAGATATTTCTTTGGCTCGTCTTTGCTAATTTCTATATTTGCTTCTGTTGATATGAAAGCATCATCATGGCAACTAACTAGGGTTGGTTGTACAGTAATACTGTTTGGAAAGATATGATTACGTGCATTGTACTATTGTTTATATAAGAATTTCATTTTTTTTTTTTTTTTTTTATCAACACTTTGAAGTTCTTGAATATCATTATCAGTTTCACACTCAGAGTAATCATTAGATATATGGCATGGCTGCTTACAAATAAAGCATGTGGTACTGTCTTCACTTAACACAATTTAGTAAGGAACATTGTCATGCTTTATTAGTAGTGAAGATGAAAGTTTGCTAAGGTTCCCCAGGTGGAATGCAGACCTGCTGTCTTAAACTAGAAACATGAGCCAACAGTTGATCTTGGTAATCCTGGCCCTGAGAAAATGCATGGGCCAGACTAATCTCAAGCCTAAGATTTTAAGCTCATTTTCTATTGTCTCCTGAAGTATTGAAGGGCAAGCATTTGAAATTATGATAAGTTTAGCTGGATAAACAAATTGTTTTATTCAAATTTCTCTATTATCAACAACTATTTATTTATGATACTTTAAAAGACTGTCAACTGCTTTTTTGTAATAATAGTGGATGCAAAATCTGGAATTTGAGATTTTTTACGAGTAACAGATAAATTTTGGGTTGATTAAAGCTGCAATTTTAAATACTTTTTCTTTTTGTTTAATTCTTTGGTGAGTATGTAATATGGTGGCATTTTCTCTTTTAAAAAATCTTTTGGTAGCAGTGGCTTTGGCATATCTGGCTGTTGTTTCTGTAGAAGTTATATGGAACTTTTGACATGTTATTTTTTGGAATATTTTCCATCTCTTTTTGATTTTGACGTGTTCTAATCATGTTGCCTGGAATTGTGGACACATTGGTACTTTCTTACACCACTACAGAGCCAAAAGCTCTGGACACCTATATAAGGCGTATTGCCATCTATTTCTAATAAATATATTAACTTTCTAATTAGTAATGGAACACAGCCCTCAAATTGTCCAAATTGCACAAAATAATTCCTGTTTTTCATGAAAAACGCTTAAATATAAATAAAACTTTGAGACTGATCTGAAGTATATCTACTTCATAAAAGCCCCCAAAACCAGATTTTTCAGATATTCGCTTCAGCTCTTAGATAGAAGTTCCCTTATAATGCTATCTCAGCACTTCTAATTTTATGATTGTGGTTCTGTCAGTTATTTTATATTGTTTTGATGTGCATATTTCTTTTCCTTATATTATATATTATACAGTATTATTGTTATTATCTATTAAAATATCTATAATAATTTTCTAACTTATTTAGAGCGGAAACTAATAGGAATGAAATTAAAAGGAATGCCCCATGATAGATAGATCGGATGGATCGTGAAATATATGGCAAGCACTTATAGATTTGGATTTTTTTATGCCTTGTTATACTGGTTCCAAAACATCTTACATTTCCCCTCTATCTTATAAATGACCGAGTTATGGGCTTATAAGATCTCTAATCTCCGATCGGGACGGTCGGATTTTTTTTTTAAGCTCGAATTCTCTTATTTCTAAGAGCTGCGCTGGTAGATCTACTGAGTGATGAACATTTTGGAGGCATTTTATTTGTGTGAGATTAAGTCCGAATAGCATGTTGTTTATACTAACGTTTTAGCTTCTAAACATATCAGTTGTTTACCGTCGTAACATATTTGCTACATCAATGCGATTTTTCCCATCCCTGGATTCATCCTTTCTCCTTTCTCCTGTAAAAAGTGAAATAGGTTATAGATATAAGTTTATTTAAGTTTAAGAAATAATTTCTTTTAATCACTTAGAGTATGATATTTTCAAATAACACCTAATTGCACATATATAATAATTATGTTTTTAATATAATTTTAAAAAGTTCACATGAACAATACTTGAAATAAACTCAGCAGCATTCACTTCTTCACACCTTCTCCCACTTAAGTACAATGAAACGGTACAATACAGTACAATGTAACATTATTACAGACGGTAATTATTGACAACAGATTGGCGGATTGGTGGGAGGAGGTTCTGTCGCATCCGTCTCCTTTCGGATGCACTCGGTTATCGGTCTAGGCCCTAGACCTAGGTTATCTTGAGACATAAAACTACCCATATATTTTAAGTATGTCAAGTTGAAAATATATTTTAAAAGTTTCGGTTTAGGTTCCATGGAAACATTTTGTTTCCATTAAATAATACAAAAGTAGAAATTATTAAGTTAATTTCTCTTTTTGTATTCTTAAATTACATTATAACAGACCGTATAATTGACAACAGATTGGCGGATTGGTGGAAGGAGGTTCGGTCGCATCCATCACCTTTCGGATGCGCTCGGTTATCCATCTAGGGTAGGGTTGGAACATCGAAAGTAAAATATCGATATTCAATATTTTGCAATATCGCAAAATAAAATATCGATAACCACCGATAATCACCAGAAAAATATCGATATATCGAAAGGAAATGAATGATAAAGCAAGGAAAAGTGCATCAAATGAGTATAATGTTAAACTGTGAATAAGGTTATTAAATAATATAATTATTATTATTTATAAAACAATGTTTTTATTAGCCATGAATCATTATAAAAAATGATAGAAAAGAATTATACTGAAAAAAATCTGGTGCTGTACGCGCATCTTACAACTTTCCCTTACTGTCCTATAATAATTATCTTTTTAATATAATTTTAAAAAGTTCACATAAACAAGGCTTGAAATAAACAGAAGCATTCACTTCTTCACATCTTCTCCCACTTCAGTACATTAAATCAGTTTTTTAAACAATTTTATTACAACAATTCTGTACACTACCTATATATTTTAACTTCGTCAAGTTGCAAATATATTTTAAAAGTTTCGGTTTAGTTTTCATGGAAATATTTTATTTCCATTTAATAATATGAAAGTAGAAATTATTAAGTTAATTTCCACTTTTGTATTCTTAAATTACTTTATTACAGAGTATATTGTTTACAACAGATCAGCGGGTTGGTGGGAGAAGGTTAGGTCGCATCCGTCTCCTTTGAGATGCGCTCGATTACGCATCTAGGGTCTTGTGCTGCTTATAAAATACGCTGTATCTTTGCTAATACTGGTACGATTTTGATGATTCTATTTTTGTTTTTTAGATAATTTAATAATCTTTCATACAATCATGAGATTGTGTATGAACACAATTTACTATAAATTGCACGCTTTTTAAGGTTAAGCACAAATAAAATATTCTTTTCATCATAACTTTTTTCGCTGCATTTCCTCGGTGATATACTACATAAATGAAAAGTTAAAGGCCTTTAAGGAGAAGACAAGTTTCATAAAAATCGTTGGAGACGTTTACGAGAAAATCGTAAAATCGTTGATATAATAGCTAATTCCGGTTAGTCCGATGCGCTTTATCTTTGCTAGTACTGGTCCGATTTTGATGATTCTTTTATTGTTTTTTAGATAATTTAATTACCTTTCATACAATTCTATACATAATTTACCATAAAATGCATACTTTTTAAGCTATGCGCAAATAAAATATTCTTTTCATCATAACTTTTTTTCGCTGCATTTCCTCAGTGATATACTAAATAAATGAAAAGTTAAAGGGCTTTTTAGGAGAAGACATTAGGCAAGTTTCATCAAAATCGTTTGAGCCGTTTACGAGAAAATTGTAAAATCCAAGATATGATTGTCACTTCCTGTTTGTTAATCCAATGCGCTGTATCTTTGCTAATACCGGTCCGACTTTGATAATTATTTTTTTGTTTTTTAGATACTTTTATTACCTTTCATACAAGTCCTTAGATAATTTACCGTAAAATGCATACTTTTTAAGCTATGCGCAAATAAAATATTCTTTTCATCATAACTTTTTCCCTGCAATTGCTCGGTGATTTACGAATTCAATGAAAAGTTAAAGTCTTTATGAAGAATAATTTAGGCAAGTTTCATCAAAATTGTTAGAGCCATTCTTGAGAAAATTGTAAAAAAAAGTGTAAAATCCATGATATAAAAGCTATTTCCGGTTAGTCCGATGCGCTGTATCTTTGCTAATACTGGTCCGATTTTGATAATTCTTTTATTGTTTTTTATATAATTTAATTACCTTTCATACAATTCTGCACATAATATACCGTAAAATGCATACTTTTTAAGCTATGCGCAAATAAAATATTCTTTTCATCATAACTTTTTTCCCTACAGTTCCTCGGTGATTTACTACATCAATGAAAACTTAAAGGCCTTTATGAAGAATAATTTAGGCAAGTTTCATCCAAATCGTTAGAGCCGTTTTCGAGAAAATTGTAAAAAAAGTGTAAAATCGATTGTATAAAGTGGCACTTCCGGTTAGTGGATTTTGACGAAAAAGTTGCTGTATTATCACAGCCATATACCTACCTTAAATACGTAATTTGAGTATCGTACGACTTTTCGTTTTTGAGCTGGGCTGTTCACGTGCACACAGACAAGACTCTCAGACACACAGACCATTTTGCGAGGTTTGGTCATTTGGACCCAGTGGATCTTAAAACGCGTATTTCCGTTGAAAACTCGAATTCGAAAATTTTCACGATCGCAATACTTTCCCTTTCTATATACTTCGTATGTAGGTAAGGGAAAGTAAAAACAAAATTAAACGTGTTTCCATGGGAATCTGCGCTTAAAACATGGATACAATGTCAAATATGCTTTTGTACATTGTTTTTATATTTTTAGTAATATTTGCTAATACTGATTCAGCTTAGATGATTTCGTTTTGTATAGAATTTAATTATCTTTTAAATGAGTACCTTTAGCTTTCCAGAAAATGTATAGTTATTGAGTTATTCGAAAAACTAATTTTTTCTTAGGCTTTAGAAATAATTTTTAACCACCTACATTTACGAATCTTTTCAAACACAGCCTGCCTATTAAATTCGCGCAAGTACAAGCAATGAGTTGACGAAGTTTCATTACAATCGGATGAACGGTATGGCAGCGCATAAAATTCGAACAAACAAACATTAATTTTTATATATAAGATGACTATAGATAAGAAGCATCTGTTCTTTGGGGATCTGGAAGGATATGAAATAGTTAGGAGAGATGGGAGATTGAAAAAGGGGGAGCATTATATGCTAAGGGTAGAATAGAGCTCCATATGGATGAAGAATAGATTAATAAAAGATTTGTCAAATGCATTAGGTGATGGGTTATAGAGGTCAGGCGGCCAGGAGAAAGTGTTACGGGAATTAATTTCAGTTTTAACTGAATGAATTGGCAGATATAAAGAGGACGATGAGATTGAGTATCATGATATATGAAGGAAGCAAGAAAATACTTATAGAGGGGAGGTCCGAGAAATGCTTGTTCAACTCAGTGCAGTATTATGAAATGCGAGTTTTTCTGGAAATTTCTAAAACAAATTGAAAAAAAATTCATTAGTCTTGAACTAAGAATTCGAAGAAATATGAACCAAAGCTTTTTACCAAACGAACAGTACTGGATTGGAGAGCTATTAAAAATTATCTTAGAAAGGATGGAATGGATTTCAAAAGAGGAGCTGATCCAAAAACAATGGCTTTGTATTTATTTGATTTTAAGAAAAGGAGATCATTCCTAACCCTGGTACTAATTCTATCAAGATCTCGCAGGTTGTTGATAACAAGTTGGAGTGTAGACGGATGAAAGGAAAGGTATAAGGCAGCATATGATTCTGTACTAAGGAATGGCTAAAATGGAAATTCCTTCCAAATTAATAAGGCTGGCAAAATGCTCAATGTCAAATATGAAGTGCAGAGTGAGGTGATTTGGAAATTTCTCGGACTCTTTTGACGTTGGGATTGACTCAGGCAGGAAGATCCATTGCCTCCCTCCTCTATGTCACCATAAATAGAGCTGATGTAGATAGAGGCGGGACAATATTTAATAAAACCATACACCTTCTTGCATAGTTGGATGATGTGGCTATTGTTGTGAGGTCTTTGAACTCAATAAAAGAAGCTGTTGGAAAGCTTGAAAATGAAGCAAGCAGAATAGGACAAGAAAACTAAGACAATAGTTCTCCGACATAACCGAAATTCTGATTACTATATAGTTCATTCGATTTAAGGAGATTAAAATGAATTGGCTCCCCTGCTTCCTTCCATCCGAAAATAGAAGCTTCGTAGTACTGGTAGTTGTCATTGATTAGCTGTGGGAAATAATTCTGTGATGATGAGTCCGCTATTCCTATCTAGTTTAGTCCTACGTGTAAGCAGTTATTTCTAGAGATTTGTCAGCAATGATAATATTAAATATTGAAACTACTGTGAGATTCTTAATCCTGATTCTTCCTTCTTGTACTTCATCAGGCTATGTAAAGTTGAGTTAAAATTTTGTCAAATAATATAGGTGCAAAAGGCTCGCCCACTTTGGATAAAATAATATAGTTGATTGCAGATGATGTGTACTTTGTGTAATAGTTGAGTAATCAAATGTGGCGTGATTAAACAACAAAATACCCTTACTTGCACTGCTATAATTTATCAATGTTGGGATTTCGGACGTTCTCACCTGTGTCACAAGTTATACAATATTTACGTACTAAGATTTATATTGTACACAAGAGATAATAAATGTATACGGGCGTCACAGACGTCTCATTTTCAGTCATTTTTGGCATTTAGTAGTTAAATGTGTAAGTTATGTGGTTTTTTTTAGTTAAAATTATTGTCTAATCAACATATTTCCATATATTTCAAATTTCAGGACAATCACTAAAAAATAAATTGGATTAAAATTCGGAGACATGGCTTCAGAACAGAAGAAAGTAGATGTTACTCTAGAGGAGGCTTTGACCATAACAGGTAATACCTAACTATTCTATTATAATTATTTTTAGCACATAACCTACTATTGTGGTATTATTACTTAGAAATGTTATTCATGTTTCAAGTTGATGAAGAATAGTTGCAAATCATTGATCAACGTGTATTTAATTTTTATTTGACACCTTGCAGCTAATTATAATATGTGCCATTAAATAAGAATATTTACTAATTAATATTTTCAATTAAGCAAAAAGAATGAGAATTAATTTAAAATACAGAATTCGATACAGATTGGGTTATTGGTGTAAATACATAGGGGTCATTCTTATATTATTTAACCATTTGGTTTTTCTGGACCTTACAAGTTTGGTAAGAAAAACAAAAAACTTTTTGAATAAAATTTTATCTGAAATATTAGTATAGATGTTCTAGATAACAAACTTGAGCTTCGATTGTCAGTTTTTTCTGTATCAGTATTGCTTCCTTACTATCGAAAGTGGAGAAGCATTGTATTCGTGGAGGAAGTGAAAATAATTGTTGTCCTCGCAATAAAAAAATGTCCTAGGGCAAAACACCTACTGTCGTTTATCTGATTTTGATGAAATTTTTAAGAATTGTGCAGTACAAGCTGGATGATCCAATATAGATTTTACCAAATTCCATTAAGTTCTCTTACGCTTGCGCAATCCTATTTTTCTTGGCACGCCAAGTGGCGTAAGTATGATTTTGGAGGCCCGCGGCAATCAAGTTTTGAGGTTCCCTAAGCTACTTACTCAAAACTTGAAGATGTGTGATTGAAGATGATCTGTGTTTTTCATAATAGCACAACGTTCGTTGTAAATTGAATTACTACATATAATATAATTTGATACTATATTTTATTGCTGTAATGGTCAATTTGCGAACTTCCTTGTGCCAAGGCCATCGGTATTTACCCCTTTCCACGTGCTATGTACGCTTCTGGACACGCCTATATTTCAAAAACTGCTCATCTGATTTGGTCCGAAATTAGAAGAAAGCAGGATACTAGTATGCATTCAGTCCAATATCAATTTATTTCATTTCCCTTTTACAATTAATTTTTTTTTTAGTATAATTTTCCGAAACATTTTGAAATAAACAATTATAGCATAAAATTTTTTCTTACGCTTTTGTTGTTTTCATTTTTTCCGTTATGCAACCAATAGAAATGGTGAAGAAACTATTTTGACCTACTTGGAATAGGTTTTTTTCATTTTATTGTATTATTTTTTTACCGTAATTATTGTCATTTTTAAAGTTATGGTGTATAATAATCCAAAAAAGATCAGAAGATTTTGATTGTCGACGGTCGAAAGAAAACATAAAGATTGTGTTTACTTCGATAATTAGTTCTTCGGAAGAAGTAGTAGTCAAGATTCATTTCTCGGAACCGCCATGACATTAGAAATTTCATCACCTCTTTTTCAGACATTTTATATAAGAATCGATTAAAAACATCAATTTTTTTTGTCCAAAAGTCAAAAATATTGTCCAATGGGGAACGATGTGGAACACTTTGTGGGACAGATTTCGAGGCGGGACTTTAATGTTGGACAGTCCCATCTAATGTGGAACATCTGGTAACTGTATACTAAACCAAAGTTTTACCTGAATTTGATGATGATTTAAGAATTAGGCGCAAGTACAATTAAAATTATTGTTATAAAACATTACAGCATATCTTGAGTATTAGTTTTCGTAGTAACACTCGTGACGTTTTCACACAAAATCACTATTCCTATGCTAACCAAGTATTCCAACACATATCAAAAAATAAATAAAATATGGCTAATTTAAAATATACCTATTAGTAACAATACTCGTAGCTGTGTTTATCATTCAAAAGGTTGGAAGGAAATTAAGCTTGGATCACCATGTGAGAAATCGATCTTCGAAATTGCCCAATGTAATTATATATTTGTCAATTATAATTATTTTTTTATTAATTTAAATAAAATAAGTGTGTTATACTATCATTTTATTATTATTTAAACCTGATTAACAAGGATGTAAATAGGAGGGGACTAGGTAGCGACTGGCCTCTGTCACCTAGGGGCATTTTTTTATGACCATATAACACTATACCAAATTAAATTATATATGTAGTAATACACAACTAATATTGTATTATTAAGTTTGTATAACACACAGGCACATCTTCACATTTTATGTAAGAAGCTTATGAGACCTCTAAACTTGGCTGTCACGGGCCTCCAAAATCTTACTTACGACACTGCTAATGAAAACTCAAAAGTTATTCATATGGTTTAGCGGTTTAAATCGCTGGACTCATATAAATGGAATCCTAACCAAGATCAAAATAGTTTTAAATTGCTTCAAACTTTATCAGTTGTCAATACTTAGTACTAATTACTGAATTATCCTGGCAATCTCTCCAGGCACCGTATAAGACAACACAATTACATAAATCTACATATTATCCTTCCCATATTCACTTAGAAATATGCAGTGCAAATCAAAAATGGACGGCGCTTGAAAGGAAGAATAAATGCAAAAATTAAAAAATATCAAAGAAATAGATGGCATACACATGAGGTACATCCCCGAGAAAAAGAAGGAAAAAAGTGTTGACAAAAAGAATATTTTATTTAGGTACGCATAGCTCGAAAAATATGCATTTTATGGTAAATTCTGTATTTTATTATTTGAAGTATAATTAAATTCTCTACAAAACAAATAAAAGCATCATGTAAATCGGACCATTTTAGCAAAGATACGAAGTATTAGACAATATTTACCAAGTTTTTACTTTTTTACCGCTACTAGGTAAGGAAAGTATTGTAATTGGGTCCAAATTTCGATGTGTAGTTTTCAACGGATCTGAGCGTTTCAATGCCTTTAGTTGAAAAAAAGCACATTCGGCCATTGGTCAGTGTGCATATCTGTCTGTGCGTGCGTCAATATTAATAAAGATTGAATTTACGTATTTAATTTATACACATAATTAATGAAGTATTTTGTACATGTTCCATTGGAAACCGGTTCACATTTTTTTAGTTTAAGGTGCATTTAGACGACCTGACCAGACCAGACCAGACCAGACCGGAGAAAACGGGTCGTGTAAACGCTCACACACTACCTGATATGGGCGTTGGGCGTGGGCACTTGAATAGGTAAGTAGTTACGCCCATACCTGGTAGTGTGTGAGCGTTTACACGACCCGTTTTCTCCGGTCTGGTCTGGTCTGGTCCGGTCTTCTAGATGCACCTTTATATAAAACCTAATGACTATACATCTCTCGGAACAATCTAAATGCTCATTTGAAAGATGATTCAAATATGTACAAAGCTAAATATAAAAAATAAAATTCATAGCTGGATTAAAATTAACGAAGATACAGCAAACAGTTATTATTTTGGACTATCATCCAAAGTGGTAAGAATAGTCGTGTGAGAGGACACATTAAATATTTAAATCTTACCTCAAGGATCACATATTTGAGCTGAAGCGTTTAAATTATTGAATTGTTGACCAGCATACGATATGACGTAAAATTGAGTTTTGGTGGATTTTTTATTCCAAACCTGTTGGATTTCATCCTGCTTCAGAAAGATAACGAAATGGTACCAGCAAGATATGTAAAAAGTACTCTCAATTGTATTCGAGCGACATGTACCTACACTGCTGGTCAAAAGTTTAGGACCACCTGTTATTTATATTAATTGATATGGTTTTAGCACTCAAAACATTAATTATCCTTAAGACAGGTATACTATAAATACAGAATACCTTATAGTAACAAGTATTAATAATTAATGGTATTAACCAGTTATAAGCAAAACTTTTGAAACATCATAAGTAAGAAGAGCCTATTATTTCACTAATATTGACGATAACAATGTTCTAATAATTCATGAGAATAAGCAATTTGTTTGTTTGTAGTTTTATTTTTATTTAGGTACATTTCCTAGGATGGTTTAATTTAGTGTTCTCTCAGATCCTGAAGTTAAAAGAGTTTCTATTCACAAGTTATTTTTGTTTTTTCCTATGAAAATATGTAAAAAGAAGGAATTTTCGACTGAATAATTTACATATCACACAAAGAAAATAAATCTGAGCGCCGAAACGTCGACATATATTAAAATAAGTTTATACTTAATTAATTGCGTGCTTTACTGTCTTGATTGCACCCTTGTCCCCCAATAAACTTCTCTTGATTAGTTCAACGGTCAGCGATAGCTTCACCATCAAAATAAATTTCCGGTAAAAAGTTTAGGACCACCTAAATTTTTTTAATGTAATTCCCTAGATTTTAGAATGCTTAAAAAAAAATTATTATATAATTACTACTACTTATGGAAGTTTACATTACTAAATTAAATTGTTTTGTTTTTTTGTGAACAAACACACTTCCCTTAAAATATATTTATTATTTTTCTGACATTAACATTTTTTTACCCACAAACAAACCGATGTTTTGAAATTCTCTTTCATACTCTGGGTTTTTCTTTCTTTTTATAATACAACATCAACACTATACATATTTTTCAATTATTAATGTAATTTTAATATAATGTTTCAAAAACTAAACTATTTTACCTTAAATATGCTATTTTTTCCTGATATGAAATAGTTAGCAGTACTTCTCTAGTCTGTTTTTTCCGTAATACATTATTTCATCTGTTGTATCCACTATTAAAATTTGTTTAAAACATTATTGCACTAGAGAGTGTCTGCTAAGACTATATCTATGTCACACTGAACTACATTAGAATTAAACTTTGTACTAATCCATTAATCGGTTTGCTATTTGTCTATTGTCCAACATATTTACCTAGATCTATTTTTTTTTTTTTTTTTTTTTTTTTTTTTTTTTTTTTTTTTTTTTTTTTTTTTTTTGTAAAAATCTAATATTTTATATGCCTAACTGTTGTATTGCTGGTTATTATTAATTATAAAATAATTATTACTTTCATTTAATATTTAGTTTATTAATTATATCAGCTCTTTAAATTTACTGCATCTGACATGAAGTTCACTGTAATATTTATATTTTTTGGAATGTAAATAACTTCCATAGTTTCTTATTTTTGTGTTTTTTTCATTATCCACGATTTTTGAGTTATCAAAATCAAATTTATGATTACTCATTATAAAGAGCTGTAATGTTTTTGTTATTGCTATTTTTACAATTTCCCATACGTTATTTTATTCTATATTGTAGTTTTTTTTATGTTTCCCCTATGTACATAATTTCGCAATCGCTACAATCTTTTCTATAAATCACGTTCTTTTTTTTTAATCATTTTTATTTTTTCTTTCATATTGCTTATATATCTTTCCAATTTATTTTCATTGTAAGTTGCTAGTTTTAGATCTTACTCCACCATAATCTTTTTTATGTTCTCTGTTAAATCTGGTATGTAATTAATTTTATAAAATTGCATAGTGCTTCTATCTATTTTATTAGGTTCATTTTTATTTTGAACAAAATCCATTTTATTATTATTTTTGGCTCTGTTGTCATTATCAATATAATAATCTGTAATGATTTTTTCTTTTGTTTTTTTCTTTATTGTCCATGATTTTTACTGTTTTGATACTATTATTTTTTGTTTCATTACTGTTCTTTGTTTTAATATCAAAACCATTTTTATGGTTATTATTGTACCATATTCTATTTATCTTTTTTTTTTAGGATAAAAGTTCTCTTTCAATATTTCATAAATAGTTTTTTTAATTTGTGTGATATGTTCCTTATCTGTCAGTTCCTGAGCTCTTTTTATTAAGTTCTTAGCCATGTTGATCTTTTGGAAAAAGGGTTGATTAGACTAATAGTTTAACGTTATGTTACTATTTATGCTGTTGTTTTTTTTGGTCCATTTTGTTGTAATCGTTTTGGTAATTTAGCATGATATTTATGTACAAAAACCTCATACTGTTATTAACTGATTTTTCAATTGTGAATTTCACAATATTATGGTGACTATTTACTTAAATTATTATTATTATTTAAATGATACAAGTAGCTACTCACCCGGCCGGGGACATCTATTTACGAAGTAACTCTATTTATTTATTTATTAATCTATTTATTACTCTATTTATTTATTTATTTATTAAGTAAATCTATTTACGAAGTAACCCTGAACAAAAATCTAAATAGGAACATAGTACTGAAAGATTAAGCATACTAAAGTCCTTTTTTAGTACCTGCGTTATTTATATCCTTTTTGCTTAATTTAGCAAACTACTTGTATCTTATATGTATTTTTTAATTTATTTATTATACATTTAACTCTTCTTCAGGAACCGGAAGCTACACCGCCTATTTGCTGATAACTGTTAGTTTCATCCTTTTCGGGGGCGTTCTGAGTATCCAGGCAATGTCAATAGTTCTTCCAGTAGCAGGATGTGATTTACAGCTAACAAGTTCTGAAAAAGGAACACTGACTTCTATAACATTTGCAGGTAGGTATTGCTAAAAAGACACCTATGTTTATTTGTACCGAGTTATTATTCCATCAAAGTCCAGAATCGAAAAGATATTGCATCCATATAAATTAGTCCGTCTCCCTGCCTAATTATTATGGATACAATATACTATAGCAGATGACAGATTAATATTGCTTAAAATATTTTTTCGGCTATTTATAACAGTATACAATTTTTTTCGTCGAAATCAGTTCAGACGTTTCCTTGTGAAAAAAAGAAAAACAACACACAAAAAAACGTAATAGACGGACAGAAATTTATAGGCAGTTAAGTATTATTTATTTTTATAAGATTACTTGGGTAGATAGTCTATTCTTGTTGGACTTGATAACAACAAATTTTAGCTTGACTTAAATGAGTTGATTTTTTATTATGCCGCACAGTGATCAGAATAGTATAAATAGCATGACAAAATAGGATTTTTGAAGTTTTCATTTCAAGATAAGATTAGTTGATATTTGAAGAGTGACTGCACTGAATGTATCTTGGCTCTGAAAGGATTAACTGTTTTTTTTCAATTTTTATTTAGCTAATTCATCTTATGTCAGCTTCCCAAGAAGGTAACTAAATCAAATATCAGTATAAGCAATTATACCCGATTATAATTGCCTCATTTCATTATCACCTATGGACATTTGAATAAACCGAGTCGATTGCTTAGAAAAAATAATCAGTATGTTATTTTTTAAGCCATGTTATTTTGTTATTTTTTATTATTGTTATTTATAGTTATTGTTATTATTATGTTATTTTTTAAGCCATAGAAAAAAATCGCACGCAATTAATTCCATGCTTTAAATTTTCTATTTATTTAAAAGGGTACCAAATTATAAGCGTGCAATTGTGTGCGATTTTTTCTATGGCTTTCAGAAAGTTATCAATCCTAAGTAATCGATCCTGTTTATTCAAATATCCATGGTTGACAATGAACTGAAGCAATTTTAATCATTAATATTATTTTTTATTGTTTTTTCTATAGATTTGATTTACTTACCATCTTGGAAGCTGATAGGAAATAGCTAACTAAAAATTGAAGCACAGAAACCTTATTATTACAGAAAACAACTAATTTACTTGGAATTAAAACTGCTCGCCAGTCGAGAAAATGTAAAAATCCAATTAATCCTTTCAGAGTCAAGGTACATAGATAGCAGTCCCTCTACAAATATCAACTAATCTTATTTTGAAATGAGAACTTCAAAAATCCTATTTTGCTACGCTAATTATGTACGATGCTATTCTGACCACTGTGCGTGTTCAAAAAAATCAGCTCATTTAAGTCTAGCTTAATTTTATTGTTATTAAGTCTTACGAGAATAGACTATCTATCCAAGTAATCTTACAAAAATAAATAAAACTTAACTACTTCTAATTTCCTGTCCGTTTATTGCTTTTTTGTTGTTTTTTTTTCTGCTTTTCACAACAAAACGTCTGAACCGATTCCGACGAAACTTTTTCATTGTTATAAATAGCAGAAAAAAGATTTTAAAAAATATCAATCTTCCATCTGCTATATTAAAACAAAATAGTGGAGAATCATAAGCCTAAATATTTTGTCAACGTTTCGAAAAATAGCTAGGTAAATCAAATTATTCCAAACTTTTTATGGTTATTTAGAGCCATGAAAAAGTGTTAAGCAACATTAAATTATTATCAGAAATCTAGAATGGCGGCCATACTAATATTTTATATCATTTTTATTTATTTATAAAAATATCAAATCAATAGGCCCAATATCAGTTGGGGTCTGTCGTTAAATAGTTACAATGTTCAAAAGTCTGTCACAGGCGGTCATCGGATGAACGTAGAGTACCTGATGGAAACTAATACGGCGCATTAACTTCTAAACCAGATCGCAGCGAATAAGGATCCTTCTCACATGCCCAGATGTATGTAGGCGATCCAACAGATTGTTCCTCAGTGTTCCAGAAGCACGGACACCCAATTTATCTTTAGCCTCTCCGGTATAACCATACTTCAAAACCTTTTGCATACGGTTTTTAAAGTTTAACATATTTATGCTTCACTACTTACAGCTTTATATAGTTAAATTAAAGAGTATGGCTGACAGAGCATCTCCTTGCCTCACCCGGTTTTAAACGTGATTTTGCGGCTGGTTTGGTTACCAACAAGGACACCAGCTTGTGTTTGGGCTATGGCCATTTTAATTAGATTTATCAATTTGTAAAGGATTTTAAATTCTTAGTTTATTTATTTTAAATTCTTTATTTTCTAAGTTTGGGCCTGCTAACACGCTCGAATGCTTACAATCAATGAAGAGTAGGTGGACATACGTATTGCACTAATAATAATTCCCCAGTATTTGCTTTACAACAAAAATTTGATCTGCTGTTCCTCTATTTGGTCGAAAACCGCATTGTTAGTCATTAAGGATCGTTCAGATTAGACCTTGAGTCCATTCACCAGGAGCCTAGACAAAATCTTATATGCCACATTCAGTATCGTGATTCCTTATAATTTTGACATTGGATCTTATCACACTTCTTAAAAATGGTAATATCAGTCCAAAGCACCAGTTGGAAAGCATTTCCTCATTAATCCAGATGCTGAGAAACATGACGTAAAGTCTTTAGTGCAGAGGATCTCCCCTACATTTTAAGAATTCCACCAAGAGCGCGATTATTTTTAAGGAAGCTAGGGCATCTTCAAAGTCCCCGAAGGAAGGAGATTCACTGTCAGGATTCTGAACTGTATTTCTTTCCTCCTCCGATCCACAGTGAAGGTCATACAAATGATAAAAAAAAAAAAAAAAAAATATGTTTTTTTTCGGGTAACGCTAAAAATCCTGAAAAATTATGTCCAAATGTTCGGTGATTACTGCAGTTCTTCTACAGTCGTAATTATTATTTCAAATATCTTTGTATGGACAATTATTGAAAAAACTATGTAGCATTTTAAATTAAAATATATTTTAAGGTATGCTCTTATCTGGACCATTTTCTGGATTCTTGTCGGATGCATATGGAAGGGTACGCATTTCTTTTATGGGGCAGTGTCTGAGCCTCTTTCTCATGCTCCTGAACAGTTTAGCTCCTAACACTACATCCTTCATGATAATAAACTTTATCAATGGGTTCGCGTAAGTATTTATTCGCGTAAGTATTTATTCGCGTAAGTACTGCTCCATAAAATATTTTTATCACTTTTGTTAAATGGATAATTTTTATGGAATTGTTGAATCATAGAAAATTTAGCTATTAATGACGACAAAGATAAAATAAGTTTACCATCGAAATCGAAACTATAAAAAAAAAAGTCCTTAAAAATAAAATAATTTCAAAAATGCATGTTACATAAAATATGAGCGAAACCCAAAATTTGAGACTAATGCTATGATTAGCTCATTGTAGGATAATTCCAAAACAAAGCCCTCAAAGTAAATTACCAACTTGTCAATGTTCCGCCAATTCAGATAGGTATCTATATACCTTCAGGACGACAAACTCAACTCATATGATTACGCGAAAACCTGAGTTATATTTCCTTTTTAATCGTATTAATATCAAGTATTGAAAAATACGATTTAGAAGTGAAAACAAGTTGTCCTGAGGATGCCTGATTTTGGCATGTTAATTCGGGCAGGAAAAATTCCGTTAATTAATAACCAATAATCGACTAATTAGTAATCAAGCTAAAGTATTTTAGAGATAGAATCCGGCAAGTATTGACTATACCTGAAATATGAACAGTATTTAGAGCTCAAAGTGTTTGAAATTTGAAACAAACCATTTTAAATGATTATTTTTTATTTATATTAATAAAAATATGATGTTGATATATAAGTTTTTTTTTCATCTCAAATTTCTGTCGCCGCAACAGAACTGTTTTCTCTGAGCCCTATGTCTTTGTCAGTTTTGCTGCCTTGTCGAAGGATTGTGAATTGCGTATTATTCTAACCCCAACTGCTTTGTCAATGGTGCCCATTAATGTCATTCCATCAAAGCGTCTCTCAATAGCCGTTAATCAAAGTGTCCTACACTGTCAATTGGTTGCTTCAATAAAACATTACCGTACTAATAGTCCCTGTCCCAGATCAAATCAAATTAGAATACTCAAATCTTGAAATCTTAAATTTAAATAATTAAACCTCTGTAATATTTCTGTAGGAAGCATTGTTTGGCACAAAAATGGTAACAAGTACATATTTTATAGTTCCATAATTGGCATCTGTAGATTAAATTAAAATTCCACTTAATATATTTACTGTTTACAACCTTATGCAATCTACTTCCACTTATTACGTTTAAAAATTCTCACTGAAATTGATTTCACTTTCTATCATTTTCATTTTTCCTTGATCTGCTATTATCGATTTCCAAAAGTATACTGACGCATGAGTCTTTATATAGGCACTCTGATTTTCTTTCAGAATTGCTCTTTCTAAAATTTTGGATTATATATTCAGTAAACTTATAGACCTATAATTCTGGGTCTTTGTTTGAATTTGTTAAGTATGCAAATATGCATCTGAATCTGAAAATGCAGCTGTGCATTTTTGTTAAACAGTAAATGGTTTTTCTGCCAAAAATGAGTTGCTAGCAGTCCGACTTTATCTTTATCCATGTTCGTATAGCTAGCTATCTTTGCACATGCCTTGAAGTAGAGAAGGTATATCTAAAGAAAAATATCGATATTGATATCGATGTGAATATCGATTAACAATATCTACATCAAGATATATTCGTATTATACCGCAGTCAGCCACTGGCCCTCCTGGTAGGGGGAACATCCACACTGACATACATACAGTACACTAACTCAGCACACATCACAACGCCCTTACACTACAGACAAAGGTCACCTACAATACACACCCTAGGGTCACCTTCCCTGGGTAGCCGCCCCGAATAGGGGAGCAAGTCAGAGGGCTCTGAGGAGGCAGCCTCTCCATCTGAATCGGGGGCTGTGAGGACTAATCACCCCCACCCCTTAAATCTAAACCATTATGAACCCCAAGGAAAGAAAAGCCGGACGGATCAATAGGAAACGACATAACGCTTGCTTAATGGACTTTAAATTAGCCTCCTGGAACGTTTTATCATTATACCAACCTGGAGCTCTACAGCAGCTCCTCAACCAGATAGAAATATACAATATCGACATTGCTGCGATCCAAGAGATGAGATGGACCGGACAGGGAATCCTAAGTAAAAGGAGCCACTCGATCTACTACAGCTGCGAGGACCGACGTCATGCATATGGAACCGGATTTGTTGTCAGCAAGAGACTAGCGCAGATGGTAATTGACTTCAAACCAGTCAGCCCGAGAATATGTCTTCTTCGCTTGAAATGAAAATTTAATAATTTTTCAATGCTGAGCGTGCATGCACCCACAGAGACATCGGAAGATGAGGAAAAGGATCACTTCTATGACATCCTTGAGCGAGTTACGGATGAGATCCCCAAACACGACATAAAAATTGTAATTGGAGATCTGAACGCTCAAATAGGTAAGGAATCCGTCTTCTGCCCTACAATTGGAAAAAACAGTATCCATGAACATACAAATGATAATGGTCAGAGACTAGTCAGTTTTGCAATAGCTAAGGACCTGGTGGTAGCTACTACGATGTTTCGTCACAAGAGAATACACCTTGCTACATGGCGATCCAACGATGGATTCACAGTAAATCAGATAGACCATGTTCTGATAAGCAGGAGATTTAGGTCTAGTCTGCAAAATGTGCGAGTACATAGAGGAGCCAACATTGACTCGGATCACTATTTATTGGTGGCTCTTATTCATGCAAGGATATCACTAACTTATAGCATGCATGTAAAGAAAGCAATCAGATACGAAACGCAGAAACTAAAAGATCCTGCCATAAACCAACAATTCTCTCAGGCCATCGAAGAGAATGCAGCAATTAACAAGAGATGGGATTTATGTAGAGATATAATGCACAATGCTGCGAAGGAGGTTATTGGACAAAAAATAATTGAAAAAAGGGCACCTTGGTTTGACTTGGAATGCATGCTAGCTACGGATGAGAAGAATGCCGCTTATCGCCTAATGGTCCAAAGAAGACATACAAGAGCATCTGTGGAAGAATATAGAAAGAAGAGAAGGACTAAAAAAAGGATCCATCAGAAAATAAAAAGACTATGGGAGACGAAAGAGATGGAAGAAATTGAGCTATATAGGACCCAGAATGAAATCAGAAAGTTTTACCTCTGGGTAAACAGATCTCGCCAATCATTTAAGCCCCGATCAAATGTCTGTAAAGATATAGATGGCTCTCTGATCACCGAGAGAGAAAAAGTAATAGGACGATGGAGCAATCACTTTGAAACCCTCTTGAATGGAGAATCCATAGGAGAAGGCATGCACCAAGGTATCAATATAAGTGGTGAAGAGCTGGAGCCTCCAGATGAAGAGGACGTTCAGGATACCATTGGTCGGATGAGGAATAACAAGGCCCCAGGAGTGGATGAAATCCCGGCTGAATTTTGGAAATATGGCGGAGAAGAAACCTGTAAATTCATGCACAATCTGATTCTAGACATCTGGGCAGAGGAGTGCATTCCTGACACACAAAACAAAACTACTATTTGTCCTATTCATAAGAAAGGTGATCCTCTTAACTGCGAAAACTATAGAGGAATATCCCTCCTACCGTCTTCCTACAAGATATTCTCTAATACATTATTCCACAGACTCCTTCCATTTGTTGAAAGGAGAATTGGCCAATATCAAGCAGGTTTTATGAAGGAAAAAGGTACAACTGACCAGATCTTCTCAGTTAGGATGATAATGGAGAGAGCGGCTGAATACAATATCCAGACCCACCATCTCTTTGTAGATTTCCGAGCTGTCTATGACGGCGTGATTCGAGAGGAACTGTATGAGGGAATGATTGCTCTCGATATCCCTCCGAAGTTGGTCCGCCTTGTCAGGATGACAATGAAGGCTACTCAGTGCTCGGTGAGAGTGTCCGGAACCACATCGGATTTTTTTCATAGCCACAAAGGACTCAGGCAAGGTGATTGTCTAGCATGCTTGCTGTTCAATATTGCCCTGGAAGGTGCCATCAGGAAGTCGGGAATCCAGGTAGGAGGGACGATTTTCAACAATTCGTGCCAAATCTTAGCCTACGCCGATGATCTGGATATTATTGGACGCAGTTTTTCCAGCATGAAGAGTGCCTTCATAAATCTTCAAAGAGCAGCTGCTAAAGCTGGATTGCAAGTGAATGAAAAAAAAACAAAGTATATGCTCTGTAATCCTAACAGAGGAGAGCACCTAGGAGGAGTAGTAAAAATAGGGGATTTCAGCTTTGATTGTGTAGAGGAATTCATATACCTTGGAACACAGCTAAACTCAACTAATGACAAGCAACTGGAGATTCAGCGTCGGATTATAGCGGCCAATAGGTGCTACTATGGACTTCAGAAACATCTAAGAAGCAAGTCTCTCTCCAGGACAACGAAGATACGAATATATAAGGCTCTAATCAGGCCGGTTCTCACATATTCGTCGGAGTGCTGGACGATAACGAAAGCCCTAGAATCGTCCCTATTAAGATTTGAAAGGAAGATTCTGAGAAGGATTTTGGGGCCTGTGTGTGACAACGGTATATGGAGATTGAGAAAAACCGCTGAACTTATGCATCTCTATAAAGATCAGGATATTATGCATTTTATAAAATCTGGACGTCTGAGATGGGCAGGACATATTGCAAGAATGAGTAGTAACGAAATCCCCAAAAGACTCCTTGAGGAAAAGATCTTCGGACGCAGAAAAGTGGGTAGACCTCGCCTGCGGTGGGAGGATTGTGTGGCTGCAGACGCGCGAAAAATGCTGGGGACTAGAAATTGGAGAGCAGCAGCACAAAACAGAGAAGACTGGCGGCTCAGACTAAGGGAGGCCCGGACTCTTCACGAGTTGTAGCGCCATCGAAGAAGAAGAAGAAGAAGATATATTCGGCATAAAAAATATCAATACTTCAAAATATAGTTCATATTTTTATAAAATTTTAAAAATTCTAAACGAACTGGAAGAGGATTAGAAGATGGTCTGTTTCTTAATATTCAAAGTCTGCTTAAGACGAACTTAATAAAAAAAATATCTTAATAATATTGACACAAAAATATCGATTTTCAAAAATTACGTTAATTTTGTTATTAAATTAAGCGTATGCACTGCAAGAAATGCCAAAACGCGTTTATTTTAATTCACTGCGTTGTTGATATTTAGTTTCCTACGAATAACTGTTCATTAACTGATGATTTTAATTCCCGTTGATTCATTGTATGGCATACATGCAAAATTAAAAATAACTCCACGAAAATTTTACAATGAAACTAACTTACAACGTTAATAGACAATTGATCATTGACTTGAATAACAAATCAAAACTAACATGTGGCAAGTGAGTAATTCTTTGAGTAATTAAAGCAGATAATTTCCCCCGATATTATTTTGTGTTCTCCGTATAATTTCATTATTATATTATTTATTTTTGATCTAAAGATTATTTTTGATTCAATTTTCCTTAATTTAAAATCTGGCCATTTTTAGAACTGGATGTTAAAATATAGGTATAAAATATTTCAAAGGGATATCTTTATTTACCCAGATGCCCATGATGAGCTTGTTGAGAGTCTTCGCTAGTCTCTCACTACCATACTTAATAAGCTCCGCTGGTAGATCGTCTATTCTTGGTGCCTTGTGATTTTTAAGATTCTTCATAGCGCCATTCAGCTCCTCATCAATCAGTGATTCTATATCCTCGTCTTGCAAAATCGGTTATCATCTTCTTCCTCTTTCTGGTCTTCTTTATAAATATTCACAAAGTAATACTTCCACTGGTTCATACACTGTCTTCTGTCAATCAAAATTTGGTCTATTTAGTTCACAGTGATTCCCTCGGGTAAGGTCCATTTGCCTTTATGAATGCGTTTGTGGGGGAAAATCGAGCATTCGATGATAAGATCTTTGGAAGTGGCAAAGTTGATTAACCTTAAGCCATTCTCGTTACTATTTTCATGGAAGCTGTGTCTACCTATTGTCGGGATATACATTTTTTCTCACCCCACCTTGGCGTTCAGGTAACCCGCTTTAATCTCATGTCATCGAGAGCCTTCTCCAGCGCCTCGAAAAATTCTTATTTATTTTATTTATATTTCTTCTGATGTTTCGGTCAGCACACGGACACCGAGTATGCTGTAGTTGTAAAATTTTCCTTTAATGCGTAAAACACAGATTTGAGAGCTAATTGCTTCAAAACCTATAACCAGTTGACGGAAAGCTCTTCTACTCATAACAATGCATCGGTTCCAAATGTGTGTTCCCTTTCATTGCAGCTGTAGCAGATCGGTGCAGGTTGTCACGCGGGTTGCTTGTTACAAATATCAGTATTTTTCTTGTTACAAATATGTCAGTCGCTGCTGACGATCTAAACCCAAACCACAGTACAACGGCAATATTCTGAATAGGTGTGTAGTTTCTAGTCCCTTGCGACATTTTTCTTATTTTATTTATTTTTTGTGTTTTTGCAACCATCGCAGTGCATCTATTGTTACAATTAACTCTCATTATTCACTCTGTATTCAATGAAGTCTATAAATCAACTATTTTATATTATGTTGTAATAGTTGCAAAATAAATTTCTGTATCACCATCTGGGTTAGGTTAAAGCTCTGTTTGTCCAGCATGGATTTTGTTCGAAATGTCTGTTTGGGGTTGGTTGTCACACACAAAAAAAAATCGGGGATGGTTGTCACATGTACAATCCTGGCAGATTCCCCCCGCCTTGTTCAATACGTTGAATCATAGACAATATATCGTGGGCATTCAAGCTAAAGTGTAACCCCAAAATTGAAAACAAATATATAACAAATCAAATATTTTCCATATTCTAAACCATATTAGGTAAACCATAAAGTCATTCAACGCTTTATTTGGCTATAATTTGATGGATAAACCCATTTCGTCGATGTATGTTGATTATTAACCAAGCAGCAATCATTTACCATAAAATTCCATTACAATCATTGTAATTATCTATGAATAGTTTTGTTTTAATTAATGACATACATTAGTACCGACATATTAAAATTTGGTTTCGGTGTAAAATTTAACTAAATTTTATCTACCTATCTACTAAATTTGATTTGTTATTATACTAGCTGTACCCGCATGGCGTTGCCTGTGAAAAGAATAGCGAGTAAAATATCCTCCCAAATTTCAAGTTTTTTTATGTTCAACTTTTAAAAGATAATGTGAGCATCTGAAGACAGCAATGTTGCTCTTATCTTTCCTAATAGTCATACTATTAAGTAAAGTTTGTTCAAAACCTTTTCAAACAACATTAAAAAAAAAAATATATTTAAGTTTAACTTTATTTTAATTTTATTTTTAACACATTAATTATACATTGTTCATTTATTTATATTTATTTCAATATGAAATGAATAGGACAGTAAATACAAGTATCATAGCGAACATAGATACACCTTGGAAACACATCGTTTAATTCAATAACACGACTTGTTTTGAAGTGGCCGTGTGGAATGAAAGGAAAGGAAGAAAAAAAGATGTTTTTTACAAAATTATAATTTTTTTTTATTGCAAAGCTAGTATTATTATAAATGTGATTTTATTACTTATACAACCATCGATTATCAGAAAAATGTGTTTTTTTTAATTAAGTCATATTTCTTTAACATTTTTCAAATTGAAAGCATTCTGATTTCTGAAAACATTTTCTGAAGACACTTATACTACTTCGCATTTCTATGCTTCAATTATTAGAACTCTTTCAAAAATTTCAACGAAACAAGCGGTTACCAACAAAAATTTTGACTGAAAATATTCTAAAGCCAAAGGGGTCAACATTTTTCTCGGTAATCGACCGCAATGCTTAGAATCCATCTCATTTCATTTAGACGTTTTCTAGAACCAGGATCAAAATGATAATAAATTTGTCAAAACGGCAATAAAGTTTCACCTTTTTACACTTCTTTTTTTTCCTTAATCTCCGATTTTATTAATAAACGACTTTTTCACACAATAATTTCACTCTTGTTAAAATGTTATTGTAGTGAACTTGCTTCCACATGTAGAAAGTTTTCATGACAACAATTACAAAATTACACATTTATTTCTACCCTGAAGAGGAGCATGTCGAAAAATTTAATGCATATGAACCTTCCGGAAGAAATTTTCTAAATAATAGTGAAAACGGCATCAAAATGTCGATCAATTTTGATGCCGGTTTCAGGTACTTCTCGAGTTTTGCGAGCACAAGCATACGCAGGCTGAATTTATGTATATATATATATATATATATATATATATATATATATATATATATATATATATATATATATATATATATATATATATATATATATAAATAGAGAGAGAGAGAGAGAGACAGATGAATTGAACAGGGTCAGGGTGATGGACTCTATCACAAATTAGATATTAACTATATGCTTAACTTCATTGTGCCTCTATTTTGGTTTATACAATAAAATGTATTGTATTGGAAAGGGTACAAAGGCTCCGATATTTGCTTGCCTAGTGGCCCCATTCAGCCCTGCCTCCTTCGATGAACCCTTCTAATATCCTTCATTATTTTGGTGCACAGGAATATATACATTAAATTGTGACCGACAGAGAGCAGCCTGTGAATCATCTTTCAGAGCAACCAAATAAACAGCATGTCGCAAAATAACTTAGAAGAACCTCAACTTGGACCCCGCAATTTGCACAAGACACTTCTTATAGTAAGACCTTTACCAAAGGCTGGCGAAACCAAAAATACCGACAATACAAATACAAATAAATCCCGAAAAAGAGATATAAAAATTTAAAAAAATTCGGCAAGGGCCGGCTCAGGAACTAGTATATTTGCCAGAGGGGCAAGTATATTTTGCCGATCCTTCTTTCATTACCCCGCTCTGCCCAATAAACGTCAACAGTTATATAATAATAGTTTATAAGGTTTTCTTCATTATATTGCCTCAAGGTCACAATGTGAAATAGTGCAGGCAAAATAGTGAAGAAAACCTTGTGGTATGGAATGCCAAATATTGAAACTAATTAAACCGTAGTTTATGTAATAGATATATTTCTAAATAAATATCGTTGACTCATTTTATTGACTGAATTAAGATCAAAACAACCAAAATACCTAATCAAATATTTTTTATAAAACCTGAAAATAAAATTTCACTCGAAATTTGCCGTTTTCTAAAATCTGCCGCCCGGGCCAAGTGCTGCCTTGCCCTCTCCCCCCTCCCCATTCTAGTTTCGGTTCTGGATTTACCAGTTAAAAGAAAGCTTGAAGGACTAGTTGAAAAAGCAAGAAAAAAAATCAATGAAAGGTCTATTTAGAAAAGCAATTGAAAATAATGAAGAGGTTAAAAACAAGGAAGGAGGTAAAAAGAAAAATGAACAAAAAATCTCAATTAGTGAAGAAGAGGAAAATGACGACTGTTTTGTTTAGTTTGTCTTGACCCATTTTCAAACAATAAAGATAAGGAAAAATAGATCCAATGTATAAAATGTAACAGTGGGCTCACGAATTTCACAGACCAACAGTAGTTTTGGTGACGAAGTATTTGGAGCTGATTTCATATGTATTTGGTGCCCTTAATTCAAATATGGCATTATTTTTGGCCTAGGAGGTCAAATTTCGAAGATATAAAGTTTTAGTGAAATGTACGTTTTACGTAATATCAGATTAAATCCATGAATCAAATCTAAAAATTAAGCATTATTATTATTAAATTACTCAAATATTATTATACTATGCAAATATCATTATATTACACAAATATTATTAGTATATATATTAATATTATTGAATATACAAAGTCACTAAGTACCAAGTCATCGATGGGGCCAAATAGTAATTTTTTTCTTACTTAGGTGAGGCATTTTTTCTCCCATAAATGCAAATCATGATCCGTCCTTATCCAGAGCCTTTACAAACTGCTTCATACGGCCCGGCTTGATATGCAGTGGAGGAAAGATGATTTTATTTCGTTCAACTAAGGGTTCGTTAATAACGTTATTTTCTCCAACCACCATGTCTTCTCTCTTAGGCCACTCTTGTCTAACCCAGTGGTGTGTTTTGTCGCACCTATCCCAGAGGCACAAGAAACAAGGATATTTAATGTGGCTACTGTGTTGTTCGAGGAGAAAGTTTACTATTTTTAAGTCCACACAATTCACCCATTGTCGAACCTTTTCTCTTGTACGGTAAAAAGTAATTTTGATTCCTTGTTCCAGTAAATTTTTTTCGTTCAACCTGGAAGCCAGTAATTCAGAAGCTTCTTTTGACAGTTTAAGATCTCTGACGTGGTCATTTAACTCATCCTGGTTGAAACGTTAATGAATTGTTGACATCACCTTATAATCACTGTCACCTTGATTAGCATCAGAAGAGTAATTATAGGGCCAACTCTCATCCTCAGAAAGCTCTGGAAGCTGGCGAAATACTGGGATCGGTACTTCCTCTGATTCCAACCAGTAAACTATTGTAGCTCACTACAACACCCTACACTACAGACGAAAGTCATCTACTACAACGAGGCAATCCCTCCACATGGTTGCCCCTCCACCCTCACTCCTTAAACAAATATTATCAAGGAGCCTCAAAGAGAAAATGCCGGACAGATTTCGAGAAAAAGATACTGGATTTGTCAATCAGTCTTAAAAATTGGAACATGAAACACTCTATCACTTTACAGGCTGGTTTCTCTGCAGACACTTCTGAATGAATTGGATAAATACAGGTTAGACTTAGCTGCCATGAAGGAAATTAGATGGATAGGAACTGGAGTAAAGGAAAAGCGTTCATACACCGTCTACTACAGTTGCCATGACTAGCATTATTTTCTAGAAACAGGTTTCCTAGTGAGAGGTAGAACGCGAGGGCTTGTTATTGGTTTTAAACCTGTTAATCCTGTGTGTTGCGCAAAAGGAAATTTATTTCAACAACAGTCCAATGAGCTGTCATACACCTACAGAAGTATCTCTAGACGACGAGAAAGAAGAATTTTGTAAAACTATGGACAAAGTTTTTGATCAATGTCCTATACACGATATACAAATTGTTTTAGGAGATTTCAACGCCAAAGTTGGAAAAGAAACCACCTTGAAACCAGTAATAGGAAAATATAGCCTGCATGATGAGAGCAGTGAAAATAGTAAAAGGCTATTATGCTGCATCTAAAGACAGTGATTTGTAGCACTTTATTCCCTGGAAAGAAAATATATAAGGGCACTTGGATAACACCAAAGTGGCCATGTCCTTATCAGTGCTAGACACAAGACGAGCCTCATTAGCTGTGGATTCAGACCACTTTTTGGTTATTTGTCTTATACTGGCTATAATATCCAATATAAGGAAAGTACAGGCTAAAACTGTAGAAAAAATATGTACATCCAAACTAAAGGATACCGAAACGTGCAAACAATATCAGCAACGACTGGATGAACTCTTGAAAGTTTTACTGAGAGAGACCAAAGAAGATGTACATGAACAGTGGAATGCATGTGCAGCAGTCATTAAAAAGGCAGCAATAGACATTCTTAGAACAGAGAAGCGAGAAGGAAGGCAACGTGGTTCGATGCAGAGTGCGCAGCTGCGACAGAAGAACAAAATAAGGCTTATGAGGGCAATGTTACAGAGAAAACATACTAGGAACTCATTTGAACAATACAGGATTTTAACGCAATCTTGAATGAAGGAGTCAACTGTGAGATGGTGGAAGGAAATATGAGGACTGATAAAAATGGTGATGTTGAACCACATGATATAGAAGATATTGTTGATGGAGTAGAAAAGCTAAAAAATAATAAGGCCCCAGACGAGGATGGGATCCCCGCAGAGCTCCTTAAGAAAGGAAGTGAGGATCTTCATAAAGCATTATACGAAATAATATTTTCTGTTTGGTTTGAATAGAGTGTGCCTGATCAGTGGAAAATAGAAGTTATCTGTCCTCTTCATAAAAAGGGAGACATTTTAATCTGCTCAAATTATAGAGGGATCACTTTCATTTTGTATAATGAACGACTGCCTCGAGAGGCGAGCTGAGAGTATAGTTGGAAAGTACCAGGCAGGATTCAGAGTAGGTAGATCTACAACGCACCAAATATTCATTATCAGGACTATTTTGGAAAAATCCTTTGAGTATAGGATGACCACTCACCATCTGTTCATCGATTTTAAGGGTGCATACGGCAGCATTAACAGAGTCAAGCTTTATGAAGCCATGAAGGAATTCGGAATATGGTCTAATTTGCCTCTTCAAAAATTCAAAATCATAAATTGTAGCAATTTGCCCTGGTCTCCCCTATAATGCATGTTGCTTCTTCCTTTTCCAGGATCCCTTTCCCCTTCCCATAATTTTCTGAATGGCATTTATGTCCAGTTTGTATTTGTCAGTCTGTCAGTCTGTTCTAAGAGCACATTTAGTGCTCCTGTTCGATAGAGTGTTAAAATGTTCCAGAAACCTATATTAAATCTTAGATGATTGCTGTGAAAATTGTTGTGTTGTTTCGTTTGCCTAAACAACATTTTGAGAAAATACTCTAGGACCATGTTGGGTCTTATACTAGCCGTTTTTCGAGAACGACTGTTTTTAAAATTTTGCTTTTTCCGCGTAAAGTTATTTTTTTTTGCTTGACATTTTTATTGCGCATAGGCGTTACTAAAAGTCACAATTTAATTCTACAAACGTGTTTCTCCAACAATTACAAGTCCAGTAATTAAATGCCCATATTTCGCGGCTTTTATTTTATTTTTTCAAAAGGTTGGTGACCGACATTTTTTCTGTATTTTTAAACGTTATTTCGTACTACTTTTATTTTTCCTCAAACAAAAATTTTCACATCATAAACGTGAAAAAAACAACTTTTTGGCACGTTTATTTTTTTATTTTTTACCAGGCTGCTCCATACCGATTTTATCTAAAACATGCAATTTGTTTATACTATTTTTCTCTCAATTATATCTTTGATAAAGTCCATTGGAGATTTATTTCAATAAATGAATATTATTTCCCTACTGTTCAAGGAGTATTCCGAAATACTAATGATGATAGAAATAAAAACGTAAAATATTTCGATATAAATAAATTAATATTTTCAAACAATTCGGTTATATTACTAATTAATTATTAGACATTTAAAAAAATATATTTACAATATTTTACTGAAAACTCGTCGATTTGCCACCTAAAGCAGTTGGTGATCGCTGGTATAGGTTGTTAGGCGGACAAATGGTTGGGGACTTCTGAGTTACACCATAGGTACTTCAAAATAATGTATATAATACTTCCATACAAAAGTGAAATATGTTTAGAAATAGTTTGAAAATAATGTAAAAGACATTTATTATTTTATTCAAAAGAAATGGATCTTGAAAAATTTCATTTTAAAAGATAAACTGTTGATATTAAAAATTAATAATGTGTTAAATTAATTTAATCATGATTAAATTAATCAAATGAGTAGTGGAACAAGCGCGTGTTTAAGTGCCAAAAAATTGAAATTTTCCTATATAAAAAATGAATTTAGAATAAACTTATTCTACAAACATAAAAATATGTTTTCCTTAAACTAAAAAGAGAAATATAAGTATGGATATTTGAAAGAAATGAGTGAGAAATAAGAAATATCAGCACACTATTTTATGTCTTCATTTTATTCTATCCTGAGTTTAGCACTAGGGTGAAGAGCTCTTTTTTGATCTGGAACTATCAGTGTGTACAGGCATACCAAAGAAAAGTCCATGATAGTGAAATTAAATCAGTATGTGTGGTTAATAGTAAAATTATAGATTTAAAAAATGTCCAGCAATGGCCTGATTAAATTTGCAACTTTTCTTAGCCGGGAAATACCAATGGTAGAATTCATAAAGTAACAAGAGGAGTGCTCAGTAGAAATTAAGAAGCCTTTGAATGAAGTATCCAAATAACATTTTATTTTTTGTATAAAATTTTAATTTGATATTTTTTTCATTTTGATATAAGATTATGTTCAATAATTATGTTGATTAATTTTTCAAGTCAATCCAACCTTTTATTTGTAAATACGAATAGAATGACTTATATTTTTTTTATTATTATATTATTTTCAGTTTCTGTAATCTTCTAAATTTAAATCAGTAACTTTCATAATTTAAATCTATACTTTATTAATAATAAATTCTTTATTGTATTTGCTGTTTCTATTTCAACCAACGCACCTATGTACCAGGTCCCCCCTCTCCCTCCTCCCGCTTAGAACTTTCAAGTTTCAAAATCCACATTAATCAATCAAAATTCAATTATTATATCAATAAAAGCCCCTGTTGTATATGTATGCCCCCCATCTGGATCCACCAGGGCAACCAACAATAAACACGAATATTTCTTATTTTTTCAGTAATAATTTAAGTACCTATTTTTTATTTAGTCACATATATTATTATAATTTAAATTGCAAATCAAGTCAAAAATATTACATTGGTGACACTGCCAGAATTAAACCATTTCAATACTAAAGCCATATTATTATAATATAGCACATTTAGAATCTTCAAATAAATTAAAAATATTACAATATATATAATACAAGTATTAAGATCATGTCAGATTGCAACATATACGTACCTGAAAGGGTGTTACGTCAGGAGGTGACCATCTTGATCATGGTCTGGAACCACTTTCTCCTCTCAGGCATCCCTATGTGCATATTCACTTGTTTGCCTTGTATTCTTTTGTGTGAACATTGGACTTGCTTTCTTGATACTTGATAGCCGGCTTGTGGTTTTCATCTCATTGGAATGTGGGTGGAAGGGTGCATGAAATATCTAAATTGTATAACAATTAATAAACGTAACCACATAATCTTTCTCAACTTTATTGAAATTAAGTCCATGAATTGACAAAATGAATTTTCCAAAAATGTAAAACTATATAAATGTATTAATGCATTGTTTCAGACTGACAGGGGCTATCACTCCAGTCTATGTACTAGTAAGTGAATTTTGTCCACAAGAGTTTAGGGCAAGAGCGCTCATTATTTGTTCTACTGCTGCTACTTTAGCAAACATATATCTTCCAGGTACTTAAATTTATTTTATTTATGTATACTTAATTTAAAAACTATGATCATGATCAATGATCTAAATTTCATTTTAAATATATTCGTATGTATAAATAGTTTCGGAGCCTTTGATTTTCTTGGTTCACAATTCTTTTTTCAGGATCTCATAGGAATTATTTAGTTACTTGAATAAAGAAGTTGCAGTCTTGCAACAGTACATCCATCATAAAACAAACCTGTACCATTACAACCTGTGAAGGGTTTTGGTTACAGTATTTGGTAAAGACTATACTGTTTTTAAGCAAACGGTTTTGCAAGGAGGTGATTCAGACGAGATCACGCTCAACCACCAGATTTTCCCCCCAATCAAGGATACCCACTTTATAGAGGCTGGGTGAGCCCCAAGATAGTCTTCCAATCCCACAGGGCCGATCCACGACTGAAACAGAATAAATAATTATCTGTCATAGCCGGTCTCAAACCCTAGTCGTAGAGGTTGGTAGCACAGAGCTCTACTGGGCTACCCGGTGCCAATTCCATCATAATAGTAGCAAAAATTTGTTTTGCCTCAGCAATGCTTCAAGATATGGGACATTATTTTCTGACCACCTGCAAGTGCAGAATGTTCTGAAAATGTTTATAAAATTACTATTTCCACAATCAAAGATACTTAAGGTGATACAGTATCCACTAATTGTATGGAGAAATAAAAAAATTTTTAGTGAATGAGGGCAATAATGCTAAACAAATTGGGGGAGGTTTTTAAAATGTTTTAATCTTGCCAAGTTTTCAGAAATAAATATTTGTATCTACTACTGCAAAACCAGTTAGTACAGCTAACACTGACGTATCTTCAACCTGTGGAAATATTTGTTGTTTACTTAATAATTAATTTTTTTATTATGATTAAATTTTCTCAATTTACCCTCAATGCTGATCCAAAGTTTGTATCAAATAGAATGAGCTCATTGTCAGCTTGTTATTGACAATTACTAATAGCCTACAGTGTTAACTTATTACTTCTAAATATTTCTGGTAATTTTGTTGTTACCAAATAATAATAATAAAAATGGGAGGGAACGAGCTTACTGTTGGTGTTAATTTGAAAATGGTGTCTAGTACTGGATGTGTGGTATGTTGAAAATTTTAAAAGTTTTTGTATATTTAAAGTGCAAACAACATAATTTATGATTTTAGCTTATAAATATAGTGACAATTCTGCATTGGTTTGTGCTATGAAAAATTCAGTCTTGTCTTTAGTATCACATTACAATTTCTATAACATAAATCATTTTCATTAATAGGAATCTGATTTTAGTTTGAGTTTCGAACATTAAGAAGAAAACTTCAAAAATATTAAAAAAGTTAGTCTCTATTAATGAAGGAGGTGGTTATCACAAAAGATTCTAATTGTATGGAAAACATGTTCAATCATGTTCATCAATTATTCAAAAATTAAGGAAAATCAGAAAAATGTTCATAGAGCGATGTTTGCCCTAAAATGAGTTTAGATTAAGTTCCTAAAGTTTTGCTACTTAAAACATTTCACTCTCTTAATGTTTTAATAAATGTTTCTAATAAATAAATAATTAATTATTAATTAATGAATTAATAATTATTTAATAATTAATTGTTAGTTAATTTAATTATTTAATCAATAACTGTTTTTAAATTTTGAGGTGATGTAAAAAACGCTGCCAGTTATTACAGAATGGTTTATTATTTCCAAATAGTAATATTTTAAAAATACCTGGTCTGTTCATTCACAGAACTTTCCATATCACTTTGGTTTACAGTTCAGATACTTAGATTATCTTTCAAATGAGCATTGGGGATGTTTTGGGAAAGGAATATGTGCAGAATACTTGATAAAGAATATCTGCCAAGTTCAACAAAGTAATTAAGCAGTAGGAGCCTATGGAGCAGAAATCTGAAGCTTGTCCAAAGATCGCCATGAGAGTGCCGAACTGAGAGTGTTAAGAAGAATCATCAAACCAAGTATGCTGAGGTGGTTGTTAGGACCTGTAATCAGAGGGTGATATGGTTCAGAGAAAAATGTTGGAGGTACACTTCAGTGAAAAAAGAAGAAGGAAAGACCAAGAAGCTGAAGGAAGTGGAGAAATCCAAGGAAGGATGAAATAGAGAGATGCGAGGAAAACAAGAGCCTGCAATTGATGTCAGGAAGCCTAGGGCCAGACCTGTACCACTGGGGAATTAGTTTACAAAGTTCATTATGATAAAACTCAGCTAATACTGGTCCGATTTAAATGATTTTCGTTTTTATTTTGAAGGAAATTTTATCACCTTTCGATTAAAGATAACAAGAACTAAATTTTTAAAAAATTTTGGACAGACGGATTTTTGTTTATTCGATATTAGGACTCTACATATCTTGAAACGTAAAACCTCAAATTTTGAGAGAGGGTTAATTTTTTTTTTTCTTTGTCGATTTCAAAGGTCTATTATTGAAAATAATTTAACCAAAATGCTTAAAGCTCCTCATTAATGATAGACACTTTTCACATTAAGAGAAAAAACATTGTAGACTAATTTAATTTACTCAAGGAACAAACAAAGTTATAACCACTCTCTCTTAATGATTCACTCATATAATGGAGTAGACATCTTAAAAGCATTATTAAAATTACCAAAGAATTAATACAAAAAATTTATTGTTGTCTTAGGTATGGCCTTGCTGGTAATGCCCTTGGATATTGAAATCCCAATTTTTGGTATTCTAACCTTTTCTTCCTGGCGGTTATGTTTACTCTTGTCAACAATACCAAATTTTGTGGCATTAATTCTTCTATGGAAACTGCCTGAGACACCTAAGTTCCTTCTCGTCCAAGGTCATTCAGAAAGAACATTAGAAATTCTGAAAAACATTTATGCTGTGAATCAAAAAAAAAGAAAAGATGAGTACCCAGTAAGTAATTTTTTTACAAATTATTATTATTTTACGGTGATTTCATCCACTTGGATTCCTCCAAACGCTTCCTCCAATCATCACGACCTGTGCCGACGCTATCCCGTTCCTGACTACGAGGATGTTGGTAGTATGCCTTGCCACACCATCCGACCACTTCAGTTTTGGTCTCCCTCTGCTCGTTGGTCCGTGAATGGGCTAAGTGGGCTATTTCTGGCATTTCACCATCCACCATCCTGATGACTAGCTATATATATTTTAACTGTTTCAATTTCATTTTTCTGACATCAACTTCCCCAAAGGCGTTGTATAGCTCCAGATTTGTGTGTCGCTTCCATTCTTCACCAGTTTTTATGCCTCTAAAAATATGGTGAAGAACCTTTCTTTTAAAAATGAGGAGCTCTAGATGTTCTACAACAATCCGATCTGTAAAGAGATATAGGGTACAGCAAGGTTTTATGAGGGTGGAACTTGGTCTGCTTGGAAAGTATTTGCTTATTCAGCTGCTTCCTCATCCTAATCATTGAGTGGCTGCCGTGATCCTCCTTGTAATCTCACTATCGGTGTTATTATCATAGCCAAATGGAAGCCTCCCACAATGTCTATATCATCCGCATAGGTCAATAATTGCACAAGCCTAGTAAGTATGTCTCCTTATCCTCTCTCTTGTCCGCATAATCCCTTGTCTTTTATGGCTTTCTCAACTGCCAGATTAAACAATATACAGATGAATGCATCCCTTTGCTGTAATTTTTTTCATGCACAAAATTCTTCCGATCTCACACCATTCATTCTCACTATACATCTCACATCCTTCATAGTGAGCTTTATCAAACATATAAGCTTCTTAGATATTCTCTGGTGAATTCTTTGAGGGCACTGTACAGCTTTACATATATTATGCTGTCATAGGCTGCTTTGAAATCTATGAAGAGATTGTGAGTTTTGGTTTTATATTCACGCCCACTTTCAAGATTAGTCCACACACAGAAGATTTGGTCTGTGGTGGATCTTTTTTCCTTCCATACTGGTACGAACTGAGTTCATGCTCGGTGCATGGTAAGAAACATCTAAATAAAATGTGAGACAGTATCTTTTAGGAGTAGAAAAGTAGTGAGATGTGTTGATAGTTGCAGCATAAAAGCCTATCACCCTTTTTGTGTAAAGAGCTTATAATAGTCTATTTCAGTCAGTTGGCATCACCTCATCTATTCATATTACAAGCAGGAGATCTTGTAGTGCTTCGATGAAATCATTTTCACCATATTTTATGAGTTCAGCAAGGTATGCATCAGCATCAGAGGTCTTATTATTTTGAGTTTACTGATGGCATCAGTAATCTCATCTTCATCAGGGAGCTTGAGATTTCATTCTTGTTCTTCCATCTGCCTTCTATTGAATTATTTTTCTTCTTGTTGGGTTCCTACTTCTTCATTAGTGCCTTTGTATCTATAGTTGAGAAGGTTATTGTAATAATCCCTCCATTCTGCTACATCTTCAGACTTTTCGGTACCTAAGTTACCCTCTTTATCCTTATAGGATTATAATTTATTTGTATAGGGCTTTCTTTCTTTGTTGACCAATTGGAAGATATCTATACTTTCTTCTCTATTACCCATTTCTTCAGTTAGAGCAGTTCCATCTTTTCCAGTTCCTCCCTCTTCTTTTGTTGTTTCTTCTCACAATGTAGCCATTTCTCATCCTTCCTTCTTAATGTGTATTCATCAACGAACCTTCTTATAGTTGCCTTTATGATGGGTGCATATGATAGGTTCTTTCTGTTTGTGGCTGTTCTGTCTGCATTCTTCATCGAACCCTGGAGACCTAAGTTTCTTCTAGTGTGGTCCCAGTACTTCTTCATCTGCTTCCATTATTGCTTTAAAACATTCTGATCAGGACCTCTCAATATCTTGACCAGCATCATTGCTTCCTGAGCATACTTTTGAATCAAGTATTTCAGCATAATAAAGCTGTGTCTCTATATCCTTCAACTTTCTCAGATTAAAACTTTTGGGTTTCTCTGCAGCTTATGTGTGATCTGGGATTCCTTATTGAGTAGTCTTATGTGTTATGCTCAGAAAGTGGTCCTGATCTACATTACCTCCTCTAAATGTTCTGACATTTCATAGGTTACTTCTATGGTATCTTCCTTTAAGGATAATGGCCAGATATGGCCAGTTATGGATAACTGGTCAATGGCCAGTTGGGTGACGGGCCCTTGTGAATATTCTTGTGTGGATACAGGGCATTCCCCACAACAAGGTTCCTAGACATCACATGAGCCGTTGTCCATTATCCTTGGTTGCTTCATGAGGCTGTGGTTTCCTATTATATGCTGATTTATTGCTTATTTTACCAATGCAGCATTAAACTTTGGCTTTGAACTCCAGAGTCCTTTCTAGGAGTTTATAAAAGGTTTCCTTATCTTCTTCATCAGACTGTAGGGGCATGTATACTTAGGAGGTTATAGTTGTAGAACTTCCCATGCATTCTTATAAGGCAGATCCTTGGTCATTGTACCGCAGTCAGCCACTGGCCAATCCTCCAGGTTGGGGGAATAGTACACTAACATACATACAGTACACAAACTCAGCACACTCTTAGAAGGTCAGATGCAGTATACACGCTAGGGACACCTGCTCTAAGTAGCCTCCCCAGATAGGGATGCAGGTCCAGGTGCATAGAGATGGCAGCACCATCAGCAATGAATAAAATGTTCATATGCTATTTATTCACACAAGAATAGTTCATACTGTTAGTATACCATGTCATTATGAAGTAATAGTATAATGTATCATTCGACATTCACTTTATTGTTAATTATATTGACATTGAAAGTAATAATTCATTTAATTATAATTTAGGTTCACAATGTAATTTTGGACTCAATGGATAGAGGTTATGCAGGTTTAAAAGATGAGGATGGCCCTGTCTGGAGCATGATGAAGGAAATGATATCTCGAATGAAATTGTTATTCAGCAGAGCATACATTATTTATACTTTGATGTCATGTGCCCTGCTTTTTACCCAAGTTGGAATGTGAGTATATCAAAGGGAACAATGTAAAATGGATGTACCATAAAATTTAAAACTATATACACGGTTTATCCAATTATAAAGCTGGATATATTTACCAATTACATTATAATCAATTATAAGTATAAGTAATTCAAGTTAAAGTATTTAAATTAAGGCCTGTAGTAGGCCCATGATTTCTTGTAAAATATTTAAATGCATGTAAATAAAAATCATTTTTATCTCCGTTTTCTTCTAATAATAACGAATTATTTGTTCGTTATGTATAAAAGAATACATAAAAGTGAAGAAAACTATTAAAATTTATTTATAATATTTTTATCAATTTAAAATTTACATTAAAGAAGTCGACAGTTGATATTCGACTTATCTTTTATCCTTTGATATAATTATTCCAAAACCCCTTATATTTCTGCTCTATCTTCATGAACGGCCAAGTTATGGTTGTCTGAAACTCTAATTGGCTGTCAATTTAAAACGAAATGGCAGATAGTAATTTTGAGTTCTGAGGATCCTCCTCGGGTTGCCTGTGACTTTGGTTCCAAATCTAAAAAAAAATTATCCCAGCATTTTCAGAGAAATGTTGTGGATGACGAACGGGTGGACTTTTTTTTTTCTATGTTGTTCGATTTTTGGATTCTATTCATCTTGAAATGTAAAATCTCAAATTTTGGGAGAGAAGAGTTAATTTTTGTTCTTGATTGATTGCACAGTTTCATTATTGAAAATAATAAACCAATATACAAACTTTCTGAGTGGAAGAAGATGGTATACACGATATATATTTTATTTTTATATTTTAAACTCATATTAAAACCAAAATTCATGCTGAATAAAATTTTTGTCACTTATGGGAATAGTATATTTTAGTAAGAACTTAAAAAAATATTAATTAAAGAAGAACCCTAATGACAACTTTAAGGCTAAATGTCTCAAACCATATTGCTGTTATATAATACCTTCATCCACTCCCTTGAAATTCTACAGCTTTCCACAGGACTTTTGGTGAGCTTTTATGGAGATAGGATTGGGAATTATTCAAATTTTAAAGAAAAATTGCTTTTTAAATAGAAGAAAAATATGTGCAGGTACAATGTGTTTATACTTTGGTTACCGGAGCAACTGAGCAGAATGAACCAATACATAGAACTTAATGAAGTATACAAATCGACTCTCTGTGACTTGATGATGTCCACAAGTAGCTCTGGAGAAAATGTTGATGACTGTGTTCTAAAATTTGACTTCTTTTCATATGGCGTCATCCTTGGAATTCTACAGCTTTTCACAGGACTTTTGGTGAGCTTTTATGCAGATAGGATTGGGAAAAAATTAATTTTGGGTAAGCAAAATAATCTGATCTACGAATAATATGATTATCTCAATTTATTAAAAATTTATTAAAACCCCTTTTATTTTAGTTGGTTTTCTTTTCCTGGCATCAGGAATGAGCTTCTCTCTGTTATTATCCAATATGCAATATCTTATCATTGCAGCTCTTATAACTACAACTGTCATGGTTTCTGCGTCATTCCCCCTTACTATAACATTCATAATGGATTTCTATCCTACTTATGTGAGGTAATTATAATATTTTATAATGAAAATTTTAAATGTGAACTATTGAAAACCATAGACTGTCATGGCAATCATTGTCTGATTATATCGACGTCGTTTTTTGAAAAAGGCTTAAGCGCCAGAAATTCAAAATTTAGGTTTCAATTGATTTTGGGACGTAAACACCATCCATACCCGCTCACGGTATAAAAAAAAAATTGGAAATGGTCTAAAAATCTACTATTGATGACGTAACCACCAAATACTAATAACTCTCAGTCCTCACTCTGGCCTTAACCAGTATTAGAATCCTTTAAAATATATTGTAATTATAAAGGTTTTGCCTACAATAAAGAATAAATTAAAATAAAAATATTTTATTATTTTGGAAAAAGTCATTTCATATGTTTCCTGTAAAGTTTGCTAAATGGCGCTTATGTCTTTTTCAAAAAAACGACATCGACATGAATAGTTAATTTTAAATTTATTAATTAGTTATGTAAGTCTGTCCATCTATTCCTTGGGCAGGTTCACAACCTTGGATGTGCTAGACTTTGTTGGCTCTTCTACTTCAATTATCTTTCTATCATCTATGACAGCTTCCTCATCGTTGTCTAATTTTAAGATGTAAAAGTGAATTTGGTAACAAGCAGACAGAAATTAATTTGTTTAGCACATTATTGTACTACATGTTTTGTAAACTACTGTAGGGAACATTGTCATCATAATCACTCCTTGCATACTGCTCAAGCAATGAAAGATGCCTTTCAGTACATCCTGGATTAAGCTTAACGATCCTTAACTGTTTATCTTCTTATGTTCCTTTCCAGACCTCTCTTTGCATAAAATTCTCATGCTCCTTTTTCCAATGTATGTAGTGGTCTTCCTCTGGGCATTCTCCCGTCAACCTTAGCCTCATATCTCATCGTATCAAGATGATTGTTTCACATTCTTGAAAAGTGCCCAATCCACCTTATACAGTTTTCTTCAATAACCTTTTCTGCGGGCTCAACAAGTTTTTATATGGTAGTTGTATTACGGAAGTGGTCTCTTCAAGTCTTTCCTTCTATCTTTCTAAGGAATCTCATCTCATTTCTGAAGCTTGTATTTTGCATTTATACTTCATAGTCGCTGACCTTGATTCGGATAAATAAGCTAATCAGGAGAGAAACATAGATTTTCATACCTTCAATTTTGTATTCTTGGAGACTTCTTATTTATTCAGAAAGTTTTTATTTACAGCATAGAGCATCATTCCAGCTGAGTTCATTCCCTCTTTGATCTCATTATCGATGGTTCTGTTCTCACACAAGAGGGCTCCTGTATATTTAAAGCTTTAATGTGTTCGATGGGTTTGTATTTAATAATTATTACTCTTGTTTCTCTTCTTGTTTATCAGGATTTATCTCCATATTGATTTTTTTAAATTCTCCTTGAAGAATCCTAATATTATAAATCAAATCCCTGGCGTAGTTGACAAGAACTAAAATATCAACAGCGAAGGCCATCAAAGAATAGGTGGCTGGTTGGAAGTATTTAAATCAAAATTGGAAACTTCTTATCTGAGTTGGCCTGAAATAGCAGAATCAGGAAATAGAATACACAGAAGAGGGCTTAAGCTGCAACCCTGTCTTATCCTAAGATTGGTTCTAAACTCTTTGGAGTAATGATTGGATATTCTCAATGTATTAATGTTTTCCTAAAAAATCATTACTGCCAAAATTAGTGCTTTGTTAACACCTCTATCTCCCAGAACATTGCGGATGTCCTCCTACTTAATTCTGTCGAAAGCTTTTGTGAGGTCAACGAAGCACACGGTTAGTTCCTTGCCTTTTTCGATTACTTTTCCAATGATCTGTCTCATATTGAGGATTAGAACCTTGAATGCTCCTATTTTCTTTAAAATCATATATGTTCCTCCTCAAGCTGTGGTTGCACTTTTAGTCGTAATCTTTTCTCCAGAGTTATAGAATATATTTTACTTGAGATACTCAACAAAGATGTAAAAGTGAATTTGGTAACAAGCAGACAGAAATTAATTTGTTTAGCACATTACTGTACTACATGTTTTGTAAACTACTGTAGGGAACATTGTCATCATAATCACTCCTTGCATACTTCTCAAGCAATGAAAGATGCCTTTCAGTACATCCTGGATTAAGCTTAACGATCCTTAACTGTTTATCTTCTTATGTTCCTTTCCAGACCTCTCTTTGCATAAAATTCTCATGCTCCTTTTTCCAATGTATGTCGTGGTCTTCCTCTGGGCATTCTCCCGTCAACCTTAGCCTCATATCTCATCGTATCAAGATGATTGTTTCACATTCTTGAAAAGTGCCCAATCCACCTTATACAGTTTTCTTCAATAACCTTTCTGCGGGCTCAACAAGTTTTTATATGGTAGTTGTATTACGGAAGTGGTCTCTTCAAGTCTTTCCTTCTATCTTTCTAAGGAATCTCATCTCATTTCTGAAGCTTGTATTTTGCATTTATACTTCATAGTCGCTGACCTTGATTCGGATAAATAAGCTAATCAGGAGAGAAACATAGATTTTCATACCTTCAATTTTGTATTCTTGGAGACTTCTTATTTATTCAGAAAGTTTTTATTTACAGCATAGAGCATCATTCCAGCTGAGTTCATTCCCTCTTTGATCTCATTATCGATGGTTCTGTTCTCACACAAGAGGGCTCCTGTATATTTAAAGCTTTAATGTGTTCGATGGGTTTGTATTTAATAATTATTACTCTTGTTTCTCTTCTTGTTTATCAGGATTTATCTCCATATTGATTTTTTTAAATTCTCCTTGAAGAATCCTAATATTATAAATCAAATCCCTGACGTAGTTGACAAGAACTAAAATATCAACAGCGAAGGCCATCAAAGAATAGGTGGCTGGTTGGAAGTATTTAAATAAAAATTGGAAACTTCTTATCTGAGTTGGCCTGAAATAGCAGAATCAGGAAATAGAATACACAGAAGAGGGCATAAGCTGCAACCCTGTCTTATCCTAAGATTGGTTCTAAACTCTTTGGAGTAATGATTGGATATTCTCAATGTATTAATGTTTTCCTAAAAAATCATTACTGCCAAAATTAGTGCTTTGTTAACACCTCTATCTCCCAGAACATTGCGGATGTCCTCCTACTTAATTCCGTCGAAAGCTTTTGTGAGGTCAACGAAGCACACGGTTAGTTCCTTGCCTTTTTCGATTACTTTTCCAATGATCTGTCTCATATCGAAGATTAGAACCTTGAATGCTCCTATTTTCTTTAAAATCATATATGTTCCTCCTCAAGCTGTGGTTGCACTTTTAGTCGTAATCTTTTCTCCAGAGTTATAGAATATATTTTACTTGAGATACTCAACAAAGGACATTTACCCTGATGATTCTGACATTTTCTGTTGTCATCTTTTTTGAATAGAAGGAATTAATATGACAACTTCCCAAGCCGTCAAAGTATTTTTTTTCTTCCTTAACAACTTTAGGAGTTGAAGTAAAATATTGTTTCTTCTCTCTCTTATATATCATCTAACATTTTCAAGGTTATGTCATCTTGTCCTTATTCCCAAACTTCATTGCCACTATCACATCTTCTTATTCATCTTCAGAGATGTAACCATCTTCTTCCCGTTGGTGATCCTGGTCTTCTTCCAGCAATGGGTAAGTGTCTTTGCCTTGAAGTAACTCCATAAAGTGGTTTTATTCTCCGTCTTTCCATAATTTCATCTTATTTTCAGAGAACGGTCCCTTTCTTATCTTTGATGAACTGATGTACTGGCTTTTCGTTCCTCATCTGTTCCTCAATCAGTAGAATAGCTTCTGGCATGCTTTTGTGTCCTCTTCAAGGTTTCTCCTGAAGTCTTCCCAGTTCTTCTTTCTCTGCATTACTACCGTCTTTTTCACTTCCTTCCTCTTATTTACTAGATATGAGATGCTGCTTCCAGAGTATCTTCTTCTCTTTAACTGTTTTTTGAATGTCTGGTCCACCAAGTAGTTCTGTGTCTCTTATTTCCAAATGTGGTTGTTCCACGAATCTCAGAATAAAGATAAATTCTTTTCAGTCCCTTCCAACAAATTTCACTTTCCTATTTTTCACTTCAAATATGCTGCATACATTTATTTGAATTGGTTTTAAGTTCATGTAAATATTGGATAAGAATCAGTTTTTATTTTATTTTTCATGCTTATTTGATTTATATTTTTAATTAATTACTCAATACCTCTTCAATCGTACTTTGTTATGATTATTTTCAATTCATTAAATTAATTTTAAGGTCTACTGCCAGTGCTGTAACAATGATATTTGGAAGATTAGGTGCATCAGGTGGAAATCAAATAATGGGACTACTGTATGACAACCATTGTGAAAAAGCATTTTATGGAATAACTGCTATTCTTGCAGGTAACTGAAACTTGCAGTAATGATTTTTTTTAGTCTATAAAATAATAAATTCTGATAATATTTTTAGAAGCTTATTTCAATTATTTTTTTTTTCATTCTTATCTTTTAGCTACTGCCACCCTGTGTTTATTCATTCCTTCTAAAAAGAATCACTGAGGATGAAGATTGAATATATATCCAGGAAAGCAAACTATCTATTTTGATAAACCACTATATTTAAACTTTTGTATATATTTTTACACAATTGTAAATAATGGTTACTTTTTTGTTGGTGATCAGTCAAAATAGAACAAAATAATTAGTTTGTATTTTATTTATTCTGACAACCAACATTGTATAATTGTAAATAAAATCATAAAAAAACTTTCTTGTTTTTTCTACTAGCTTTGAGTAAATTATAATCTGGTTCAAACATTTAAGCTTGAATTGTTTATTACTACCTATTCCAAATCACCAACAAGATCCTTTTTCAACCTTAATATCTGTTGGGTATCGACTATTGCAATAATACTAATAATAATAAGCTATAGCTGCTGTGCAATTGCCGAAAAATCAGTTCTTCCATAGAGTTTAGCATCAAAATGGCTCAGAAGATTTTGATAAAACTTACACGATCTACATCCCCGAGAAAAAGGAAGATAAAACTTATGACCGAAAAAATATTTTATTTGCGAATAACTCGAGAAGGTACATTTTTCGTCGATTATACAAATGCTCATTTGAAAAATAATCAAATTCCCTACAAAACAAAACAAAAAAAAATCATCTAATGTGGGCTCAAGGAGTCGAGAAAAAAAAATTTAAATACCTTGAAACTGTTTTATTTTATATCTTGAGTTTGAAAAGTGACATTGACATGTTTTTTCCAGCAAAACATTTGTTTTTCAAAGGACATCAAAGGAAAAGTATTAACATTAAAAATAATTGCTTTTCGGTCAAATGAATTTAAAAAAGTATTTAAATTATAAAATAAACTAGCAGTATGGATTTTTTCATGCAAAAAATGATGACAGACTTTGATTCAGCACTCCAAAAACCATAATTATTAAAATATCATCGAAAACAAAAAAAAATTTTTTTTAGTTCCAAGGATGCTGAAAATTTTGGAGCCATGAAAATTTATGTTTAGATTTGAAGTTCTGTATTTCCTCTCCTCTTTATAATAGTTTGGAAGACAAAAGTTATGACAGAAAGAATATTTTAATGGCGAATAACTCAAGAAGGATACATTTTTTGTAGAATATACAAATGCTCATTTGAAAGATGATGAAACATTTAACATGTATAACTGAATTTTTGTAAATCTGAGATGCTACTACAGATACTATAGCAGTTTTTTAAGCGACATTGATAAATTTGTTTGAAAAATAAAATAAAATATTGAAATATCTTTCTAGAAATTTATTTTTCTTATGAATAAAACGATTTTTCTTGTTTTTTATCAGTTATTTAAAATCTATGATTTTTGTTCAGTTTTGTTTGTCCTACACTCCTTCAACTTTCAAATTCAATATGACCAATAGATGAACAGTTCTTATAACTTGTCAATTCAGTAACTACCACAGTTGCTAATTATATTTTTTAACAAAACCTTATATTTGAATATGTACATTAAGCAGAGTACTTATTATTTTACAGAAAAATAAAATAAATTAACTTGAAACATATAAAAACCTTACTATAATTCATTTCTTTCTAAAATGAAAACTCAACATAAAAGTTATCAAATAAATAAATATTTAATATTCAAAATAAAGCAGTTTATTTACAAAAGGAATCAATAACTGAACTGACAATTCTGTTGGTTTATTATTTTTAAAAATGAACCTCTGTGATCAACCAAGAAAAAAAATATCAATCTCTCAAAATTTGAAGTTTTACCCTTCAAGATACATATAATCCAAAAATTGAATAAAAAAAAATCCATCCATTATAAAATGTTTTTGAATCATTATACCAAAGCCTCAAAAAAAATAAAAATAATTTCATGTATTTTTTTTTATTTTAACTGTTTGGAAATAAACCATAGTGTTATAATTAGTAGTATTTTTTCTATTTAATTAATTAGCTAATTTTTTTTTCTCTTATTCAGAGAGTGATTCCTCCTCAAACCAGTTGGAGATACTGAACTAGTAACTATACCTTTTATGTGCCAATCAGTTTTTGTTGTAAATTCATTCTTCATGTTTGAACAAAAACATTTTATGTGATAAAAGAGGTGGTAAATTAATTTCAGGTAACCAAATGAACTCAGTAGTACAGATAACTGGTTGACAACTGGGATTACAAAGGGAAGCATACATATCTTATCAACCTCAAGTGTCTCTTAACAATTAATAATCCCTCTTGAGTAGTAGGTTCTCAGATTTACAAAAAATCAGTTATACATGTTAAATTTTTCCATTGAATTAAAATGAATACAGATTTCACTATTTATTACTTTTTTGTACTGGTTTGTAGCTTCATGTGTTTTGGAGATGAGGGAGTCTTTAAAAGCAGTAATAAATAACTTGATAATAATTTTGTGATAATATTCAGAAGCATTAATATCCTTCATCAAATGTGATTATGTGGACTACTGATTACAGGTAATTGCAGACAAACATTGTACAATATTGATGTGCCGAGCATTGAACATTTTAGAGATCTCGTAAACAAATTCTTTAACAAAACTTTGAAGGTGGCTCAAAACACTGATCCACTTTCGACCAATCATATTGATTTGAAATACAATGCCTATGGAATTGAGTAAGTAAGGAATACATAGATTTAATCAAGTTTTTCAAACTAAATTTAATACATATTTTTTATAGTTTTATAAGTTGTATATTGTATTGCTCCTCTCTCCTTTTATATTTTGTGTGATTGCAGAGGCATCCCAGTGATGTTGATATTGCCAGTATAAGTTAGAAGTTCATTGAATCTTTTAACAACCGTTCCAATCAGTTGAATTCCCAAATCTTCTATTTCTTTCTCTCATGATAAATTAAACATACATAAAATAAGTAAGCCGATGCATTATACGGTTGTACACATTGATTTGATGGGAAGTTAGATGACTTACATCCCTGGATTTGAACCCCAAATTCTTTTAAAAAAAAAAAAACCTGTACCACTACAACCCATGAAGGGTCTTGGGTTAAGTATTAGGTAAGGACCGTACTGTTTCTAAGCCAACAGTTGTGCAAGGAGGTGATTTGGCCGAAATCACGCTCAACCCACCAGGTTTTTCCCCCAATTAAAGGTACCCACTTTATAGAGGCCGGGTGAGCCCCAGGAGAGTCTTCCGATCCCACAGGGTCGATCCACGTCTGATAACAGAATAAATAATCATCTGCCACAGCCGCTCTTGAACCCGGAACCGGGAGCATAGTAATACAGTGTCTTACCGCTGAGCTACTCAGCTCCGAACCCCAAATTTTTATATCACTCTAATATCAAAGAGTGTCTTCGAAGCAATACTAAGTTCTCTAGGATAATAAAATATTTAGAAAACCCCTATCAGCTTTTACTTATTGATATTTGCTACAATGTAATATAAAATCAATCTAAAAGCCACAAATAGGTGCTATTGAATTATCTACCAACTTCTACAATGAATCTTAAAATAAAAAATTTATCTATGCTGCCTTTACTGCTTCAAATTTTCATTGGTATCAAAAATTCTCTTTTTACATGGAAGGAATCAATTTCATCAACAAGATGTTTGACAAGTTTTTGTATTGACGTTGAATATGATATATCCCTTGATAGTTTACACATATGAGAGGATCTCCTTTTTTGAGTATAGAACCAATAATATTCTATCTCCTCATTGTTGTATTGGCTTCCTACTCATATATTGTGACAAACCTTTACCAAGTTAGGTCCTCCATTCTTGAATATTTCAGCTGGCAGATGAACGATTTAAGGTGCCATATGACTCCTCACTCTGGTTACAGTTTCTACTACTTCCTCATCATCTGATGGTTTTGGAAATGCTGTGTACTTGACTTGAATACAACAGTAGAAATCATTCAGCAAGTTTATCATTAGAGTTTGTGAGATACAGCAATGTCATCTGTAAAACTTAGATTAGAAAGAAAATTCCAATTTTTGACAAAGCTTATGTTTTTCGAATGCAACTTCTGGGATACATAGTATAATATAGACAGTTAAAAAGAAAAACTAAGAGTGGGAAACCTACCTAACTCTTCGATTTCTGAAGAAAAAAAAATTGTTATTTCCTAATAATACATATTTATAATTGGAGCAGCTATTATTTTCTAACGAAACATATTTATAATTGGACCAGCTATTATTGATAGCTTTTTAATATTTTATGATAACCGTACATATGATACCTGTATATTTATAGGGTAATTTAGATTAAAAATCTTTGGACCTTATAAATAATAATTCTTTTTGAAAAAATAGGGCTGAAGAATACTATGTTTTTATCACTGAATGCATGTTACAGAAGTGAAGGATACCTAGATGACTTATTGGTGTCAGGAGCATCTTCAGCCAAATTAAATAACTTACATATCGATGACAATGTCTCTCTACGATTTGATATAGATGTTACATTGAAAAATATTCAATTTCTAAGCTCTTTCAGTCTAAACTTTAATATGCTAACCATGTTACCTATAAATGGGGATGGAGAAATTGGGTATGTATAATGTTTATACAATATTAAATCAGGTCTTTATGTAATAGAAAATCTTATTAAAAATTTATTGTTGATAGTACTTTCAGAATTTATTTTATTCATTCTCTAAATATAAAAAAACAAACCCAACAAAATATATTAATAATTATGTTTTCTAAATATGGATCATTCTCATGATACTTTTTACACGGCTCTAATTATTATTGAGCAGGCTTTAATTTTGGTTTATATTATTGGTGAATACACCTTACCATTAGTAAACAGTAAATGGTCAAAATATTTACATTTAAAGTAAATTTTAAAATTCAAAATATGTTCCTGCCCACATTGGCATTGATACATTGATGGAAAAAAAAAATCCTAGTCCAAATCGAAAGTCGCACTTATAAAGGAAGTGTGCTATTTAAAAAAAATGAATGACATACAAATATTTAAACATTTTCAATGTTTATGAAGTCATCAAGAACTTAAGTCTCCAGGGTATGATGAAAACGAGTGCTCAAGTATGTTTCCACTATGATTTCCGTCATAGGTTCAGTTTGATACAAATTCTCTGGATCCAGGGTAAATCTGCTACATTATGTGATATTGCATCGTCAAAGGTCAGGGTTACCACCTTATAAATGGATATTACCTGAAATAATAGTGGTAGCATACTTGAGCTCTCATTTTCACCATTCCCTGGATATATAAGTTCTTGATGACCTACTAAATTTTAACCACAATTTACTTACAATGTAAATATTTTGACCAGTCACGATTTACTAATGGTAGGTGTACTCACCAATAAGAATATACTCAAAAATTGGATTCAACTCCATAATGATTAAAGGGATGTAAAAACAATTTCGAATTCAAAAGATGCAAATTTGGCAAGTCTCATGAGAATGACCCAGATCCTACTTGATCGAGTTAAAGTTATATATTCAACTAGTACATGAATCCACTCAGAAATTATTTGTTTTCATTATATATTTCAGACATAGACACAAGTATCTCTGTTCATATATATAATAAGTTTATTGAATTATTAGTCAAATTGTTAAATGATTAGTCTTTACAAGACAACCGATGATGAATTAATTACTGATTCAAAGATTAGGCTACCGACCTATTAAAATCTGAGTGTGAAGATTGAAATTCATAGGCTAATTTATTGAAATCATTATTCAATAATGATGCAAATAAGAATAGTCACATTTTATATTTTTTTTTATATGTTTAAAGCACTGCTATTTCGGGACTTCGATTTTCAATACAATCATCCTTTAAAGAATTGATGGATAAAAGAATTCAAATATCTGATTTTCAATTTGATTGCAGTGTTGGTGATGTGAAGGTAAATCATAGCTTTTTTAAAAGTTATCAGAAATTAGAAAAATTCTAATATATTTTACTTTTTGCTTTTAAAGGTGGATATAAGCAGCATATTCAACAACACATATTTAGCAGCATACACAAGCCATGTGTTGTCAAATTTAGTTCCACTTCTTCTTAATGATTTTCCTCCACTCAAAACATATGGAAGCATTGGTTTAATGGCAGCTTTAAACGGTTTACTGTGCGACCAAGCTATCACACTTGAGACAGTGATTACATTCATGGAGAAATTTATACAATAAACAAAAAATAAATAATTTTGCAACAGCTACTTTATTACTACTTTTGTTTCAATATTTTTTTAGCACAACAGAAGATATATTTGATTTCTTGTCTTAATTAAATTCATTATTCAAAAATGTTTTATAATACTGATTTATATTACATCTAATTTAATATGTATAATAATACCAAACTGTATTTTGAATTGCTTATTTTTGAATTTTTGTGTTTTTAGAACTGAAGATGAATATATAACATTCGAAACTAGTTTTCAACATATGGCAAATAACAGTTTGTAAGTTTTACTTTAGTTTATTCCCATTTACAAGCAGTCCACGAAATGATTTTTTTTTTTTTTGACACTATAAAAAAAGATTAAAACTCACATTATTAATTGATACTTTTTTTTATTTTTATACAAAAACACTCAATAACAGAAATGGCCAAACTGGACGGTTCACTCAAACCAGATTATTTGATTTCAATAATGATAAATCATATATTTTTTCTGCTTATAAAAAAAAAATACACAGTTTAAGTTGAATTTATTTATAATAATCATTGCAAACTAATTAATTAGTTCTCATCACCATCAAAATTTAAATTTTCACCACCAGATATTCACCACTTTAATAGATGTTTCTTTAATAACTAATTCTAAATTGGTTTTCTAAATATATTTTTTTAGTTAAAAATTGCATTCTCAGTGCCACCAAATGTGCTTTATTCCCAGGCAAAACTAATATAAAAATCAGTACTTTTCAGGAGAGCAAAAAAAACTGTTGTATTCTTCTGCGTATTCTATATCCTTATATGCGTATTATCCTTTGATAATTTGAATGTTTTTGTTGGTTCAGCATTTATCAACAGAAAAAATTAAAATTATCGAATGTGTCCTTTGTACACAGGATACAACAGGCTTTTTTTGCTTTCCTGAAAAGTAATGATTTTTATATTCGTTAGTTTAGCATGGAAATGAAGGTATGACATTGGCTTGTGGCGGAACTGCCCACTGTTAGCACTTCTGTTTTAAGCCAGAACTATAACATATAGGCTTCGAAGATCTTTATGGATACTTTTATTTGTGGTATAATAACGAGGATAGAGGATTATCTGAAGGACTTTGAAAAGTAAGGATTGGCTATGGGAAGAATTTTAAAGTTTTGTAAAGCCCCCTAAAAATTGAATTACAAATATCAAGCGTATTTGTTCAAAAATTCTAAATATAAAAAAAGTGTTTCTGTTTATTTTTTAAATCTTATATTTATTTTTCCCTGTTCCTAGGGAAGTCTTCAGTAGCCTCTAGTCTAAGATTGTAACACTGAAAGAAAAGGTTCAATAAAATATGTCACATTTAAAAAATAAGTAGGTAAATAAATGTAATTATTTTAAAAGGTGTAAGTGATAAAAGTCATTTTTGTACAAAGAATATATATTCTAATTTATAGCATATGTGCTTATAATATTTTGTACAAAGTAAAATTTATAATTAAGTTATTGACATATTTACAATTTACATTATATACATTTCTATTTACATAGTTCAGCACTGAAGAAGATACAACACTTTATTTAACCTTTTTATGAATCAAGCATTATCTGTTGCATTGGTTAATGACATCTGATTCCAACCAATATCGTGAGTTGATATAATCATTCAATTTGTCTTCCCGAAAAACAACTTTAAAGGTAAGCAAAGTAGAAGCTAAAACTTTCTCAATTAGTAACTCAGTTATCCTAAGCCAGTCAACTGTATCCAAATGATCTGCAAGACTGATCTCGCTATCTACTTTTGGTGGTTTGATAAGTCTTAACAATGTTGAAACAACCTCAGGACATCCTAAGTCATCACAATACCTTCTGAAAAATAAGAGGAGATCTTTTGCAGTTGAACAGGATTGTAATGTGAAAGGTTTTAGTCTGCATTTCATACTTCGCTGAGTAAAAAAGTTAAGGAAATTAGGATCATCATAACCATCTGGCCAAAAATTAGAATTTCTTAATTCTTTGGCGTGAAGCTTAAATTCACAAGCAGTACCATAGTAATTATGTTTGAAACAATCAGCTATTTCCTTCACAATGAAATCAACCAACTGATTATAGAAAAATATTGCATTATTAGGAGAGAGCAAAGCGACATCTAGTTCATCATGAAAATATCTATCTTGACGAAAGAAATCAAATAATTTGTAAACAAAAATTTCCATAACATTACAATAAGGCTTAACTTTTAAATTACATAAGTATATATTTCTAGCCATATTACTTAAGGTATTGGTCAATGAATTGGTATTTTTCCATAATAACTGTTCAAAAAACGTAACTTTATTGACATCAGGTGATTCCACTTCATTAAGATGACTTCCAATATTTAAAATTGCAACTGGAATCGGATGATTTATTAATCCCAACAATTTTTCCATACGTCTCTTCAGCTCTACAGACGTTTCCCAGCCACTGGCAGTGATGAGCAAAAGTGAAGTTAAATTTTTACACTGTTCAATATCAACAATGCCTTCAGTTATTATAATCTTTGAAAAAACAGTAACACCATTAGATGCCAATCTTACATCAACATTACCATCATCAGAACCTTCCTTATTTGAAAAAGCTTCTTTGCACCAAATTCTAAATTTCATTGAAAAAGTAGAACCTTCTTCTATAGGAGGTGGAACTGCAAACACAAGCTTCCAGAAGATTGGTACAGGCTGTGCCACATTACCCCATTTGTTAGCATGCCGAACAGAGGTTTCACCCAATATGTTGATCAACTTCCTTTTAATATTGTTAACATTCTTATCAAGTTTATCGACAATGTCCGTATGTAGAATCAACTGAACCATTAAAGTAGCCTTCTTTCTTTCTCTAAGCCTTTCTGAAGTTTTAATAAAATGTTTTTTTAAAGGACAACCCCATATTTTAAGATGGCTCTCAGCTGAAACATTGCAGATTACTAGAGCTTCTGCAGCTTTCATTGCTTTTATTTTTGTAACTTTTTTCTGCCATAACCTCAAATATTTTCGAGCGGATATTTTCTTTAAATTTTCGGCCAGTTTCTTACGTAATTTGGGTAACGCTCCATCTTCATCAACTGTAGGAGTTTTAATCTCTAGCTCAACTGTATATTTAGTGCCAGTACTCTCTTTTGAAAAAGAAAACTTATGTTGCTGGATCGGAATGACTGGAGATTTTAGAACTGTTGAAATAGAAGCAATTCCAACAGATCTAGCTGGATTTAAAAACGAACCTTGAACAAAAGGATTAAACTTGGGTAGAGTTTTCAAATCCTCTGCTTGTGGAGATGGAATTTTCATTTCACTTGCGTTAGTATTAACAGATGATTTGGAGGACAAACTGGAAGAAGTACTGTTAAATGATATAGCAGATTCATTGCTAGATTCATCAATATTGTTAACTTTTGGTTCAGTGTCACTGATAGCATCAATTGCTGCAGAAGTATCAGTAGCATCCTCATACTCATCATCAATTTCTGTATTATCTTCTCCAGTATCAGTAAAATGAAATTTCATTTCTTGTTGTGGACTAAGGTTGATTCGTGGAGAAAGATCAACCTTCTCTTTTTCTATAACCATAACTTCAGAAACATTAGTATCTAAAGCACCTTTCAATCTTGTGATTTGCACATTCCTTGCAACAGTATCAAACAGCATCTTCTCTTCTTGATCTGATGCATCAATCGCATCAGGATTTAAAATTCCTTCTTCATTAAAACTATTATGAACAAAATGTTCCAGAGAAATTGGAAGCTGCTTATCAGCACCAACGACTGCTTGAGCTACTGGTATTCTTTTCCTAATAACTAAAGATGAAGGCGTTTTAATTGCATAAACATTTTCAGGGATAAAAAAATCATTTCTTGATATCCTAAAGTTTTTTTCATCTTTGCTCAGGGTGAGACCTAAAGAATCACAGAATGAAACACATTCACTGATTGAATCTAATTTCAGCATTCCCATTATAAAAGTGACAGAAATATTTGACACTTTATTAGGTACAGCATATGCCTTGACTATGGTGTTTAATGCTTGAACTCTTAAGTGGTGAAAGAAACGCTGCATTAAACAAGCATTTAGGTATGTTGTATGTTTAATAAGCCTGAAATAAGTTGAAAACATATTGTTACTATATGCCAAATGGATTTTCACAGCTTCTTTAACTTCATGAGACTGTTTTAAGCTGTGTGTATATCTCCTGTAATCAGACATTAATAAGCCACTATTGAGTTTTAAGAGTATCATATATGCATTGAATTCTGCTTCATTTGGGCATGTTATACCTTCCCTATGAAGGTCTTCATACATATGGATAAGCGATTGAAGGCAGTTAACAAGTGTCTCTGTGTTTATTTTATCATCAAAATGACTTTTACTAGTTCCCCAGAGTCTGTCATAACAAGCAATGTGAAACCTAGCACACTGTTCTAAAATAGTTACAATGTTGATACTACATAGTTGTTGCTGTATTATATCCTTCCTGATGGCTCTTAGACGACCCCAACAAAAGTCATACCAATTTGCATGATTTTCATCATTCACCTCATCCATTCTAGACATAATATAATTTATGATATATGACATTGTCATGGTCAGCACTGGTTCTGGCCTCAGCTCATGAGGAAGAGGCTCATCTTGATCAGCTGAACTTCTAGTATACTCTTTTACAGCTTTTGAATGATCCATTCTACCATTTCTAAGAGATTCATACGGGGACACAATCACATTCACATCTCGCATTAGCCTTTCCTTTTCTGGGCACATATCAGGGCAAATTCCTTTTACAACATCTGATGCATCTATTTTTCCAGTTTTTTCCAACTTCATTCTGAGATACCGATCTCTTTCTTCTAAAATGTCTAATTTATCTTTCAATGTTTTTGCAACGCGTGATTGAAAAGGAATATCTTTAACTAAAGAAATTGCTTTATTATCATCAGTCTTAACATCTTCATCTTCTTCCTCTAACCTACTAGTTTTTTTAGGAGGGGCATCTGTACTCTTGAAATTAGCTTTGGTTTTAGTTGACTTTCTAGATTTTTCTGTGTTTTCATCTTCAGCATACCAGTTTAGTTCATCATTAATATCAGCTTCTTCTGTTCCATAAAGATCATGATGATCAGTAAATTCAACTTTTAGTGGTAGATCTTTCCATGACGTACCCTGAAGCAAGGCTCGCTCAGCTTGTTCTGGAGTTTCAAATGTGATTACACAATAGTTATTATGAATTGTTAATCTCGTAATGGACCCAAACTTAGAAAAATGCCCTCTTATGACACGTCTTTTCAGGAATCCAGGGGGTACTTCACTCACAATGATGTGGTTTCCTCCAGCCATTTTAGACTGTAATAGTGAGCCTGAAAAACACACAAACTATTACATACATAAATTATTTTTAACATTACTTCGAGCATTATAACTAAACAGAGCTATTAAAAAATGATTAAAAGGATAAGAAAGCAAGAAATATAAAAGTTTTAAATTAAAACAAAAGTGCTTAGTTGGATCACAAACAAGCAATAATTAATATCCTTTAGCTAAAATTTAAGTTACTACCACAGTTTCGTTACCCCAGCATGGTGGCTGCCCACTAGTCTAGATCACAAGACCTTACTTGTTTGCTTGTCGAAACTAGCCAAGTAATTAAATTTAAGTTATGGTAAGAGCCCAATCTCAACTGAAAAGGATCCGTAGGGGTTTTTTTTATCTCTAGAGCAAGTCGAAGTCGACAGCTGTGATCTAATTAAAGTAGTAATAATTTTAATAATCACTAATGATCTCAATGAATACAAATTTCTAACACTGCCACATAAATTTGCATAAATATGAATTAGGTTGTAGCCCAAAACTGACTTATCTACCTAAATACTGTTGTTTGCATAAAATAATTATTCTATCACTCCCCAAAACAAATAATTTATAACAGGTTTGGTACAATCGGCTAGTTTCAGTATGCACAGGGAGGTCAAAGCTGCTATACTGGAGTAGTGAAACTTGAATTTTACCAAATTTAATACTAGATTACAATAAAAATAAAGTTCCATGGCATAATAAAACTATTAATAGCATTAAATTAAATTAATTTGAATATATATCACATTAAGAAATTCTTTTTTAGAAAGAATAGTGAAGGGCCAGCTGACAGTCCTCAACAAGAACAACATACTTGATATATTACCAAAATTAGTGAGAGCCAAAGCATAAATAGATAAACAGAGTTTCTATGCACTTATTTTCTCATAAACCATTTAACATAATTCTTATAAATCAGGAGAATAAACTAATATAGAAAATTATATCATTATACATATAAACTGACAAATTCAGAATAAACTACACAATAAATTCTACATATCCATGACAGGAACAATATTAAAGGACACTAAATATTTGTATAGTTAAACAAAAAGTATCACTATAATGAGTCAGAGTCCTTACAATTAATGCTGAGGTGTTTGGGTAAAAGGGTACAAGTAATTTTTTTGTGATTATGGGTTTAGGTTACATTTTATCCTTTAAAATGAAGTTTACCTATGAGAAAAAGGATATAAGTCAATGAAAGAGTGTTCACATAGAACATGGACACTGTTCCATTGACTTATATCCTTTTTATTAAAGGTAAACTCCATTATAAAAAACAAACTATAACATAAACCCAGTGTCACAAAAAAAAAAAAAAAAGACTTACCTCTTTACCCAAAAAACACAAAATTTTTAATAGCTAAAATACACAAAGTGTAGGAAAAATAGGGCAAAAGGTGAAATTTATTCAATAGCAAAAATACAAAATAAATCGTACATGAATAGCACCATAAATAAAATCAAAAAGAGATTCTATTAATACCCAGTCTAGATATTTTAATTTATATTATACCTGTCAAGATACTTCATTCAAATAATTGGGCTAGTTGAAACTAATAAACAAATCATATACATTAATTTTTTTTTAGCACCAAATAGGAGTAGAGATTGTTAGGGTTTGTAAACAGTTTGAAACCTTTTTGTTTACACGTGCATGAATGAAACAAACCGTTAGTAGTATTCTAAGAGGTAGAAATCAACACTGTAGTTACTTGAAAAAAAAAGAAGATTTGTAGTTATTCATAATTCACTGCACCCCATTATTTTTATTTTTGCCATTTTTACAATTAGTAAATGTAGGAGACATTAAATATTCAATTTATGATTATTTTTATTTAAACCAACATCAATGTTCTGAATGGATTCTGATAACATCGAATTGATAAAAACCTTTGAGAAGGTTACAGTGTGTTCAAAAAATAAAAGTGTTTAAAACGGAGTCATATTGTAAATCTTAATAAATAGTTTCGTGCTCACAAATCATCGCGTTATTAATAAAATAATCCTACAGTTGGTGACCTTGACCTTATTTGTGACAGTTTTCCGAGCTAAAATGAGTGATCGCGAGAACAGCGAAGGTGAACATGTGGCCGAAGCTAACACTTCTAATCCCTCCGGAAATATTTCTTCCCAACGAAGCCAAGAAGGTGAAAACAGACACAATTTTATCGATCGGGTAAGCGTAAAAATTCCTCCTTTTTGGGTTGAAAAACCTGAAATTTGGTTATATCAAGTTGAAGCCCAGTTCACGATCAACCGGATCACAACCAACAAGATAGAAGCCTTTCAAAAGAAGTAGCGCAATTTCGCAAAATGATCGAAGCGATGCAAACGCGGGGCAGATCTGAAGACAGATGAGAGCACAGCACGAGGAGCCGAAACCGCAGTCGCAGCAAAGGCAAATATAATCCTAAAGGTAAATATTGATTTTATCATTTCCGTTTCGGCAGTAAATGTCGACCCGATAAATGTCAGTAGCCTTGCTAATAGAAAACGCAAAAGTCGGAAAACTTGGACCAGCAGCCGAAGTGGCGGCAGCTTCGGTTGTTACGGATATGCGCAGATGCCGTCTATTTGTCAATGATCGCAGAACCGGACTGCGTTTTCTGGTTGATAGTGGTGCAGAAGTATCAATAATACCGCCACTACAAAAACTTACTATGGTATCACTCGGCGAATGTCACGTCCTTATCAAAGGGGGGGTGGCCTCAGTAAGGTTATAGCCCCACCCATCACCAGTTGCCACCATTCTTCCCCTTTTTCCTGATTTTTGAAAACCGCGTATTCATTGCAATCATAAAAAATATTACTGCCTTAATTACATATTTAAAATAGTTAGTGCTGTCGACTTCCGGTGATCTGGGGAAGTAAGTAATAATTTAAAGGAGAGATAATTTAAATTACGGTAAGGACCCGACCTCAACTGAAAAGGAACTCTTGGGGTTTGTTTATCTCTTGAGTGAGCGTAGCGAGCGGAAATCGTCAGTTGTGATCTATTTAAAGCAGTAATAATTGAAATTACGGTATGATCCCGACTTCAACTGAAAAGGATCCCTTGCTGTTTTGTTTACTTCTTGGGCGATTTATTATTATTAATAAATAAAGTTGTGTTCATTTTTGTCTTTACTATACGATTTTGGGAACTAACTATTTTGGGAACGAAAATTCGTTTCTTCAATTCAAACATTATTATTTTAATTAAATTCCTAGTTTTGTAATTATTGTGGTTAATTTTCTGAAAAAGTAGAAGCAGTCCTGATTATCGTCTGTGGGAAACGTAAATATTATGTATATTTCGGTAATTATTTACCAGAAAGAAGTGAAATTATATGGGAATGAATGTATAAGGGAAGGTAGTGGGGACGTAACCTCAATGTTAACAGTGTAAGGCCACGCCCCCTTTGATAAGGACGTGACATTCGCCGAGTGATACCCTTACTATTGATGAAACTTACAAGCTGTAGGCTGCAAATAACACCGTAACCCCTACTTATGGAAATAAAATCTTATCGCTAGACCGGGGACTTCGAAGAGAATTTCAATGGTCATTCATCATCGCAAAAGTTCGACAAGGAATCTCGGGAGCAGATTTTCTCGACAAGTTCAACCTACTGGTCGACATTAGACAAAAGCGATTAACCGGTGGTACGACAAAACTGAATATCGAGGGTGAACTCAACGCCATCACAGCCGAAGATATTATCAGCTCTGTGAGTAGCAATTCTAAATTTCAAGCAGTGTTGGCATCACACCCAAATATAACGACACCCAGATTGACACCTGTGGCGATCAAACATAACACAGTCCACAATATCGAAACGAAAGGTGTTCTAGTGTTCAGCCGCCCAAGGCAACTCAATTCAAGAAAACTCATGATAGCTAAACATGAATTCAAATTCATGTTAGATAATGATATTATCCGTTCGTCAAAGTCATTATGGGCTAGTCTGTTACACATGGTAAACGTGAAAGATGAAACATTTCGACCATGCGGTGATTATAGACGTTTACATAATCTAACTGTACCAGATCGATATCCAATCCTCCGAATCGACGAATTTCACCATATTTTCAAGGATAAAACGATTTATTCTAAGATTGATCCATTTAAAACATACTACCAAATTCCAGTCGTCGAAGAAGACAAAGATAAACCGCAATAATGACTCCTTTCGGTCTCTATGAGTTTAATGTCATGAGTTTCTGTTTGCGAAATGCTCGTTCTACATTCCAACGGTTTGTGAATGAAGTATTCCATGGCTTAGACTTCATATTTCCTTACTTGGATGACGTCTTGGTGGCATCAGCTTCTTCGGAAGAATATGAAAATCATTTAAAACAAATTTTTGAGAGACAACGCTTATGGTTTACGAATTAACATGTCTAAATCCGTTTAGGGTGTGGAAAAACTTGACTTTTTGGGTTACTACATTTCAAAACATGGATCTAAGCCGAAGTCGGACAAAATAGATGTCATTCTTAGTTACACACTGCCAGAAACTGTGCAAGATCTTCGACATTTTTTGGGTATTCTCAATTTCTATCGCCGATAGAAAGCATGCTGCACATATACAGGCTCCACTTTATGACTATCTTAAAGGAGCAAGAAAGGAAGACAGGAGAAAAATAACCTGGACAGAGAAAGCGATAGCCTGTTTCGAACAATGCAAGCAAGACCTCGCAACTACCGTCATGCTTGTTTTTCCAGATGCTCGATTCCCGCTAAAATTATGCACTGACGCTTCTAACTTAGCCATTGGAGCAGTAATCGAATAGTTTGAAGAAGATGGATTGAAAACCATAGCATTTTTTCAAAGAAACTTTCTGATGCACAGGAAATCTACAGTGCATATAATAGAGAACTGTTGGGAGTATATCTTGCAGTAAAACATTTCAAACACTTTTTGGAAGGTCGAGAATAAACCGCTGACGTTCGCGTTCAAGCAAAAATATGATAAAGCATCTCCAAGGCAACAACGGCATCTTCAGTACATATCTCAGTTCAGTACCAGAATCCATCGCATAAATGGAAATTACAATATCGTTGCTGATACTCTGTCACTAATGGAGGAAGTACATTTGCTGGATTATAATTTAATCGCAAGTGCACAATCAGAAGATGCAGAATACAAAAAGTTGTTTCTGCATGAAGATCCTCGTCTTGATTTCAAAAAACGCCAATTATCATCTAGTAAATTTCTTTGGTGCGACGTATCGACTACTAACATTCGTCCATTTCTTCCAGAAAGTTATACGACTGCTTTTCATCAAATCCACGACCTTACTCATTCTGGTATTAAATCAACATTCAAAAAAGTAACAGCTCGATTAATTTGGCCTAATATTAAAGATGATATTAGAAAATGGACCCATGTCAAATGTATCACCTGTCAAAGAAACAAAATCAATAAACACACCAAGTCTGAAATCAGCAGGTCACCGAGCCGGATGAGAGATTCGATATTTTGCATATTGATATAGTTGGACCATTATCTCCTTCGGAAGGATAATCCTACTGTATCACTATTATTGATCGATTCACCTCTTGGGTGATATAACCGCTAAATATAACCGCTGATACAGTAGCCAGAACATTATTTGAAAACTGGATCGCACGATTTGGCGTTCCGACCCGAATAATTACGGATCAAGGAAGACAATTTGAATCGGATTTATTCCGTGGCCTTACTGCAATTTGCGGCATCATAGTTCAACATACCACGGCATACCATCCTCAAGCGAATGGCAAAGTAGAGCGATTTTGGTCTAAAGCATAGGACCCTAAAGGCGGCAATCAGAGCTCACAACTCAATAAATTGAACGCTGCCAACGATACTCCCGGCACCTCTCGAATGCCAAGCGATATTCCTGGAACTCCGCTCTGCAATCCACGAATATGCCAACCACTCCATAGCTCAAATGGCTTATGGTAAATCCATCAGATTACCTGGAGAATTTTTCCAAGAATCGAAAATACCAGTGTTCGTTAAAATACCAAACTCGTTTGTGGCGAATCTTATGCGTCAAATGAATCTTCTTCGATCTCTAAATACTCACCATAAGTTATCGCACAAACTTTATGTCCACAAGGACCTTGCAACATCATCGCATGTGTTTGTCCGCGTGGATCGGACAAAGAAACCTCTGGAACCACCTTCTGATGGATCTTTTGAAGTGATATAGCGCAACCCAAAATTTTTCACACTTCGGATTAAGGACAAGGAAGTTGCCATATCGATCGATAGGTTGAAGCCCGCCTAGTTGCTGTCGGACACATCCCTGACTACAAGCGACATTCTGTTTCTAGTTGCCACAGCAGCACCTACAGTTGCAGGAATCAACGACTCAGAACCTTCTTACGAGTCTACCGACGCATTCTCGATGAGGTCGCCAGATTCGACTGCCAGTGCGGTTCGCGACGTAAATGTGAATGTAGTGTCAAAAGCAAGTGTCCGTTTAGCGTTCCTAATTCAATTGGTTCAAATGTTTTAATGTTTCTTCAAGTAACCATTTTATTGTTTTGTTTTATTATAAACTTTTAACATAACATTTTTTTTATCACATTACTTGTTTAATTTTGTCGTAACTGGATGTTAAGTTACTGAGAGGGGAGTGATGTAGGAGACATTAAATATTCAATTTATGATAATTTTTATTTAAAACAACATCAATGTTCAGGATGGATATGATGTATCGATTCTGATAACATCGAGTTGGTAAAGAACCTTCGAGAAGATTACAGTGCTAAAAAAATAAAATTGTTTAAAACGGAGTCATATTGTAAATCTTAATAAATAGTTTCGTGCTCACAAATCATCGCGTAGTTAGTAAAATAATGCTACATTAAACATAAGAAAAGTGAAAAAAAAAAATAAAAATTTTTTATAGTAATTTTAAATTCAAACAGCACAAACATATTTAAAATAAAAGTTATCTAGACCACAAACATTGGCGATCTAGCACTACTTCTAGATCTAAGATCTAGCACTACTTCTAGATCTAAGATTGATAAATGAAATAATAATAAGACAAAAGTAAATATAATAGAAACATAAAAAATATAGAATTGTAATATTAAAGAATCTTATGTTTTTATGAATGTTCTGATTACTTATCAGATAAAGTAACAAAGTAACAATTCAAATCTTTTAACAATTCAAACCATAAAGTAACAATTCAAATCTTTTTGAAACGCAAGAAAACCTCTCTTTATAAAATAGGATATTTTCAAACCTAGTCCAATTACGGGATAATATAGACGCTTTTGTTGTTTATTTGTTTCAAATCTTGAGGCGTCAGCTAAAACATGGGGTTCTACCGTTGTATCGAATGTTGCCAGAGAGACTGGTTTAACGATACCAAGGAATCTGTATACAGATTTTTTGGAGTCCGTCGGGACGGAGGAAAACGTATTTTGCCGTAGGCAGTTCCTTAAAGTTGAAAATGAAATTATAGGTGTGACGGTTGCCTTCCATAGGTCTTATTAATAATAAGATATCTTATTAATTTATTTATTTTATTCGGCCGCGTTGATGTTGTCATCAACATTCCTGAGGGAACAGTATTCTCCGAGTAGCCGTATTGATTTCTCTTAGTCCTTGGTTCTACAGAGGTGGCTTGTAGGTTTACTTTCCAGACTGTTCTCATTCCTTGTATAACTACGCCAGTTTGACCGTTGGAAGAGATTCGGTTCACCTGCTGTCCTAATGGCATTTGATAGCACCATTAAGTTGTCTGTGAGTCTGCTCTACCATGCCGTTGGCTGAGGGATGGGCCGCTATAGTCCTGAAGTGGTATGTGCCTGTTGGCAAATTTCAGTGTTTGAACAGTCAGGATTAATACTGTTAACCTTGGCCCGTGGTGATGTGTAGGGATGTGCCGAAACGAGCTATCCAGTGAGTGCACAATGCATGTACCAATGTCGGTGCTTCCTGACTTTCTTATGGTATCGCCTTAGGGCACCGGCTGAAACGATCGACGAAAGTGAGGTAGTATCTTCCAGATTAGGACAGTTTTTTAAATTTTATTTTAGTTTTTACTTCCTTTAAATCATTTTAAGGATGCTAAGCTCAAAAAAGTTTCCGTAAAGACTGTTGTTGTTTATCTATTCAAGTTTGTGTTAATGATTTAAAAAGGACCAAATTCATAAAGAGAAGATTTATGAAAGATTTTGTCACAAAAATTGTCTCAAAGCGCTTGTTTTATAAAACTAGTGAGCTGGGTTACTTGAAAATTCGTGGTATAATTTCAAGCAAAGTAAGAACTTTAAAATAATAATGCAGAAAAAAAAATTATGCATGACGATAAATAAGGGCACTCACAATCTTATTTAGCATGTTGAATGATTATCACAATATAGATTATGAATGGTCCAGAGTAATATTGTATCATGCTGCATAGATATGGTGGCGCAGTATAGTAACAGTAAAGTAAGATGGTGCAACTTTATTTTATTTTACTAACCTGGTTTTTATAAAATCTTTACTTTTGTTGTCAGTTGATGGAACAATTCCCTACAACGTTTGTTATTTTAAAATAAAGAAAAACAATTAATTTTAAACTAACTAAAGCAGTTAAAGAAATAACCGTCCGACACATTGAAACCTTCTGCAAACTCATGGGAGTTGACAAAACAATCTACCATTTAGCAGGGTGGTACTGCTTTTAACACATAGTCAAGTTTCTTAACTGAATCTCTTATTCGATTTGATTACTAATATGAAATTTAGCATGCTGTTGTTGAAACTTGACACGATTAGGCATACTAAATGAGAGATTGTGGGTATCCTTAATATTAATTTTCACAGAATATATATTAACAACAAAGTAATTTGACATTTAAAAAAGTATTTTTGCAATAAGAAAATATGAAATAAAACCGGTATAACGGTTAATTAATTAGGTCAGTAAATCTCTTAAATAATATAATCTAATACAAAACATCTCAAATTTAGTATATAAAACTTTTATATCAATGTAAATAATATAATAGACTTTTGTTAAAATTGGATAGCTGGAAGTGGTACTTTACCTGAAACTTTTATTTTTACCTCTCGCCTTTTTAGAAGGAAGGATACGAATCGCGCTAAAAATCACAAATCAAGATTTTCATAGATCAGCACGTTTCAAGGTCCGTACTAAGTGTTTTTAACATTTTTATAATGGTGTGTGTGTGCAAACGCGCGCGAGTTTTGCGTGTTTAGAAACTATGTGTGTGTATGCAAGTCAATATATGGACGCCAATAGATATCGCGACACCAGGTGTCGATTTTGAGATATCTTCAGAAAATTAGTAACCAAATTTAGCATCACTTTTTGAGCCACCGATTTATAGTTTAATAGGCGTACAAGGAAGTCATGCGGTGTCAGTTGTTGGCGAACCGTTGTTTCCATGTGTGAAGTGGGCTTTAGTAGTGACTATATTGTTTCGTTATTCTTTATTTTGTTTTTATATATTTTTGGTAACTATGACAAACTTCTTGTTTTGGTTTATTATTTTCAATAATGAACCTTTGCAATCGGCCAAGGAAAAAACAGACCAATGGCTGTAAATGCGTTTTTTAGACTCAGGAGACTCAGAAACGTATAGATCTATTAAAAACTGCAAATCGAAAAATGAACGGATTACAATATTTTCCTTACCTATGCGGTAAAGAAAGTAAAAATATTGTGGGCCAGCACACAAAATATATCCTCATTTGCCATTGATCGAAGAAAATCGAGGGGGATTGTTTTAGACAAAAAAAAATAATTGCCTATTTTTTTTAGGGTTAAGCCCATTTTTACCCTCGTTATTTTGAAATCATTAGTTATTAATCATGCAATTAAAATATAAAGTATTCTCGAGTCATAGCATGTACAAATTCAAATCTGGCATGCAGTTTTGGCGAGCAGGTCGACTTTTATTTCGTGGCGGACTAATATAAGATAACCGGTCTTTTTACCCTATTTTTGGTGCAAATGGGCATTCAATAAAGGAACAAAATTAACAAATGCTTTCGAATTGTTATTGAGGAATTAGGCACATGTTTTGCTCAGCCGTGATGCGTTTAAAGATAATAACGAGTTTTTGTAGGGATCATTTTGAATTAAATATTTTGTGCCGATTTTCTTTTCAGCAATACTTTCTGCGTTTAAATTTTATTAATTTATATACCTATATTTTAAAATGTTTTTTATTAATTCTGAATAAAATAAAATAAAAACCTGAACATTTCGATAGTTAGTGCCTGTTCTTAAAGAAGTTGTCACTATTGGGATTGAGAAATATTCAGATGTTAACTTTAAACATATATGCATTGGTCCCTATGATTCAATTATATATATATTTCACTTTTGAAATTATTAATTTATTTCATTTTACATTACTCCCATCTTCAGACCTAAAATTACAATTATATAAAAATCAAAACTTTTTTATAACATAACTGATTAAAGTTTGATAAGGATAAATTGAACATAATATTCAAAACATTTTAATCGAAGATAATATTAGGATTCTGTAACATAATGTTTATGTATCCTTAATATGAGTTGGTGAATTTTTTTTCTTTGAACGATTAAAAATGGCAATCATTTTTCTTCGGGTTTATAGACCAATTTCAGAAATACAAGCATTTGGGGTTTCGTTGATAATATCTTCGTTTTTTGAAAAGGCGTAAGCGCCATTTTGCAAACTTTGTAGGAAACACATGAAACTATTTTTCTCCAAATAACAATATATTTTTTTTTTTCAATTTTATTCTTTATTGTATACTGTAGGAGTTTATTAAGATGGCAAAACATTAATAATTACAATATATTTTTAAGACTTCTAGCACTGGTTAAGGCCAGACTGGCGACTGAGAGTCGTTAGTATTTGGTGCTTACGTCTCCAATAGTCGATTTTTAGACCATTTCCAATTTTTTTTTCTCGATACATCGTAAGCGAGAATCGATAGTGGCGGTATTTAGGTCCCATACTAAGTTGAAACCTAAATTTCGAATTTTTGGCGCTTAAGCCTTTTTCAAAAAACGACGTCGATATGTACCTAATTTTGTATCATGTTAAATATGGCGTAATTAATTATATTATTGTTATCTGAATTGTTATAAGACTGCAATTTTTTTCTGTAAGGTATTGTTTATATGACTTACCTCTAATACTTTTGATTATATTATTTTCATTTGATAATGTTCGTATTTTAGATTCCAGTTTTTAGCATTTTTTTTTTTTTTTTTTTTTTGTAATTGTATGAAACCGCCGCCCAATTTCTGCTATTATTTCATGTGGGATCGGCTAAAGATCTGATTTCATGTGTCTATGATGAACAGAAGTGGATTTTTGAGGGCCTGTAATATTTTTGATTAGACTACAACATTAAACATTGTATAAACATTACCTAACAGAAAAAAAATTGCAGTCTTATAACAATAATATAATTTTATGTAATTAATTATGCCATATGTTACACGAAACAATATTAAGTACATATCTTATATCATAACTTTGTAAGCATATTTTTTACTTGAAAAATATTAATAATTAAAAAATTTATTACATGGTCCAGTTAGAACTTACTTGCACTACCCAGACGTTATATTTGCTTAACGTGTTTCCTCCCATTTTCGAAAAGTTACCCAGCTTTAGTCAAGTAAATAAACAAGTAAAAATTTTATTTATTATGAACCTCCCCAAAAATACTGTAATTTAAGTATTTCAGATTTTTAGCTCCAGTCTCATCGGAGATATTAAAGTCTTACATTTTCAAAAAAACAAACATTTAAAAAAAAACAAACATTTTCAAATTTTAAGTCATAAAAAAACAAAAACAAGAATAAGAATGATATTTTGTCAGGTTGACCTACTATTAGACACATGCCTAGCACATAAAGTCTGTTTATAGCACTCCTTTTCGTAAAAAAATTATTTGAAAACGGAAATCTTTAAATTTTAGCGTTACACTTTTGGTTAATTTTTATCATATCAGAAATAAATTATTACTGTGTGGATATTTATTTATTTAAATTAGGTTAAACTTAATGACTTGTAATAAATTAGTTAAATACTCCTATAGCTACTAATTTATACATATATATATATATATATATATACTTATATCCATGTATATACTTCCAATCTTATATCATATATAAACAAACATTTTTGAATGAACCAATCTTTTTAAAAATATTAATTAACAATATACTTAATATTACGTCCAAATAAATATGTATTTTTTTTCTCTTTTCCTCATACAGTAATCCTGTTTATTTATTTCTGTGTACATGCTCCATGCATATAGCATAATCTATAATCTACATTTCCTATACTTGACATAGATTGTTAATTAATATTGATAAAAAGATTGGCTGATGTTAATTTGTAATTTAGCTGATATTAAAAAAATGTTAGTTTGAAGATTGGATTTGTAATCTCGAAAGAATATGAAACGAACAGAGGAATAATTAAATTAAAAAAATATTTAATGAGTCTTACTATACAAAAAAATCTATGTTATTCAAATAATGTTACTACAAATTGGGATACTTGTTTTTTAAACACACAAAATGATAATTTCTGGGAAGCGACGTATTAAGTATTGTGAATTCTGTGGTTTCTTTGGCAATAGTTGTGCCGTTGATGCTGAGCCGCCAGAGGCCATTGATCCTCGAGTCCACTTTCATTATCCTCTGGATTTCCACATAGGTAGAAGACGATGTACCCAGGGGGGAGGGGGAGACTGCAGCGCCCCTAGCGGCTCTTCGTCTCGCCAGTCAGTAACCGACCGGCAACTTCCAAGGTTAGATAGTGTCTGTCAGTTCTTTCTCACTTCTTTGTACGTACGTCATTTTCCTCTTCTGACCTTTCTGGGATGTAACTCCATTCTGTTACTGGATTCTTAATCATGTCTGGTACGACAACTTCTGTGGGGCTCCTCCTCTGCGCCTGTATGGTGGTCGCTAAGGTAAACTTCTGTGCTGAGAACCACCTGCCCGAAGCAAACTCTTCTTCTAGCCTCCAGTTCACCAAGGAGCTCAGTGCCTGGGAATATGCAGTCGACTCCAAGTTCAAAAGTCTTCATTGTTGTGCCAAAGGATACCTCAGCATAGAATGGTAAGAGTTTTATTTTTAAATCATATTTTCTTTCTTAAAGATTTTGATAGTTTCCACTATTTTAAAGTTATTATTCTTATATCTTAATTAATATTTATTTCCATGTCCAATTTATAATTAATGAGATGATTTCCAATATACTCACTTATATTACACATTCAACTTAACGTATCTGCAAGTCCCGTGAGCACCAATGAGCTGCTCTGTTGTGACTTAGCAAGGCCAGTTCTCTTTTGGTGGTCATGTAGGAAGTATCGACAGAATCGAGGCCTTCGCTCGGAAAATCTGGATAAAGGTCAATTTTGTTTATGGCCCGAATATTGCAATCAAAAGGTCAATGGCATCAACAAACTGATGTTGGCTTTGAACATCCTTAAATCTAAATCTTATATGACAGCAATGTACTTGTTAAATTGTTATGTAGATCATTATTTTAATACGTTATCAAATAAAATACCGTATTCATATAATATTGAGAATTTATTCTTGTTAAACTTTGAACCCAGGCAGCTAAAGCATTATATGTATCCTCAAGTTTTGTATTGCTTTATTCATGTTCTTTCCTGCTGGTGCAAACACGTGTTTTATATAAGTTGGAATGAGCGAATTGTGCCTTCATTCTTAACAACAATAAATGGTTGTTATCCAATTATTTACAAATTAGCTTTTCTATGGTGTTTATGTTTATTTTTTAATTCTGTTCACAGACGAAGACGAATTTGTATTTATTTTTTAGTTACTCACTTAAATCTTAACATCAAATTTGTCGTAATTTCTTTCATTATTCAAAATAGTTTTTTTTTTATAAACGTATTTGAAATGTTTAAAATTGTTTCTCATATTTAAATGATCGCTATATGGTTAAAGACTATATAGTTATAATATCAAATTAGGCGAATGTCCCTGTTTTATTAAATTATTTTTAAAATTAAAATAAGTACCAACAAAATGGTGCGTCTCACTTTGCTTTGTTGCTATTATATTATTTTAATTTTTTCCTTAATATCGTTATCTGAAAATAGTTTTTTAATCTTTTGCAAATGTCATTTTTTTGTTTACGAATACTGGCTTTATAATACATTTTCTTCAGATATAAATAAGCTTTCTCATTTATTAAATATATTCTTTGCATAGTTAAACTCCGTGATAATTAATCGTAATATTTTAAGGAAATATTCAGATGATCTTTTTCTTATTATTATTTGGCAATGCATGCATACTTATTAGGTCTTAAAACAGTTATTCTCATAGTTCATTTGTTGAAACTGAGTTATTGTTTTTATTTAATCATTACCCCCAGTTCACCCCATATGTTGGTGAACTTTCATAACGTGTGCGAAAATATAAAACCACTTCTATGACAAATTGCTATTTTATTTTTTTAATTTGTTCGTTTAAAGTGTCTGGTTTTACAATAGTGTTATATACATACCTAAATGGCATGTTATGTGTTTATGTATTTTTTATAATATAAAAATGAAAGAACTAATGGTAAATAGTTCAAACAAGACATAAAAAATTGATGGTATCAAATATAATTCTTAAAGAAACGTAAACATGCCAAATGATGATAATGAAAGTTCTTAAAAAATAAATAAAAGCTAAAAAGCACCTAGGGTTAACAGTTACAGATTTACGAAAATTTTAGAATAACTAGATTTTTCTTTTTAAAGATACATAAATATGCATGTATATATAAAATTTATGATTATTTCATTGGTTAAAAAATTATAAAATGTTTGATTTAAGTGGTTATTTCCGTTAAGTTACTGCCCTGCAAAAAAGAAATAATGCTGAATATAATATTGTAAAACTTTTAAAATATAAAACGCTTATATTGGCATAATAGTATTAATATAATCATGTATGGCTTTTTTAATGATAATTCAAATTAAAGGATTCAGTAAAAAAAAATTTTTAAGTCTGATAATTAGCAACAGTTCCGTATGATAAATTTAAAAATTATAAGAATTATAACATAATAATATTAAAAGGCAGTGTTACAAAATTTTATTTTAAAACTTTATGCATGTAGGATTTATGTTTTGAGATCATATTTTCGTATCAACTTTTTATGTTATGATAATTGAAATTGAAATTTATTTAATCTCATGATCAAGCTGTATTTTATAAATAAACTGATTAATTGGCTGTTTTTCTTGTTTATAATGCTTTATTTGTCTTAATATTCTTGTAAAAATTGTTTACACATCATGATAATTATAATTAGCTGTTGATATATTATTTTGGAAAAAATTAATTAATAAATTTCAATTTATTAATATAATCTGAATATTTTCTTGATACTATCCATTCCACGTTATTTTAATTTATGAGACTATTGTTTTAATAGTTTCAGACATTGTTTGTTAAAATATAGATATATAAGATTAATAATAATAAAGCCATCCGTGATATTCTTTAAATTATTAGGTTGTTGTTTTTTAGTATATACAGTTATTAATTACTGAAGTTAGTCCCAAGCCTAAATGTACATCAACAGAAATAAACACTTGATTAAATGTAATAAATAAATAACATCTCACTATTTTCTGGCTAAAATCCATCACAGGTTTTTAAATTCATATAATTTTATGTTCGTAAGATGAAACTAATATTTTAGTGTTATTATTTTCTATAAAGAAAAAATAACATGATCATATTCTCCTCATCGTTCTGAATATTCTATAAATATTAAAGCTAAGATTTATTTTGAGTGTTATTAATGGTTGAACATATATTCTAAATTATTAGTTTCTGAAATGGTGATGCAGAGTGCCCTTGTAATTTTTATTATTTATTTTATTAATATTTAATAAACTTAGAATTAATTTAAGCAATATTTATTTTGTTCGGGTTATGCAGCCTGTAGTCAAACAGTTAAGAATTGAATGGTATTCCAACAAAGAAAACTTCTGATTAAATGTAATGGACATTTATATAATCCGGATTTTTTAAAGCTGGAATCCATTTATCGTTTTTAAATTTAGTACGTTTTTGATAATTCGATAAACTATTGTTTATTTATTTTAGAACTGTATTTTTTTTCTAATAAAAACAAAACAAATTCATAACTTTATTACAATAAAATAAACTTATCAAGTCGAAATTTGAAATTCTCTCCAATATTATATATATCCAACTTGTAAAAAGCCGTCTCCGTAATTGATTTGAAAGTTTAACTTACAGAATGTATACAATTTATAATATCCATGATATCCAAAAAAATCCAGCTAATCTCATTACCTGCTTTAAACAGTTGAAAAACATCCCTCAATAGACTTTACAACATAATGACACACTCCATTGTCTGGCCAAAGGCATCCGTCATTGTAGACCTTAATATTTATGAGTCCACCTGGCCGGTTCTCTTCACGTACTATTAGATTAGTTGTACTATCTTATTATGTAAAAACATTCATTAACGCGATGGATTTTATATTTAAAGATTATATCTTCATAAAGAAAGTTCAATTTGCATAAATACGAATTAGATGAAATGGAATTCAAATTAAACTATATAAATTTAAGGATTCATATATGGGTGATTCTCAAACTACGGGCCAATATCTAGTCCCAAGGAGACATACAAAATCCTAATGCTGAATCGGGTATAAATTTAAGAAGTTTGGTATGCTTATTCTCCTTCAAGGGTATCCTTTCTTAGGCGTACGCAGTGAGAGGAAGAAATTTTCGAAAAAATGTTAATTTCATACCCACCAATATAAGTTATATATTTGTTTAAATAATTTTTTATCCAGTTTTCATTCTTATCCTTACTCCCAACTTGGAGATTATTGATAGTCAAGTGATTACTTATTCTTATTAAATTCCTCCGTCACCCTCCAAAAAAATATAATTTAAATCCCCCTCTCCCGAAATAAAATTCTGCATACGCGCATGTATCATTTGATTTTCTTATATCTTTATTTCGTGGCGAACCCACGGAATGAATCTCGACCCTTCCTCTCTGATTTGAATAGGTTGGTAACCTCTATGAATAACCCGTCCTATTTGCCTTATTAGGAGTAGAAAAGTACGTTAAACACCAATAAAATAAAAATATAGTAATAAATATTCTTATCTTAGTCTTTCAGTTTATGTAATATGAAAAGCTCCTGTGAAGAAGTGAAATGGCCATAAATTGAAATCAAGATTTCTAGTGAAGAAGAGAGTGACAATGCAAGTTGATGTTGGTTGGTCATTTTCATGTGGGCATAATTTGAGTTGTAACAACCGTGGTCTCTTTCAACTATAATGTTTTTCACGTTTGTGCGTTCTACTTATCATTATTTTATAGATTTTAAACAGCTGTATTATATTATATCAATACAATTGTGGAAGATTTTTTTTTTTGTTTAGATATTTCCACAAAAAGTATGCTGTGTAGTTGCCATGCCAGAAAATTGTAAAGTGTTAGTACCGTGGATTAAAAAACCCATGGTAATTACAATCCTAAAGTTAACGAAATCTGTTGAAGGAAAAAGCCAAATAGCCTGTGGGAGATTAAAATTAGTTTTGAATGGCCGATATAGAGTAATTCGTGTATGGTATTAGAAATCCTATTTGTATTTCTGTAGTTTCTGAAATTTTATTTACGTCTTTCTTCCTTTGTAATTAATGATAAATAATAAGCATTCTTCTGTATAGAAGTACTTTTAGTGTAAATATATTCCTGTAAATGTAATTAACCTGTAATATTTTAAAATTTTAAGGCTAATAAAGACTATTTTCAAATGTCAATAGTTCCCAGAAATCACCATAATTTTTTTTTAGAACAAAGTTGAAAATTTTCAAAATTTTCCCTGCTGAAATTGGCCTGCAGTTTGAGAATCACCCATATGTATAACCTAACGAATTCAGTTTATATTTGGAAAGCTTGATCTGTGCCTAATAATGTAATGTAAGAATTATTTTCTATATTGTACAATTAGTGAATTATAAATTTTTCTAGCCTAATCCTTCTCAGACTATCAATGTTTCTTCACTTTTTATTCATCCCTTTTATCGAGACAAAGTTTATTTTATTTAGGTATTTGTTTTTGATTTTAATCGAAGTAATTTTTTTTTTTTAAATCTTGGATTTAATTTTATATTATTTTTCACTTTCTCTTAGAAGCTTAAAGGCTACTAGTGTTAATTTCACTGGTTATGACAGGCATAACTATATTATATACAGGCATAAAAAATATATTGATAAAACTCTAAGGATCTTCCTTCTCTCATTTCTCATTTACCAGCTCATTCTCATGTCTTTACCGTATACTTAAAACTCCTATATACTGGCTCAGAGGGCTAAGGGGGAGGACCCTTCGTTGGTTGATCGCCTGTGGTTTGTTGGTTGTCCCTTCGACACATCTGATCGTTCTGTCAACCTTTTTCTAGTTCCATCCAGCTACACTTCTGGATATGAGACCTCCTATTACCTTCAACTTGACAATTGGTTACTAAATTTACAATACTTCGATAGTCATGTAAAGACACAAATACAGTCGTACTGGCTTTCTTTATTATTATTATTTTTTTTTTTTTTTTGGAATATGATTTTGTTGGGATATTCTTGATATTATATTGAAGTCATTAAAGCGCTAAAGGGCTTATAAAACATTATTGCAGCCTCAAGCTTAACTTAGGTATGCCCAGCAAATTAGCTGATTACCAGTCACGTATTCTTATTGACTTTAATTTCATATACATGGCTTACTATTATTAATTGTTTTGAATTCGATATCTAAAATAAATTTAAGTATTTAGGATACTATAGAAACTGCCTTAATAGCCCTCTGATTTCGTTATCACTAGATACTTGGTTTGTCATCCAACCATCAAATCCAATTTACGGTTTCTATTTCCTGATGTTCCCTGATCTTCATAATGCGATCCACTTAAGGAACCTTCCACATACGTACTGTGTGATTGTTTCGGTCATGTTCTTCCTCGGGGTGTCGCGTCAGTTGTGTTGGTTGCTCTTTGGAAGACAATCTCCGGAATGAGTTCCCAGAGCGAGATAGAGAACGGCTGAGCCGACATCCGCTGACCAGGGCTCCCTGGAAGCCTGCTGACTCCGTGTAATCTATCCTCTATCAAGACCTTCTCAGCTCATCCCCATCCCTTATCCGGAACATTTGGCATCTGTTTGTTTAAACCTCGCTCTCTGTACGTTTCATATATTTAAAAATTAAGTTTCGTTAATGCAATATACAATATGAGGAATTGAAATAACAAAGTGCAGGAAGTTTACGTTTTAGATACCATTCCAAAATCAAACATTTGCTGCATTACTATTTGTAATCTTTATATGCATATTACATCGTTCTTGGTAGGTTCTGGTTTTATTTGAAATCGTATGGACATTTTCAGATCCTAATAGAAACAACTAAATTTAAAGAATATTAAGAAATTTAACAATACAAGGTTTTCCACTAATATTAAATTAAACATAGACCTGTCACTTCTTGCAAATACTCAATCTATGAAGTTAGGTCTGGAAATAAAAATATTTCAGAATTTCTGTAAGATCAGAGATTTTTCTTTGAAAGCTTTATCTTATTTCGTAATTCTAAAGTTTCGTTGTTAAGTAAATTCAGCTTAATTAACGATAAAAAATGGAAAACAAAATTTCCTTTTTTAACTTTTCCTTACTTACATTTGAAATGACGGATTTGGGGAATTGACGGTTAAGGGGAAGGAAGTATTGCGATCGTGAAAATTTTCGAATTCGAGTTTTCAGCGGAAATACACCTTTTAAGGTCCTCTGAGAAAATGGTCTGTGTGTATGTGAACAGTCAAGCGCATGACGAAAAATTGTACGATACTGAAATAACATATTTAAGAAAGGCACATGCATGTGATGTTACTGCAACTTTGTCGTCAAAATTGACTAACTGGAAGTGCCACTTTATATAATCGATTTTAAACTTTTTTTACAATTTTCTCGAAAACGACTCAAACAATTTTAGTGAAACTTGCCTAAATTATTCTTCATAAATCCTTATTTTTCATCTCTTTGACTTTTCACCGAGGAAATGCAGAGAAAAAGTTAGGATGAAATGAATATTTTATATGCGCATAACTTAAGAAGTATGCATTTAAAGGTAAATTTTAAGTAGAATTTTATGAAAGGTAATTAATTAGCAAAGATACAGCTCATCGGGCTAACAGGAAGTGGCAATCATATCATGGATTTTACAGTTTTCTTGTAAGCGGCTCGAATGATTTTGATGAAACTTACCTGTTTTCTCCTTTAAGCCCTTTAACTTTACATGTAAATATTATATCAACAAGAAAACGCAAGGGAAAAAGTTGCAGCGAAAAGAAAATTTTATTTGCGCTTAACTCAAAAAATAAGTATTATATAGTAACTCATGTATGAAATGAAAGGTGATTAAACTCTCATAAATACAAACAGGAATCATCGAAATCGGACCGAAATTAGCGAAGATACAGTGTATCTTGAATGAATGAATGAATATTTTTATTTGCTTTCGGAGTATACACCATACAAATAGAGTTGGCTACAATGATGATGGCTACGAAAACCATAATAATTTGCTATACTAATTTTGTAAAAATATTTATAAAAGTCAGAAATATTATTTGACTACGTTGCTATGTCAACGTCATCTAAAAATACGTGCAAGCGTAAGTATATCGAGATACAATAATACAACATATAACAATATAAAAATAAAATATTACTATAGCATAAATAATGCATAAATAAATACTTTTAAGCAGGTTAAATACACTAATAAATAATATATGATACATGAATACAAGATCTACAAATCAACAAAATCATTCATTGACAATAAACGATTTCTATCTACAGCATTGCCTAACGTAGTAAAACAGGTTCATAAGGAGATCGCTATTGCCAATTTTAAATAATTCTACATAATTTGATTTGTCCATATTTACGGAATGAGGCAGGTAGTGATGACGGAAAGGTGTATATATAGATCGGGCACCGGACGAAAATATGGAAAAGATCCTCAGGCTCATTTAAATTGCAGATAGAGCAGTTTTCTTTCGGTCTGAAATAGTAATAGATATTAGTAAATGTACTACAGCGCCCTAAATGGATAACCGTGCACATCTGAAAGGAGATGGATACGACCGAACCTCCTCCCACCAATCCGCCAATCTGTTGTCAACAGTATGCTCTGTAATAATGTAATGTAAGAATACAAAAGCAGAAATTAACTTAATAATTTCTACTTTTATAATTGTTTAATGGAAACAAAATGTTTCCTTGGAAACTAAACCGAAACTTTTGAAATATATTTTTAACTTGGCAAACTTAAAATATATAGGTAGTGTACAGAATTGCTCTACTAAAAAATCAAGTTAAAAAATCACCTGCAAGTAAATGCTTGGAGGTAACTTGTGTAAGGTATTTTTTATTCCAAACATACGTTTAGACCTAAATTGTTTGACTTGTGACAGTTTTGTTTAAAAAACAAGTGCTCTCCAGAGGTCACACGATGATTTTTTTGTGGTTCTCTTCATCATAAAAATTAATCATCTCGTTATTTATAATTGCACAAAAATTGGAAAATAGTTAATATTTGAGTTGTGCCTGCCTTCTTCCTAGGTAGTAATATATATTTCTCTAACAAGTTGAGAGCCTTTGGACGCTAGAGGCTCAGGCCTCCACCACCTTTACAATGGCATCCTAATAAATCTCCACCATAGACATCTTGGGCTTTACCTGTCACTGTCCGCTACCTCGGGTCTCCCTTGTTCCCTGTATATGCCTGGGGTTTAGGGGATTACCTTGTCTATACCAATAGACTAGAATAAATAAAGCTGTGTGTATTTTTTTTTTTTTTTTTTTTTGCACATTTATTCATACATACAATAAATTACTAATATATACGATAAGTATATATCTTGATATCTCAATACCTCTTTACTACAAGTCTTTGTTTGCTCTCACACCGCAGAAAAATTATTATAAACGACAATTATTTATTATCGTTTTACTTATATATTACGTTTTTATATTTACATTTTCCCATTATTGAATAAAAATAATAATGCTTTGCTAATTTTGTATCAATCAGATTTAAATAGTCTAAATAAGAAAACTGTAGGAATAGAAGGAAACCACTAATTCTTGGCTAGACATTTATTTATAAAAAATAAAGAGAGACTTTATTTGCGATGTGATGCTGTCATATTCAATAATGCTATCATAATTGAGACAAAGTACAGCAAGATTTTACTAATGCGGCCCTATATCGGGATTGGTTGAGCCGGATCACCAAAAATGTCGGATTAGTCGATATATATTTTTAAAAAAATTAACATGAAAACCTGCAATTACCTGCAAAAGCTATTTACATATTTTATTGAAATAAATTCTGGTAATTCGTTCTTAAAGGATTTTAAAAATCAGTAATCATGAGTATTCAGAAAAACTGCATAGTAATGATAAAATTTCAATAATCATAAAATATTTTATGAACTTTTTTTCTTTTTTAGTTCTAGACTATGTCCATCCTAGCATATCTTCGAAATAAAGTGGTTTAGGGATTGGGGTAGTTAAAGAATAAAACTAACTCCGGAGTAATTTACTCCTGGACTGAACCCGAATTACTGGTACATTTTATTGGTCTGAAATAGTGAAATCCTGGAGTAGGTTAGATTACGTTAATCCAAGGCTATATTAACCCTCCACTCAGCAACTGGTCTGTAAACTTTGATATGAAAGGAATAAAATAAAATATAGTAAACTCAAGATTTTATCCTTTTTTAAAATTAATATAATCGTACTAACAAAAAACTTTTCTATTGCTTGGCTTTGAATTGATGTATTCATCCCCCGACTTTAAGGTTTTGTATACGAGCCTGCTAAAGTGGTGCTTATTTCATGTAGTAAAATGTTTTTGTTAAGATTTAAAGACTCTTGAACTATTTAAATTTGACTGTTTAATTCAGAATATATGTATACATAATAAGATAGTAGTATTTTTCTTTTAATGTTGCAGCTCAATATTTTTTTTGTTGTTGGAATTTATCCTTTTTTAACGAACAAGATTATAATTTATATATATAGCCTACTTAGTTGTTGAATACTGAGCTATTTTGTTGACAGGTGTGTTTAATGTCTGTGTACAATATATTTTGTCACGCCTACCTATGAGTGATGTGACCAAACTGCTTTGATGAATTGGTTTTAGATCCTGCATGCATCTGTTGCTAAAATTAGAATTCTATATTTTTTTTTTTCTTTAATAAATAAATATTACGCCATTTAGTAAATGATGATTACCTTATGGCGATGATAGTGATATTAATTGTGAGGATATTAATAAATGGAAATTCTAAAATAAATGTATGGAACCGAATTTTTTGAAATATTATTTGACACATTAGTAAACGAGTCATAATACATTTTGAGGAGTTGAAAAGAGATTTAAAAAATTTTGTGGCGTTAATCTAAAAGATTGACAATTGCTGTTGCAAATTGAATGCTGTTCCCAGGAATTAGAAGGTCCGGCTTTTCTGGAAACCCTATAAAATAATGCAAATACTTAATGATTAATCGATCTTTGAAGTTCGCAGAATCCATCCACATTTGGTTTCACTTTACATCATGCTTTCTGAGATGAAATTTCTAATGCTGTTTATGCCTGTAGTAGAGGTTAATATTTTTTTTTTATCGCCACGTCCCTCATAAAAAATCGCGTTCCGATAATGATTGCAGGAAATAATTTGAATTTCGAATTACGCCCAAGGTGCTCGTACGTGATTAAAATACCTTACTCTTCAATAGTCGTGACATGCCGTCTCAGTAGTTTTCTGTCAGTGTTCCAGAATTTTTTTGTACTTCTAATGTGTGAACAAGCCTTGTATGCCCAGGTAACTTATAATAGTAATCTACAGCAGATGACTCATTTCGGCCGATTTTTCTTTCAGTGCGATCAAAACTAATATCAAATTGTCTCTTAAGAGATTTGTTATCAGTGTAGTATATTGCGAAGGAGCAGGTAGGGTAATCGATTAGTGAATGGGGGAATAGCCTGGGGCTATGAAGTGAAGAGTACAAATGTAAAGGGTTCGTCCTAAAATAATAATACCTGTACCCTTGTTAGAGAATATGTTATGAGAATACTAATATAAGATATAGATAACAAGAAAATGCTCATCTTCTTTTAGATTAGTAATAAACGTTATTCTTGTTGAATCATCAAGAGCATGTCACGTTTATCGAAAGATAATCGAATCCGTTTAAGTATCTACCAAAAGAGTAGGAACTTCTTAGATGGCAAATTAATTTTCATCCGGAAGCACTTCAGACTTCCAGTTGGAAAACTAATATTACTACTTATCTTACCACCGTAATTGTTCCGTACCATGGTTTTGTTCAGGAGTGGCGCCTGTTACGCCGTGTGCGGTAGCCGTTTTGTGTAATTAAATGCTCCCTGTATTTACGCATTCCAGTTTCAATTGGTTCCTTCCTCCAGGGAACTTCTTTACTGTGTAATTGTCGTGAAATGTCTGTCATCGCCATTTCACGATCTCAAAGTAATATACATCACCTACAATCCTTTTTCAGAGTTGCGTTATAGAAATTGAATCCAACCGACAAGTGAGGTGATGAAATCATTTATTGACGTTAATCTGACGACAGCTTTGTCAACTGTCATACAATAAGAATGTAAATCTGAAGTGGGTTGTATAATTATGTAAAACATGCATTATGTAATGTGTGTTTCATGTCGTTTATTTATTGACAGATATCCTGGGTTGTGGACTTTTCAAATTTAGAGATCATAAAATTAAAATTAAATATGCAATAAGTAATTTATAGTTGTTACATTCTTTGCCTTAGTTTCGGAATTGAATTGTAAGTATCAAAAATGCATTGTAAAAAAGGGATTGATACGTTTGGCCAACTTCTCAGCTTGGTTTAACAAGAAAACAATCTGTCGTATTGGTAAAGTATAGAAGATTGCTTGGAGACCAAACATTAATTTACGGTATTTTCTTCTTGCTACAAACGGTCTCTAGCATTCCGTTCTGTTTTTTCTGCTTGTTTTAGTTGTAGTGGTTTTTGCAAGAACCTTTGTATTTTGTTCCATTTATTTTGATATGAAGGCTTTCTATCACTGCTAAGTCGTCGTTTATTATTAATGACAAATTTATATATACATATATAATATTTATATATAATTATATATATATATATATATATATATCTTTTAATTATGCATGGAATGAATCTTAATTAGTGTGAAAAACTATACTTTTTGTATATATGCATTAAAATTCTTCTTTAATAACTTGTACTTTATCCAGGATTTGTTCCTTATTTTTAAATTTGAAAAATTGAATTTATTTTTTAATTTTAAAGTTTGGATAAACGCCTGAATCCTGCATAGTTTTTCTTGGATTTATGCTCTTTTTTATATCCACGCCTTATTATTCTTTGACCATCCAAGTGCTCACCAGATTACTTGTAGTTTCAGTGAAAATAGTTCAGCAGATTGAGGAAATGGTGGTAGGTAGCTTAGATATTATAAATTTAGGCTTAGTTGAACAGTTAGTGTCAGCCAACTTAGTAAATAGTCTGGGTCTAAATATAAACTGAGGTAATTTAATCTATAATTTACGACGGGGCTTTATATGCCTCTCCCGCCTGCTAGCAGTATTCCATACAAGTAAAGCAGCAATTTGGATTCTCTCCGTGAGCTCTTGGTTGAAGCTACCCATATTGGTAGATTCACTGATAACACTGCGACTCCAGCTATAAAATAATGCGGTTGATACTAAAACTTGAAACGTTAATTTCTTTATTTCAATTAATTTTTTTTATTTCCATTATTTCGTATAAATATATATTTATCAATAGCTGAATCACTGAATAGTGTTCCCGTCAATACACTAAATAGTATAACCATCATTCGGCACAGTACCATTCATTCATCTAATAATTAAGTTCTGTGATTAATAACGATAAAAGTCATTTTCGCTTTCATCATGCTGTATTTATTCAATACTATATTCCCCAATAAATTGGTATTGGTAGTTAGGCTGTGACTCATCACCTCATTACATAGATGAATGTGAAGCTTCGTTTAATTACGGCTTACATTCTCCCCCTCCTTCTTCATCTCCTTCCCCATCACCCGAGTGAAATGTTAATTTAAGAATATATAAAATGAATCGGATAACTCATTCCTAGATGATGAATTATGCTGGAGGAAAACTAGCTTCGTAATTCTATATCCTGGAAAATGTTTGCAGTGGAATCTGCCCCCTTAGATTCCTTATCTTCTTCTTCAGGCGGCTAAATAATGATGTTTTACATTTTCTGAAAGCTTTGCCTTTCCCAGAACAGAATGGTCCATTGTTTTTTTTTTCCTTATCCTAGGGCCGGCAGTTTTTACTTAATAGTTTTTTCTTCCCGCGGCCGGCAACCTCATGGAGAGAAACCGCTTACAAACTATTATGGGGCTGGACAGGTTTCGTCTCGAATACTTACCTCACGCACTGTTCCATCATATTATAAATATATTTTTAATTTTTGTTTTGCAATTCTCTGGCAAATATCGCTTTTGTTGAAATTAATACCACTATTGACTGTCTTAATGCTATTGGATCTGATCAATCAAAAGCTCCTTTTTTCGGTTCTGCTAATTATTCTTTGAAAATACTTTCTCAGCCATGTCAAACTTTAAAAAAGTTTCCCATTAACCTGTTAGCTTGTTTCAAGGAGAAATTTGGATATCTTCTGTCTTGTAACTGCTGCATAACTAAGGTAATATTGTATCATTGAACGCCTGCAAATTTAGATCAAATTAGTTGAGAGGTCTATTTTTACATACTAATGTAATTCTAAACTCTTACATTAGTATTACATTATTATTATTAAAAAATTATTCACATTTCACTCTTCAACTCATAATCGCCCCAATCGTGCAATCACTTTCCTCCTCCTTATGTTAAAAACATTACAGTGGTCCTGAAGTGTTCCGCTTCTCAGGTAATACACAATTTTAATTTTAGACTCACCATCAAGAAAGTCAAAGAAAACAAAACAATATCAAATCAAAGCTTGATTCTTTGTATCGCAGTTGCAAATAAATATATCGTAAAAGAATGAAGAATAATAAAAAAATCAACCATTTATGTTGTATTTTTTGGGATATGAAAAAAAAAAATATGTTATCAAGTGATTGACAGATCTAAGATTAGAGGAGTGGTGGAGAGTTAGCTGTTTGATCCAGGAGTGTACAGAATGAAAGGCTAATTGCATAGATTTTAAATTCAATGCTTCCTATTATGAGCATGTTGTATTGTCGAGTAGTGAAGATAACTATTTAATTAATTCCCGTTTTGCTGAGAATATTCTATATTAATCAAACTTCAATTATTTGAGAAGAGGCTATGTTTGATAAATTTTCTGAAGACATCTACCGTTTCTGAATAAGACGAAAGGGCTAAAAACTGAAGTTCGTTTCAAGCAATTACGGAGTTTACATAATGTAGAACGCCTTAAATACGAGGAAGTCCTCATTAAAGGGCTTTGCCTCCAACCTCCAGAGCCCTTTGTGCTGGAGTATCCCTGGTTACTGAGGGCTCTCCAGATGGATTCAGAAAGCAATAACAAGACAGCAATAACAGGTAATTATTGCTAGGTAAATCATAATTTACTTCTTTGTATTTGGAAAATATTTGTTTTAATTCCTAAAATAAATCATATTTGTTTTGTATCAGGTTAGGTTTCACGTTACACGATACACGTTTAACATCTTGAGTCTTTGGTGTCCTTCGATATCTTTTTTATCTTTCTCTTTTTAAGTTTTTAAATATTTGTTATTACAGGCTTTATTTGTCAGGAGTAAACTGTTTTTCATATGTTCGACCTACTATTACCCAGTATCATTGGAGGTTTCAGTCTATTCCGGAATTGCTATCAATATTCTAAGATGTTGCATGTTTGCAGCTGCACCTATTTTGGAGAAGTATATTTGGTAATTAAATGTTCCGGAATAAGTCTTATGTGGCAAATCCTTAGTCGGGATTCTACAACTTATTCTCTTCTTTCCAAGGTTTAATTTCTTTTATAACATTTTTTTTATTTATCGCGTCACTCGATGGTTTCTCGAAGATGGGCCGTGGTGATTTGTTCTGATATTTTAAATTGTTCCATACATCTAACGATGTTTTAATTTTTGTTACGTCTACAGGTGACAATGCTGCTTGCTTCCTTGACTCCTTAATCATTTTATCAAATTGTCGCTATGCGCTACTATTTTACTTAAAGTATTATCCAAAGATACAAACTAAATCAAATGAGTCCGAACTTCAAAACGGTTCATTCGATAAGCGATCCCTAGATGGATGATTGCAGTATGTAAAATCGTATTGCAAAACTAACGCCTTTAAGACAGATGCTGGATTTGAAGAAAATGAATGATGAAATCCGGGAGTAGCCGTGAAAGGATTTGTGGAGATGAGAACTAGTTTTGAAGCGAGATTAACAGTCCACACTCAACAAAGGAACCCTTCCAACTGTATAGCGGCGGAGGAAGGGGTTACTAGTCTGTGCATGAAGTGTAAATTTGAAGTAATTGTGGTGGATTTTGCTTTTTTTTTTTTTTTTTTTTTAAGAAGGTTTCATCGATACATAAATAAATTATCATTATTTTGAATTTTAATTATTAGATCTGTTTCTTTAGTTTTAAAACTCCTAATATTTTTACAACTTAATATCATCCAGGTTTAATGATTTAATTACTGGTGTTATTACATTAGTATTGTACATTTTCTGTTGTTTGTTTTTTACTGAACCCTTGTTAAAGTTTAGCAAAGTCTCGTTACTAAATACTCATGCCTATCTGATCTCAAGACTGCTTCCGACGAACAGTTACTTCGCGGACCCCAGTACAATCCGGAAGCGGTTCTCATACTTCGCAATACCTACCGCTTGATATTATTCGCTGTGGTCGAAGCACCCTTCTTGGAAGACCAGGTGTTTGCAGCGGTGAGGTAACGCAGTCTCCACTTTCCCTTCTGGGAACTTGTTACGTGGATGTGATTTGTGCTTCTGTGAACCGCAGCTGGTTCTGCGACTGGGGGTATGCCATGCCGGCTATGCAGGTTTTAGCCGATGAAGAATCTAAATTATACCCTCGATCTGGCTGTAATATTCCGGTTCCAATTTGCCCTGTACCTGCTACATGCCGACATTCAGGATGCCTTCTCATGAACATATTGGAGTTATTCTGTGCAATGCTACAAACCTTTCCTGGATGTTCGCGAATTTCGGGTATCATAATTTCGGAGGTCTCATTGAAACTTTTAATTAAATATCCAATTCAGAGAAAAAAAAGTCTTTTTTTATGCCTGCAATTGTTTTTTTTTTAGTGTTTCTTTATAGTTTCATTGTTATATATTTATTTTGTGTTTTTATTTTATGCTACAAGATAGTTACTATATTGTGGTAGAATATTCCTTGCTATAGAATATACATAGGCTAAGTAGGAAATACATCTGCTTGAAGTAGAATATTCGCATTTTATCGTGCAGTCCACTTCCACTTTCTCTCTTTTGAAACTTTCACCCTCTTTTTGAAAAGCATGTACATGTTTTTAAAGTGTACATATATTGGAAAACGGCAATTGTGAATAGGCCTATTATTTCATAATTAACATTGTGTTACAGAAGCACTATGTTCTTCAGCTATTCAGTCGTTAGGATTACATAAAAAAAATGATAACTTTATTTTGTTGGGAGGGGGTAAGATTAATTTAAATATGGAGCATTTTTATTAGGTATTTAAAACGATTATTTTATACCGTTTCCATCTGATTTTTTTTAATCAATTTTATTATGTATACTGTTATGTCTCCGATCGTTAACTAAAGTGATTATCTATTTTTTAATCATATTTTCTCCTAATAAAACAGACTCTTGCACTGGGTCGAAGGTCGGCGGTGAAGGGCGGAACCACGGTTTCTGTCCGTTTCATAACCCTTATAGCACGATAATTAAAGTTTTGGAGATGTCTGATATATATTATTTTTTTCCCCCCGCTACATTTGAGAACCCCCTTTTTGTCAAATGAGCTGAAATTCGGTATGTTGGATTTTCTTTCTGGCGGAACGATGGCATAAAAGAATGGAGATATTCCAGTCAAAATTTCGGTATGTTTACCTAAAATTTCGGCATTTTTAAAGTATTGCGCGTCTCTACAGCTCCACCACATTAGTTTATAGGGTTGAATATTTGTAATTGGATTGATTTGGTCCAAGGAAAGTATCTTTTTGGGGTCTCAACTTGGTTTCCCCATCCGTCCGGGTTTTTCAATTTTTTTTAAATATTTGCGTACCTCTAAAACCTCTCCAAATTGCATTAAGGGGCTGAAAATAAACTAAATTACCTATATAACAAAAGAAGTTTCATCGAAATCGGACCAATATTAGGAAAGATATTGCTATTGCAACTATTTCAATACCTTTTTAGTCGTATTTTCTCCGAATAAAATATGTAATTGCAGTGGGTCGAATGTCGGCGGTGAGGGGCGGGACTGCGTTTTCTATCCGTTTCATAACCCCTAGAGCAAACTTTGGGATATGTCTGTTATATATATATATATATATATATATATATATATATATATATATATATATATATATATATATATATATATCAGACATATCCAAAAATCTATATTAAATAAAGTATATATTTTTATTTATTTAATTTCCCCTCCCCCCGCTATATTTGAGTACCTTCAGGGTTAGTGTTATCCTCCAGACAGAACGAGTTTTATTGGGTTTCTTCCTATCAAACAGAAGAAGTTTCTTCGAAATCGGACCAGTATTTGCAAAGATATGACTATTTCAACACCAGCGGCCCTCATTGGGTCAAATGAGCTGAAATTCGGTCTGTAGGGTTTTCTGTATCGAAGGTCAGCGGAGAGGAAGGACAATATAATACAAGTATGGGTAAATTTCGTTTTGTTAGAGAACTGTCTTTTGCTGGTCCCAACTTTTATTCACTTCCCTTTTTTTAAATATTATTATTTTAGTGAAAATACGACTTTAGTGACGGAATTCTGCTGCTTACGGATTTTTTCCTTTTCTGATAAGGTAAGCCACTCAATATTTTTCCTCCTTTTTCGAGGATCATGTTATTTTGAATAGACAGACAATCTTATACTTATATATATTTATTTACTCTTATATATATTTTTAAATAGTTCCACATTTTTTATACAAGATTCAATAGTGCTGATTGATACTGTATGTTGCTACTGTCCATTATTTTTTAATAGATTTCACGTCAAATTCATTTTCCAATCGTTTCGGGGACATTACAATATGGGACTGAGTAATGTCCTTTAATAATACATTTCAAAACTATTTTACAGTAATTATTTTTTTGCTTTATAAATTATTTTGACTGTTATTAGGAAGAATAGTTGATAGCTTGTTTTGTTTCTCTTATATAAACTTTTTTTCCCCCTTTTGAACGCACCAGTTTAGACGTTTTTTCTTTTACATACAGGATATTTTTGTTTGCATTTTTCCCGTTGAATATTGAACAGTCTCTATAAATATAGATCAGGTTTTCCTTCCTTTTAAATTGCTCTCTACTTTATATACACTCTATACCTATAAGTACAAATTCCTGTCATTTATTTCATTGAAGATATTTAATTCAATGCAGAGGAAATTTAAATTAAATTTTTTTTTATCCTACGTTCGAGACGCCTTATTCGATTTTCTAGAATTCCGGCAAAGATGTTGTTTTCAGGCATCTTTTAATCAGAACCGACAATCGCCTGTAGCAGCCTAAGAGACGCCACTAGCGCTATCAGACGTCTCAGAGTCTGGTCAGCCTGACTGGAGAGTTAAATAAGACTCCGGCTCTTCTTGATGACTGAATAGTTTAAATGAGATATGGCATGATAAGAGATGTTATTTGTCCGCAAAAACTATTCCAAGATCGTATTTCAAAGTTTAATAAATCATTTGTAATGTTTCTTGGCCTAGGTTGGCGATGATTTTGACATCATTCCTTTTATCGGGTATTCCCCTTAATAGATATAACGTCAGATACAAAATGAGGTTGATATTCCGCTTTCATCCTCTACGAAAACCACATATCAGAGCAATGTAAATTACTATTATATTTAAAAATAAAAGTATTTAAATATTTTTTCTATGCTATTTATAATGTTGCGTTCTTATATGTTTCTAGCAGTGCCTAGCGGTTTCTCGCATTAAGTTGGATTGACCTCTAAAATCCAAAATTACTTTTTAAATTATAACCTGTAATATGTTTGTTTAGCCTCATTTTTAGCAGAAGTTTTCAAAGAACAGTGTCAGAACGACTTTTTTTTTTTTTTATAAACTACAATAAAGTTACACTTAATTTAGTTTCACGCTTTCACCTATTTCCCCTCCTCCTCCTCCCCCCCTATCATCCCATTTTATTTACAAAATAGGATTTTCAGGCTTATTAATACGTTTAATTTGAGGAGAAGTTATTCAGGGGTGCGGTCAATAAAGAAAAACACACCAATACCTAAGTGAAACTTATTTTTTTATTGTTTACCAATGTTTCAGCATAAGTTGTAGGCCTTCATCAGGACTAAGTAAAATAAAACAACTAGAGGATAACAACCATTAAAGTATGAAAATAAAAATAGGTAGGCTAGTAAAAATAACTCGACAGATATATTATACTAACTTCTCCTTTAATCACATCTACGGTCAACTACATTATACATTATTCCAAAATTAAAAAGTTTGTTAGTCAATTCGATATAATGGGTATGAAGTTATCATTGCAAAGAAACTTACTCCTGTTGGACACTTTTTCTCTTAACAATTTATTTATGGTTACTGCTCCGTTCCTGGGTCGTAGTGTGATGTTTACAGCCTTAATCCTTCCTCAATAAACTGTCTATCTAGTACAAAAAGAATTTTTCTAATTCGACTGGTAATTTCTGAAATTAGCGCGTTCATACATACAAAATCACCACCTTGTACAATAGTATAGATTAGAAAAAATATATAGTAAAAACGACTGACTACCTTTAAGAGTTTCTCATAAATATATAGGTCTCTTATGAGATCTCTCTAATTAACTTTTGAGACTAACTCTTAACTCCTTTAGACTATCTTTTAATACTTGCAAAATAATTTTTTTATTAATAGCTTGATGTTTTTGTTACATTGAATTTTACAATCGACTGTGTCCTTTCGAATTCAGTTACTATTCTGGTCGACCTTGTGGTTTAGAGATGTAGCGATTGAAGGCCGAATAAGATACTTTATTTTACCATGTATTATTTTCTAGATAATTGCATGAGAATATGTTAGGGAAATTTAGTTATTTATATTTATAGAAGTAGCTATTTTATAATATCTAATAATAATAATAGCTTTTATAAGTCATTTGACAATTTATTGTAAAGATTTGTTTGAGTAATATTGATGAATTTGTGTCATGATTCAACCAAAACTAACATGATTTAACATAGATATATAAAATATGATTATAAAATAGATTTTTGAAAATTTGACCATAATCACAGTTATCGTGGTACAAGATGGGTGACAAATTAGGTTTCAAAAATGTAGGCTCTTAAAAAAAAAGTTACATCTTCCTGCTTTTTTCTATGTTTGCAATCCTTTATTCCAATTCTGTTCTACAGTTGTGTATTCAGAGAATTGCAATTCAAACAGCAAACGTTGCATGTAACCGCATAATGACAACTGGCAAACCACCGGATAAGGGCACACCATCAAACCGCAAGCTATCCCTAACCAAGGACGTAAATGAAAAACATTTAATTATGGATTTGTGGAATGGTCATCCATAATATTAATATTTACAGCATCTTAATTTTTATTATGTTTAGTCTAAATAGACCATGTTTATCTTATATTTAATAAAATATACAGCACAAATATAGTAAAACGTTTTATTACAACACTGTCGAAAATGCAAAATTTATGAATGAAAATGTCGTTAATAAGGGGCAGTAACCTTGTTACAAAGAGTTGTTAGTAAACAAATTATCTTACTCTTTTAAAAAAAAAAGTCAATTGAATACACTATTTAGACTATCATTTAGTGTTTTTTCATTTTTTTATTTCCTTTTCTTTAAGTTTAATATATTGATATTTTTGTCTTTTTTATGCTTTATAAAAAATATCGATTTATATTATATTATTATATTATTATTATATCATATATATTATTATTATATTATTATTATATCATATATATTATTATTATATCATATTATTCTTAAAGCGCCATTCATAAAAAAATCAACTACACATTTTTATATTATTTTATTTTGTATTCAGATTGTACAATATGGCACATTTAGGTAAGCAAGCTTATTTTTTTACCTCTACAATCAATGATTTAAAATTTGGTAGAACATTTAACAGCAAGTTATGATTTGTGTTTAATTCACTTTGAATTTCTGATAATACTTAAATAATAATTATTACTGGTTGAATGTGAAGTAGTTAAATATTCATGATCTCACGATTATGTATTTTTCAACATTGAGCCTATGTTCAATACCGCATTAGCAGATTTTTTGTCTTTATGTTCTTGAATAATTTAATTGTCATAATTAATTCTAAATTGAGCGACGAAAAAGAGTAAAACCATGATTGGAACTGAAGAATATTCATTCCCCAGCCATTAAAATCTGTCGTGAGTGATGTAGAGGATCATCCATCCAGAAGGCATTGATCCCGCCCCAGGAATGGCTGGATGAGTTTGATTTATGGTCCAAGGATGGCATTGTTTTCACGAAGGATCACATATCACAGGGTTTCAATAGACTATAAAAAAATAGTCAAGTGCTCTTCTAGATTCTTATTAATTAATTTGGTTGGATTATCAAACTGAATTATATTTCTTTGTATTTGAAATAATTATTTTCTTAACCCATTAAAACCAAGGTGAGAAAAGTAATACTGAAAAAAATTTTTGTTTATTTTTATCATGAATGTTCTAAGAGGACTTGCAGTTTTATTTACATCCTGAGACATTATTGAAACCTTTACTTCTCATAATTCATCAGTTGTTTTCCAATTTTGAAGTGTAAAGGAGTTAAAGTATTGCTGGGAATAGTTTAATCTTTTGGAATGTCGTCCAATCCTTCAGGCATTTTCAAATTCCCAAATTTAGTAGTAGTCCTGTTGTAAGACGAAAGTATGGTATTCAAGTAATTTGATTGAAATCATTGGTCTTTTTTCTAGAACAGAACAGTTTACAGTTTTTGAATTTTCATACGCTAGGCTTTAGCCGCTTGTTGATGATTTTTAGACTGGAATATTTTCAAAATAACTTGTATTACTCCCCTTTGTTTATTACTTCCATATTTATTACTGATTATTTTTATATAATTATTTTTTTAGTTTCTTGACCTCAATGGCTCGCGTATGAAAATTCATACTCTAACAAAATTGAAGACTTCCCGAAATTCGAACAATATCAAGAACAATTATTTTATTGTTTTATACGAAAGTTAATTTATATATATATATATATATATATATATATATATATATATATATATATATATATATATATATATATATATATATATATATATATATATATCCTGTGATTTTTGGCAGCTTTCATGTTTTGTGGTTTTGCCTGGACGGAGGTGTAATTTTAATTACTTAAACATTTAAATTGTATAAATTTTGGGCCGAAACGATAAATACTTCAATTAAGAAATAAAGTGTCAAAATTTATGAGGTTTACCCCTATGCTTAATTTAATTTAAAAAAAAAATATTTACACAAAAAATTAAATTAATTTAGTCGAAGAAAAAAAAACTTTTGTTACTGCTTAACACCAGCAGTAGGTAAGCCACCTGTCAAAAGTATAAAATAAGGCTGAATTTGCTGGCTCCAAATTGGAGAATGTCGCACAATACATATTGATACCCCACCTCTTTCTGTCCCGAATTTACAATTTACAGATAGGCAAGAAGATCCCTCATCCTGCTCCTTTTCGGCCTTCTACGTGTATTGTCGGGCATGTAGGTTGTGGTCATGTTTTGAATGAGTGAGTTAGTAAGTGTTGGTTATCTTAAATGCTTTGCAGTGGGTCCGTATGTGTTCAGTAACTTTTGGAAAGTGAAGGTCTGTATGTAAAGTAAAGTTGCTAACACACTATGGAGCTTTGTTTATGGTCCTGAAAGTTTTTTAATAGAAAATTTAAGTTTTTTTGTATGGGTTTTTAATTTTAATTTATGATCAAATAAAAAAATAATTTTTTTAATTAAATTTTTTATGTACAATATTAAGTTTTTCCTACTTTTGCAGACAAATTTAAGAGAATCGTTGACGGTGAGTGGGTATATTTTCGTATATAAACAATTAAAATGGATATGCCAGCCAGTCTCCAAATCCTTTTAATTAATAAGTACAAACAAAAGGTTAATTAGTTAATGAAATACTTTTATTTTTACTGTTTTACGAGATTATTTCTGTTTTGCAAAGTTTTCAGATTATAGTTCGCTTCATTACACTTATTGTATATTTTCATATTTCATTTATGTTTAATTTTTTTTAATAATATTAGGTCTTTAGTATGGACATGGTTATAACAACATCCTTCATCTGTATTTAATAATTTTATCCACAGAAATGTAAAATAAATAAATAAAATACAAGTAAAAAAATCGATTGGGAATTCTAAACAACTGATTTCTTTATATATTTTTTAATATAGCTGAGTCATTGTTGTTCTTGTTGTTAGGTATATATATATCTAGAAAACCTTTGTTGCATTTTTTAAAAATGTTATTCACACAAGGAAATATGTTGATATAAAAGGAAATCGTACGGATGATTCAGCGCCCCCTTTGTTTACAATGATGTTATTTCTAATGATTCTTAACCAAACTATTCGCATGTCTTACCTCATCGGACTGGCTGCAGGTCTATTCCTGTTAAGGTGTGACGGTCGAGAATAAAGGTGTGTGTCATGTCTAGGGGGAAACCGGGCGCGGCTTGCAGTCTGGGAATTCCCTTGTAACATATTTTAGGTTTCCCTGACTCCTTATGACTCTATCCAAATTCTTTTTTATTTTATTTATTTAAATTCGCTTATATGCTGATGACATTTATAAATAATGAACAGAAAGTGAACCTATATTTGTCACTCTCGATTTGGATGAATCATTATTCAATGAGGATATCACTCGATTGATACAAATGTTTGCTTAAATACTCCCAGTGTGTACACTTCATATTTTTAAATTGTCCTAGTGATTTAGAAAAATTGATAATGTAATTTTTCTGCAACCTAAATTTTTTTTTCTCGAATACTTTTCTTCATTTCTTTATTTTTTTGTTGCTTTTTTAAGATGGCCTCGGGACCTTTTAGTATAAAACTGTCATTGGAGTGCTTCAATGAAGAGGTTTCTTTAAAAGTTGCTTTTTAAAAGTTTCTTTTAAGTCATCCCATATTAATCACAGGCAGCACTAATTGTTATATTTATGTTTTCGAAAAATTTATTTTTACAAATAAATAAATATATAAATTTATTTATAAAAACTAACATTATTTTTTTCTACTTTTTATTGAACACTTAATAACGCCAATACAATAAACATATTTGTTTAATATGGGATTTATCGTCGTTCTGTACTTTAACTAGGGTGAGAAGAACAGGTTATCTTGTTTTTCTTAACTGAAAACCTCTTTACATACAACTCCAAGAAAACGAAGGAGACAAGTTATGACGAAAAGAAGAATTTATTTGCGCATAACTCGAAAAATACACAATTCACTATCATTGGGTGGATTAAGTGCGTTATTAGGGTAAGTGCATACCCAGTTTCTAGACGTTATTTTATTATATACAGATAATTGCTTTATTAGGGTCATTCCACAACAAATCAACCAATAAAAAATTAATTTTAGACTCAAGTTTTTTAAAAATGAGTGAAACATAGTATTGTATTTATGTTCTATACACAAATATAGTCGAAAATTCAAAGTTTCAGATTTTTCTCATTTTTAGTTTTTAAGTTTGAATTGTTTACATCTTAAACCTTGTAATTTTATGTCAATCTTTTTTTCAAACTGAAATGGAGATACACTGCATATGGCATATTTTAATATATTGACTATATATTTTAATTGAATGACAATTAAATTTACTTTGCTAAAAGTTATTATAGAAACTGCGCTTTTAAGTTACTTATCATATTCGACCTTATCCGTATGCGATTAATTGGTGAATGAGCTTCCACAAAACTTTTTTTGTCATGATCCCATCATAAAATTTGATGTGAACATTCTTATATTATCATTAAACATATATTTCGTCATTAATCATTTATTCTTAGTATAACACATTATATAATATTTAAAAAAAAAAATTATTACGGTATCATTTCAATGGGATTATGTAAAAAAAAAAAAGGTCTGGCGGAAGCTCATTTACCAATTACTTAATGGCTCACGAATAATGTCGGGTATAACTTTTTATGTTAAAAACGCTCTTTGTATAATAAGTAAATAAAATATGTAAATTTAATGGTTTGAAATATGATATATACTGTGTCATACCGTTTCAATTTGAAAAAAACGGTATAAAAATACAAAGTTTATTTTTTTATAATAGAATCCAAAATTACCGAACATGTAATAATTAAACATAGCATGTAAATGCAACATATTCCGTTTGTATAAGTTTTTGGAAATTTTTAAACATTTAAAGATTGGTTTGGTAAATTCAAGGTACATACGTATCAAATTAAAGCCCATGTAATTTTGAGAAGAACTTTCTAGGGCAAATAGTTTTGGAGCTATGAAAAATTTCAATTATTCAGAATGTGTAAAAAAAACGATAGATTTTTGTTTTGTTTTTTATAAATTTATAATTAAAAATGGGAAAATCTGAAAATTTGCGATGTTTATTCTAACTGATAGTACTACATATGAACAAAAAATCATTGAGTTCTGAGATACCAAGTTCCAGACCAATTGTTGATTTGACGTAGAATGACTATTAATTTAATTAATATGATACTAAAAACGTATTTTTAAATTTCGTTTATTGTTAATTTTAAGAAAATATTATTTTTCTACTGTTGTGTATTTATTTTGTATATTTATATAGTTTTTTAAAATAATAAAAAATGAATTGACAATTGCACGTATTGCAAACTTTGATTTAACTACTCCTCTGCTTGCTTATTGAATTAGCTACTCAGTTACTTCACAGGAGTAGATACCATTTTAGTTAATCATTAACTAAATTTAACACTCATGTAAGTCTTGTAATAATAATTAATTCATTCATTTAATTATGAGCCAAAATAATGAAATAACTACTTATTTTAATTTTTCTCCCTCCAAGCCCAATGGATGTGATAACAGCGACCGTGACATTCTGAGACAGACGATTCAGTACTCCCCAGTACTCCGGAGTAGACCAGAAGAAGGAGACAACCAGACGGAGTAGCGGTCAGAGAAAGAAGCCGAGACAGTGGAGGAATGTCCGTCCGGGATATTGCACGCCCTTTTTTCCTTTTCTTTTTTATGCCGCCATCGAAGACAGGTTCTCCTTGTTGCGGCCGTAGCCTCCCTACAGGCCTACCAACCCATGTCTGAATATACCTATTCATCATCCATCTTCAATAAGTCTTCCTCACGGGACTCTTTCACTTCTATTGTAATCTCATTAAGATAAATTTTCGTTCAACTTTTGAAAATATGGTTGAGTCAGTTATTTATTATTTGTTTATTAGACTCTTAAATCCCTATTGTAAAATATAAACAGAATTGTATTATATATTAAATCTATCAATACAAAACCTGATTAAAGTTATTTTTAAATATATATTAATTATATTTACTCGTTTTCAAAAAGGGTATTCTAGTTTTTTTCTATATCAGGAATTTAATTTAATAAGCCTATTTAGATTTATATTCTTTATTTATATACTTTTTCATATCAACAAGGTTGCCCATCTTCAAGCTGTTTAGTCTAAAAAAATACTTATAATCTCTTTGCACAGTTTATTTCTTTTTTATTTCAACTATTTTTACCTGTTTATTATCTATTTTTTATTCATTATGATAATGGGCTAAAAACCTTTTTTTTTAATTTATATTAATTTTGTTAATATACATTCATGTATTTTTTGTTGTTGCGTTAATTATATGTTATCTCTATACATTCTTCATTATTAACCACTCAGGTTTATCCAATGTTCCTACTTATTTTTCATTTTTTCTTTAACCAATTAAAATTATTATTAATCATTTTAAAATTTCATAAATTAAAATTATTTTATTTATATAAAGCACTGTATCCATATTATCCTTCCTTCTTATTAAAAGTGTTGTTATATTCTAAGTCCTTTTAATGTTATCCTCAATAACCAATTATATTATTAAAGTTAATTTCTTTATTATTGTCTTCATTCTTTATAATGACTAGACGTGAGTATGAATTTTAACCCAATTAACAGTTAAAAATACTTCTACAAATTTTGAATAGCAGTTTAAAATTACTGCTTTATTTTTTCTGCTTTAATTGATATATAAAAATGTCAATACAATAAATATGTTTGTTTAATTTCCGATTAACGTCTTTGTGTACCCCAACTAGTGCAGGAGGAAGGGCTTTCTTACTGGTAGTCATACATTTATTGATATAATTATTAACATTTGAACTTGGACATGTTAAAATATAAGTTTTTATAAATATGGCTCATTATTTATTCCTTGATTTTTTCCTTTTATTATTATTTATTGACAACTGTTGGGTCTCATTTTTACCCTGTATTAAGTCTTTTATTTTTATTAAACTGTAAAGTAATCTCTAACAAAGTTATAATAATACCCATGGTTCAATACATTGTTGAAATAATAACAAATAGTTGTAAGCTATGTATCAAACACTTTATTTACTTAATCAAACATCTTCAAATATTATTTACGTAAAAATAGGCATATTATTTAAGATTGGATTATAGTAATAAAGTAAATATGGATTTAATTTTCATCAATTAAAAAAAAAGAACATACGTTGTGATATACAATTAAAACGATTTATTTCTTTATTAAATACACACACACACATATATATATATATATATATATATATATATATATATATATATATATATATATATATATATATATATCGTCGGCAAAAGTGTGAGACCACGCCACGTAAGTGTTATATAGAGTTGTTTTTTTCTCAAAATAGTATATACTAGCCAGTGATATACTGATTAATGTTTGTCCAGTTGAAAAAATGTGTCCACGAGAACGTGGTTTCAAAATCACAAGGGGATTTGCCTGTCGCCGATTGTGATAAAAATTTATTGGATGATTCTACATTGAAAAAAAAGTCAACCCATATCCTACAGCTTTGGTCCAATGGGCCCTAGGAACTAAGAAAAAACATAAAACATGAAGAAAATGTTTTATTTTATATCTCGAGTTTGAAAGATGACATCGACATGGTTTTTCCAGCTAAACATTTGTAAACATAAACATTATAAATTAATTGAGTTTTAGTCAAATAAATAGAAACAACTGATCAAATTATTAAGTAAACTAGCCTTATAGAATCACTAGCCAAAATTACGTTTGGGTTTGAAGCTCTGTACCTCGTGTTCAGTTTACCCGATATCGACGCTCTTGGATTCGTTAAAAAGAAGGAAGTTTCTTCTTTCGATATTTATAAAAAACTAATGCATTATCTTAGAATGTAAAAAAAGGTAATTATCATATAAAAACAAAATTTAAGTTTTTTTTGCGGATAACGTTGGTTCTAAAACACGTAAAAACATCACGGTTCAAGAAAATCGCGTAGTTTAAGAATTTACTTTGCCTGGCCGATGGCTCAAATTGTGTTTGAGTCGTTTAAAGGGTTCTTTATGAGCGATTATTTAAATCTTTAAAACAATTTGAAGGGGGTCTTTATGGGATTTTTATTGTTATTTATACTTGTATTTATAATATGGGCATTAGCTTACTTTGTACTAATTCCGTTTATTTTTTAATTTTCAGGTGAGTTCATTAAAGAATTTTCCAAGGAATTTTAAGTAAGATATTTTTTTAAGTAGCTTTAATATTACTAATATATATATATTTTTTATTTTCTTTCAGTGTGCGTTTTAGGATGTCTATATATTTTTCAAGTACTCTTAAAGTTTATCTAATCATATCCCTCTATATATGATATCCCTCTACTTCAGTTTCTACCCTTAATTTATTCGAATGTAGAGATCATTTTGTTCCCTTAGTTTGCTCGACTTAGTTGATGAAATTCCTCATTATTCCTTGAGCTGAGTTCCTACCTTTTGATCTTATATGAGCTCTCCAGGCGGTGCTAGTCACTTGGGTATTAACGGAAGTATGGAACAGTCTTCTATTTATTAATAGGATTTCATATTTTAACACAAAAGCCTGCAAGATTTGATTTGTCTAAATCTTTATAAAAAGTAATTTTAGCGCTATAAATAAATCTTTATTTAGCAACATTTTATTATTTATTTTTATATGCTATAATGATATTCAGGTTAAAATAAATATCAATAAAAATAGCAGCTTCTCTTCGTTGCAAGTTGCAATAACCAATTGTTACCCCTGAAAGGGACATTCTTATCTTCATATACATGGACTACATATCTACTTTGATGTTTTGGAAGGATTATAATTTAAAAAATATTAAAATATAATTTGTCGAATTGATTTAGACATATTTTCCAACTCATGTCAGTCTAAAATCGGATTTTCAAAAACGTATCTTTAAAAAAAATTGTCAATTTATATATATATATATATATATATATATATATATATATATATATATATATATATATATATATATATATTATTTCGAATTAACTCGGCGGAATTCGCTTCGAACAGATTGAACTCCGGTAACTGCCGAGGCGATATCGATTACCGTTCCAAGGAATTGAAACGTAGGATTTTCCATTTTTTGCTGGACCACTACCTGTTATGAAGAAGGGAGAGATTTATAGGGAAAGCACAATCCAGACTAACCAAAAAAAAATTAGTTACTGGTTAGGTCTAGCCACTTTCATATATCAGTAGATTTACTATTATTACATATTACTTTTTAAAAAATATAATATTGATCGTTTCTGAATGTGATTTCAAGCAACTAAATATATTTTTTTTAAACTACGATTTAAATGCGCTGTTTTGGCGTATTGCCAGTAACTATTATAAAACAGTTAATCAGATTTTTTATTTAGAAAACTGTACTTTTATAAACTTGTTGGTAAAAGACGAGCTGCATTTTTTCGCTAGTCTATAAACATCATATAATTCGCTAGTCTTTTACTTCCTCTTGTGCACGGGACTGATAATATCCAGTAACGCCATTGGCAGATACACGTGTTTTATTGAACCGTCTTACGGCTCTCTCATAATACCAAAATTGTACAGTAAGCACTGCGGTAATGGTGTGCTAACATTTCGGTAAATATTGACGCTTAATGTGTACTGGTGTTGACTTTAGTCATTTTTTTTTTATCTCTTGTAAGCTCGGTAGCTTCGTTCTATGGAGTATTGATTCAGTGCTACTCGGAAGGCATCAGTATATCTGCTTTATCTTAAATTTTCTTAATAGCTTCATTTTTAAAAGCAATTTAATAATAACATTTATATTTCAAAAATTAAAATGTTTTGGATGGGTTGCAATGTGCATCTTATGATTCATATTTGTAATATGAAATAATCATGTTTCGAATGTTTTTGCCTGTTTATTCTACAAAAGAAATGAAGCCGCAAATATTTTAATTTATAAGCCTGTCCACTATTTCTTTACTCACGCAATACTTAATGTCAGAAATCGAACTCTGTGTCTGTTTGGTTCTTATAGTCTGTAACACTTTCACTCATCTTGTGTCATCACCCCGTTCCCTCCTCCCTTCCAGTATTTTGTTTACTGTTGCCCTTGTCACGCATTCGTTATAAGTGACTTCTATTGATTTATTTATTTTACTTTAATCTTTAACACACCACTGACTGATTGTACTAACAACGGATGAGATGGGAATCGGAACGTGAGATGTGACGTGAGAAAGAGAATTATTCAGTAGCATCGAGTAACACCGACTGTTTGCATTAATGATTCTTTTACCTCGCGTTATCCGATGATCTAATAGTCAGTCGTGAAATATATTTTAGTAATATTTGTGTTTAACGACGGTTTGTATAACGAAGTAAACTTGGCGCCCTTCATGTTGGCCCTGAAACCATCATGGTTATGCTCTGTATTTTTGATGGTTCTGAGCTGGTGACAAATACACAAGTTTTATATATTTGACACTAATTAGAATAAAAAAAATATCTGATGTGGACAACACATGACTTCCTTGTACGCCTATTAAACTATAAATCGGTGGCTCAAAAAGTGATCCTGAATTTGGTTACTAGTTTCCGAAGATCGCAGTATCTCAAAAACAACACTCGATGTCGCGACACACACACACTCACTAATAGGGAGGAAAACCAGTATTTTACACTAAATTTTAACACTTAAAACAAGTAATAAAAATTTTTAATTGGATTGGAAACCAAATTGCGATTGTAACCTTTATTACCGAAACATATGATTTATGTATTTAATTTAAATATAATTTTTGATGTTAGCTTATTATGACCTTCAAGTAAAGTTCATTTCGGCTCACCAATTTTAACCAAAACATAGTAAATACATTCACATCAATATAAAAATCCTATTTTCCAAATTTGAGATGTATTACATTATATTTTAATATAATTTTTGATGAAAGTCTACTATGACCTTCAAGTAAAGTACCGCTTCCGGTTTTCCAATTTAAACCAAAATCTAGTATGTTATTTACATTAATATATAAGATATAAATACCAAATTTGAGAAGTTTTGCAAAGTATTTTAATATAATTTTTGATGGAAATCAATTATGACCTTCAAGTAAAGTACCACTTCCGGTGATTAAGCAGTAACCAAAAAGGGAGATTCACAACTAGATTTTGCAACAATCCTAAATACAAAATTTCAACTTTCTGCGGCTAACCGTTTTTGAGTTATGCGAAATACGAACGAACGTACGTACGTACAGACGCCACGACGAAACTAGTCAAAATGGATTTAGGGATGGTCAAAATGGATATTTCCGTTGAAATCTGAAAACCGAAAATTTTCGCGATTACATTACTTCCTTTACTTCGTACAAGGAAGTAAAACTGAAAATTAAAAATTACTTCTAACTTCATTTTCGAAATGAAAATAATAAAAATTTTAATTCTGTTTTTTCATTTGAAAACTCATCATGGAAGTATAAACTAATGCATTATAGCATAAAGTTTTTAAATGTTGAAATAAGAAAAACGAGGAAACTGAAAATAGTAATTTAATCAGGCAAACTTAAAATGAGTGTCTTTACTTCATGTGTCTGGTGTTTCTGGAAATTCGGTAGATCCCCTTTTCAATATTTTTAATTAAAATAATATACTATATATTCTATTTTATTCAGAAAACTATTTAAACTATTTTTATATTAGGAGATGACGAACTTAGCAACTTTTTAATCAAGCTTAGTTGTATAGATTAAAAAATTATAGTTATTTACGAAACAAACAAGAAAAATTAACATTGTATCGCCACATTAATTTAAGAAAGGCAAAATTCTATTAAAGAAAACTCTCCAACAATTTTTTTATTTATTACAACGATACCGCACCGTGACCGTACGAAAACAAACTGAACTACTTCAGCCTTTGGGGTGTAGGAATTCGTTAAGTTTGGGACGACTTCATCAGTTTCTATGGTACAGATTATACACCATCTATTGGTCTACATACTACAGAGCTATGGAGAAGGCTCGTTGTTTGTAATTGGGTTCTGAACGTAAGTTCTATTAGAGCCAAGTTACTGGCTCGTTGTCCTAAATGCTTTTAGAAATTGCGTGTCTTTTTAGCTCCTTTACTTATTTGTGAGATGTATGTTCTTGTTTTAGTAAGTGTATGCATTAGTTGCAATGATTAATATATATTATTGTATGGTTCCCATTTGTATCTTGCGTCAAAGATTAGGTTACTCAAAATAGCTTGACACACATTATTTTATTTTACATCACAAAAAATACTCATCTTCTTCTTTTTCCTCTTCTTCTTCTCTCCGTGTGATATTTCTTGATAATAAACAATTCCAACGCATTGTTTCTGAAGCGTGGGGCTGGTGTGTGAAAGACAAAAGAAATTATATTATGATTTCGAAAAAATAATTTAAGCTGCAACTTTAAAATGTTTATTTTTTTAAGAAATATAGATTATATAACCCCGAAGTTTTGTAATATCTTATCAGCTAGAATTGTTTTGTCTAGAACGAGAAACCCGCGTAACTACAGTAACTTGCTGAACTAGCCTATTTTATCTCGACTTGTTTTCTCGTGTTACAACCAATTTGAATCTTATTCCATTCATTACTTATTTATGATGTTTTTTGCTTGGCTAATGCGAATATTCTAGTAAATTTCCAGTTACATAAAAATACTACCCGTAACATTGAAATAAGAACAATGAATACTAATTTGAAGAATTGCAGTACTCATTGAAAACAAATTGCAATTGTTTTGTGCCCGGAATGATTCATCTCTTTGTTTTGATTTTCATAATTATCAAATGAGTGCTTATTTTTATAAATGAATTATTATATACCTTATATGCCTTCTAGCATTATCCCAATAAGCTGTTGTATGATTGCGTGGTTAGCTATTAATAAAATATATGCTAGACTAAATCATCATTTTAATTAAAAATGTGTTTATATCATTACTATTTATTTAAAAACCATCCGTGTTCCTCGACCACTCCAATCTAATCGTTTATTTTAATTTTTTTTTTAATAATTATTTTTTTAAACCAACATATTTAAATTCCCCAAAACGCCGATAAATGTGTCTTAACAAAGTTCAATCAAGCGAAATCTTATTAAAATATCTTATTAGAATTTATTAGTTTTCAGCGAAAAAAATTGAAGTTTACTATTTTCCATTTTACTTTATCCTAGTTTTGTTTCACAATTTTTGTTTATAATTTTAATAGTTTTATATTATCGAAAATGACCTCACGAATTTTCATTTCATTGAACTTCACTAGTTCCAGAAAAAAAATCTGAGGTTAGGAGGTTTTGAAATGAAATATTAAAAGTTGCAGGAAATATGTCTTCAATATATTTCTTTTCTTTTTTATTTCTTTTTTTAGTAGCTCGAATGCTACCAATCAGCTTATTTTTTTTCTTCGTTGAATTTGAATCAGAGAAGTTATGTTGGATCATAACTTTTTATTTTACATTTTCGTCAACATAAATACTATTTAAACTCCAGATTTCGCTTAAGATCGATCACTTTTTATTAACTTTATTTATCCATCAACCAATGTTAAGAATCTTTTGAATCTCTTAAATTATTTTTGTAAAGTAACATTTTTAAAAAAACTTTTTTTTCTAACATATATTCACAATAATAGGATTGCCTTCTGGAAGTTATGAAAACGTGTACATTTAAAAAAAAAAAATTACCTTTGGTGAAAAAAAATTCAACTTATGTCCTTGATTTCTCTGTTACTTATTTAGAGGCACTGATGGAGCCAGGTCGTAGAGTCCCCGGTTCCAAGAGGTGTGGGCTGGATTCCCGCCTAGATTAGTTAATAATTATTTCGTGACGGTAACACGAAATAAATCTCGACACTACTGCTCTTGTTATACCAGTCCACTTCCCCACTACTGCCGTTTCTAATGCCAGTTGGTAATTAGTCAAGATGGTGAATTTGGTCTAAAATTGGATTGTATTAAGTCTGCATATAGCCTAATATCCTTTAAGGATTCGAATAATATATTATTACTAGTAAATTATCCCTTACAATGTTCTTCATCAGAGAAACCAACGTATAGTGAGTGGTTTGTCCTTGAGGTATAATTTGCAGGAATAGTTTTATTGTGCGTATTAAAAGAGTATAACGTGTCAGACAAGCCACTAACTACTTCGAATTTCATTATTTATTTCGATTTCTTCTAATGATATAATTTGAAAATAGCATTCGATTCAGCTCATGGTTTCAATGCTCTCATGTAAACTCGGAATTTTAGATATTTGACTGACCACGAAAATACATGAATAGACGGTCTGAAACAATTTAAAAATCAATAAGATGATCCGGGATGGGGTGTACCAGGAATCGAGAGAAAAAAGGTTTTAATAATATCTCCGAGAAGTAATTTAGGGGTTCCGTTGAAAATATTGGAACACACGCACAGCCATTCCCAGGTAGCGAGAATATGGGGTGTGGTTTTTCATCAAATCAATAATTGTTATTTGAATTTTATCATATTTTTTAAAATATAATATTAATACAAATTTAAGTATATAGATTCAGTTCAAATGTGTGTATATTTTAACATTTTACATACGTAGTTGGGTAAAAATGTACGTTTAAACGTAAATAAGAGCCCGCATATTTTACAATGAGCACACTATAATCTTGAGGATTTTATTGACAGCTCGAAAATTTAGCTAAAAAAAGTCTTATTTGCATCAGATACGAGCTTCAACATCGTCGGAACTATTTTTTTTCTACTGCCGAATTGAATTCCTTATCAAAAATATTTTACATTATTTTTTCACAACCTGGTCTCTCCACCTCTCAAACGTTCATGTAAATAATATTCTCGTCGTTGTGTGTCTCGTTCTTTTTTCGATAGTTTTCCATTTCCTGGTGGCTCTTTTTCGTTAGTGAAAAAAATTAAATATAAATAATTAATATAACATTTATTTTGTAAACTTCTCTAGAAAAATAAACTAACAGAACAAAAATATATATCAAATTGATAGATATATTTCACCGAATATTTAGTATTTCTATCAAAATAAATTTAAGTAAGTGTAGTTTTTTTTTTTTTTGTTTAGCTTATTTGCATTTTTCCTGTTTCTTAAAGAAGTTTAATTTATTACTACAACGACCTTTAATTTGACTATGCAATAAATATTGATGATGATTAAAATATTTTACATTCACTTTTGATCATATATAATACCTATAAAATTGCAAACATGCTTAACTTACTTATACTTAAAAAGGATTGAGGGGAAAGCACCTGGACTCCTTAACCCGGGCCAAGGTTCAAGTCCGGCTATGGCAGACAAATAATTTTTTTATTATTATCAAAAGAGGATCTACTCTGAGGTTGAGTGACACTCCTGAGGCTCGTTCTACCATCTCCCCTCCCTCCCCCCCCCCCTCTTTCTTAAACATCAGAAAAATAATAATTAATATAAAGAACCATATTTTGCTTTTAATAATTTATTTGAACTAACAAAAAACATAAACCTTGAGTAAAAGTAAAAAAAAATAAAAGAGGATAATGTATTTTCATTGCCTGACCCCGAACAGGAAAGTCTTTATCTCTGGATACAAGTGGCTTTAAAGCTCGCAGACCTTACTTAATAGAATTCGAGATTTATGTTCTTAACTTATCCTTATCTTCGCTTTCACATTTTACTGAACTCACTGGCCTCTGTGCCCTTTTAAATTTTTAACGTTTTATTGTTTAAAGATATAAAATTTTCACGTCCGTACGGTTTATAAAACATACCTTATAAAACGCTTTAAATGCTTAACATACAACATTGACTTAGTCAAATAATTAAGTTAAAGATTTTATAATTTGAAAGTATGATAAATTCTTTAGAATTTTTACAAATTTCTTTAACGATACTTAAATTGACCTACTTAATTAGTTGTGAGCCAGTCGTGAACGATTTTGTCATTTTGAAGAACTTGAATACTTTCTTTTAATTTAAAAATATATATATATTTGATTTTATTTCATTTTACACTCACGATGGTTATCCAGCCTTAAAACGCAAAAACCTTTGGTTTTATCGAGAATTTTTACGTAGTCATCGCCATCTTTAACCATTAACCAGAACCATGCCCACCTGTAGCTCCGTTTCTCATTTCCGTTTCCCCTTCTAACTTTAGTATTCAGACGGTAGTTTCCGGTCATTGCTGCCTAGATCCGATATCGGCCTATCTGTCATCGTGAGATAGTCTTCCAATGATCTAACGGAAGTTGCCATCCGTCATTTTAAGAACTTATTTATTTATTTTTTTCAGATCCTACGTAATTAGAATTTGCCCAAAATCCTGAGTTATAACTTTTTATAACTAATTTGTTCAACAATTGCTTAAGATAATGGTATAGCTGTCTAATTCTAGACAGTATTTTACTTTTACGTCCATGTTGCATATGAAATAAAAAAAAAAAGCTAGACCATTAAATAAAATAATTTCCTTCAAGGTTGAATGAGAGCCTTTAATTAACTATTAATAAAGCCTTTCATAACAATAAACAACGAATGATTTTCAAGTACTAATTATGGTGGATAACCTATTCAAATACATTCAACTAGGCGAAAATTGCATTACTTACAATCGAAGTAAAACAATAAGAACTCTCTTAAAAAAAAATTAAATTGTGATAACTGAAGCCTTGTATTTTTTAAAAAGCATAATGACTGCAGTTGAGGTAAAGAGTTGCGGTCATTTTCATTATAGAATAAACGGAAAATCCAAGCCAACTTCCTGGACGTTGGAGTTATAATGGTGGATTGACTATAGCCCATATCTTTGAAGTTCGTATTTTTAAATGATTAGGTAAAATTAATTAGGAATATCTAAGTATAGTTATAAAAATAAGCCGGAAGGCTTATGACAAAAGGGCGACCACGAAACAGATAGACGACGCACCGTGTACACAAACCATTGAAAGCTATAGCTAAGTAGATCCTGGTACTTTATAGTTTTCTGTAAATATTATAAAAATTTATATTATATAAAAATAATATAGTTTTTTAATTTTTTACCACTACGCTCTTTCCAGGGCGCGTCATCAGTCTGTTTCGTGGTCGCCCTCTTTGTCATTGTCATCCCGGCTTACCATCCTAGAACTTTGGGGCTTATTTTTCATAAGTGGGTGAAAAAGTTGGTGTTCGTTCGTGATTGTGCCCAAATCACCTCCTTGCCCAACCGTTGATAAAAAAATAGTTCTTCCTGACTAAGTACTGAACCCAAGACCCATCATGGATTGTCTCGAAAAACCCTCTGTGTGGAAGCGTTTCGATATTGTCTAAACTCCTAATATGAACAGTAGTAGATAGCTTATACAGGTTCCAGGTCGGATTTGAAGTGCTGGACTCTCTAGGCCCAATACTTTTTGCCGCCCCTTCTTCATACCATCGGGGGAAGGGAGGGGCATTCGGCCTGGCAATTTTTCCTTTTAATTTTCATTACAAGTTAGAAACAACTTTTTTTTTTAACCATAGCAAATATGGTATACCTCCACTGTAACATTCTGTATAAAATTATTTTTTTGTGACTGCAAAATATTAAGGTTTCTAGGCATTCTCTTATGCTTATAAGGAACTTCCAAGATATCAGATATTAGGAGCTTTTCGTGTATATGTGCCGTTGATAGTTCTTCAAAGCTTTGCAGGAACTTCAATCGTACAAAACATTTTATATAAATAAGTACAGTTTCTTTACTATTTGAAGAAATCGCATTAGTTTAGCATAAAACTATCTATTTAACCTAAGGAAAGTTATAAAATATACAGATTTAACAAAATTTTATTTTTCTTCTGTAGTTCAGTACATTGGCAGTTCTTATAAAATATAATTTTGGTTTTCCATAGCATTTATTGGCGCCATTATTATTAATTAATTGCTGAATCCTGTTCCAGAGTGCACTGAATTGCTATTTAGAATATCCATGGCAGCGGAAATTTCCGAGGCATGTTCGATAACTTGGTAAATGGCTATTGGAAATACCGGAGAATCATCCTATAACTATTATTAGATATGACAATCTTATAATATCCATTATTACGTAATAAAAATACATTGAAAATTGAATTGTGAGAAAAAAAAATTGTTCGCATTGAGAGTAAAACTGTAATAATAATATTGATTTGAAACGACAACATTTATAGGAAAAATATATTGATGCTTTATATCGTACACTTTTGTACATAAAAAGTATTTTTTGTTGCTTTCAGTACTTCTTTTAATGTTTTTAGAGAATCTTTCATTTTTCGTTTACTTTTTATAGAGTTGGATGTAGCAGAAAGATAGATTTAAAATAAAAATTCTGGCGAGGTGCGCGCATAGCACAACATTCAATTACCATCCTATAATAATTATCCATTTCTTAAAATAATTTAAGAATTAGTGCTTAAGCCTTTTTCAAAAAACGACGTCGATATTTTAGGTTTGTCAAATTGAAAATAAATTTAATTTTTTTTTTCCATGGAAATATTTAGTTTCTAGTAAATAACATAAAGGTAGAAATTATTATCTACAACAATCACTTATGCGTTTTTCACCACTCTTTATTACCTTCTACAGCTTATGTATGTTAGATTTTAATATTTCTAAAATCTTTAGCTTTCGTTATATATCTATATTATTACTCTAGCGAAGAATAAGATATAAAATAGTGGAAATAATTAATTAAATGCCAACGTTTGGGCCCACATTTTAGTTCTTAATCAGGGCTGAATCTCAGACGTGGAGGCGAGGTTTATTAGTTACCGCCATCCGTACAATAATCCTTCTTGATTATAATTTTTAGTATGGATAATGACAGATTTATTTATTATCTTGGCTAAACTGTTTAAGCATAAAGTTTGCTATGAATTATTTAATATTATTATTTAATTTTTGGTTATTTGTAGTTAATAGTAGCTTCATTTATCAGCATTCCTCTACAGATACCACAATACGAACAATAAAAATTGTTAATAGAATGTAAGTAATATATTGTTCAGTTTTCGCTGATTGTAGCATCAGTTGTCAGTAACAATTGCGGAACAATTGGTTCATTTGAAACCAGTTTCATCGGATTTCATGTAACGTCAGCTTAGTTGATGTAGCCTGTCATTTCTGCATCGCCCGTTTGGATGTCTGTTTAGTCATGATGTCATTAACTCAATCTTCTTCCCCATCGGAACTTTTACAATAAATTTTTAATCTTTAGTTTTTCTCATCTCCGATGGAAGTAGTTCATCGGTGGCCTCCTTTGGCTGTTAGATAATTATTGTATTTTCCATCAATCCAAAGATTAAGTTTTCATAACCCTTTTGGCCCGCTATCTATTAAACCGATATCTTAAAGTTTCATTACTTTATTGGCGCCATTATTATTAGTTAATTAAAGTGTCTGTGGTTTCATTACTTTTATCACATTTTGTAGCATTCATCCACAGTACGATATGCCATCGTCTCCTCACTTTGCTGTATTCATCATTTTTTCGAATGGGATATTACACCGTGGATTTTTTTTCGGAAATCTCAAGGTACTGTGCTCACTATAGCTGGCCACATCTTTTATCTATTGCACATTATAGATATCTGAAGGGCCTATAGTAGATTCTTATATCATCTTCTTTTACGCTGATGCTACCATCTAGCCTCGAGAATAATCAAATTATAATACTTTTCTCACTAATAGCTCTGTACTAATAGCTCTACCTTGGCTATTTGTCTCGATTATGTCACTTCTGAAATTGTCGATACAAGTGTTTTCTTAGTCGTTAGTAGGGTCCATTTACAGATATTTGAGATCCTTCAAGAACACTGTTGGGGTTTTCCGTTGCGTGTAGCACGACAGTCAGAGAGTATCCGGTCTTGGAGATATCATCGCCTGCGTGGCTGCAGTTTAACCAAGATGCAGCTTCTGGGAATCCGGGGAAATATCCCTCTTAGTAGCACGATTTTCTTTAACTGCTGAACTCATCCAGATAAATCACGGTTACTAGTTTGTATATGTATCTGACTAACAATATTTAATTTGTGAAGGATGTCTGTTATTTTTTTATGAAAATACAAACATAAAAGACGTAATATTTTTTTTTTCTATTCTTATACATACTTCCTTAACTCCCCAAAGTAGAGGAAGAATGGTTACGATCAAAGGAAACGCAGCGCTCCATTAAATTTCGCGAAGAACGAAAACAGTTTTATAAAAATAATTTCCACGATGACATAATCCAATCTGAAGACAACTTCAGTGAGGAAACACCAATCATTATCGTTTCTAAATTTGTTTATGTTGGTATGCAAATTAACAGGTTTATGATTTTCAACTGGCCCCTATACGACCCATGTTAGATCTTTTGTTAGATACCTTTCTATTCGTCTAGAAATCCCATTGAGATTGGATGTTGTTTACGAAGTGCATTAATTCTTAAAGATATTTCCACACTGTTCAACTTTCGATTCGGCATGACGAACGGGGAAGGGAACGTATAGCATGCAATGTTGAACAGTGTAGGCATAGCTTAAGGGCTTGTAGTAATACTAGTAAATAGTATCTTGTAATAATATTCAGGTTTGATTGTTGCCTGTTCTTTAATACTGCAGTCTGCAGAAGGCCCTTGCCCTTGTGAAGCCCTTGCTTCACATTTGCACAGAATGTGTCCTGCTTCCCCTATGCTAGAATATCAAAAACAGTAATGTTTCATTATTCATTTACTTTCTTTTCTGTGTCTCAGGTATTAAATTCTTTTTCAAAATGTTTTCTTCACATCTCTCAACGTCAGATTTAACGTGCTATATACTTTAAACTGGTCATTTTCAATTATCTAATAAAAAACATAATGTGTTTATGTAAATAAAATATGTGTTTATGTCAATTATGTAAATAAAACACAAAAACAAAAGCATAAACTTTTAAATAATATGTAATAAATTAAAATTAAATATTTGATTTTTTTTATTATAATTATTTTTTATACACCGCTGAAAGGTAAGGCTGGTTTGATCAATATTTCTGTCCCTCAACTTTGATTTTACGTTTTCATCCCTTGCTTGACGGATTAGTATTTTTAATTTTTGGATGATTATTTACTTTTTGAGTTTTTTATTCTATCGATTATACTCTTAAATATGATTATTTTATTAATCAAAAAATAAATATTTAGGTATGTTTTTATCCAATGCCAGTTTATTTACCGGAATGAAATTTTGCGTTTTCTAAGTACGAAGTTGAGTTGTTATGCATTTACCTTCTTCCAAATAGTTTATATTGGTTTATATAAAATATTAATTTTGTACCTTTTTGTGAGGAAATTTGTGTAGTTAAAATTTCAATAAATTATGTAGAAATGTCACTTAGTGTCCCAGTGACTGAGTCATATATTTAATAGTGTGATGGGATCGATGCCAACCTGGTTCCTTTTATTCCATTTAGGGCCTGGCGTCGTGCCAAACGGGAGAGCACCAAAGAGATTTTTAGATTCTGGGAATAATTGCAGGATATACCACCTGCTCCTCGGTGAAAATAGCTGAACATTTTTATTTGTGTTATTAAAAAAAATATAAACCATAAGATATAATAAGAGTTGAGGCAGTGTTCTTTACTAGTTAATGGGTCTTTGACGAGGTTGTGTTTTTAGTGCTGATCCTCTTTATCTGCTACAGGATCTTCAACAGGTCTCCACTTGCCTTGTAAAGCTAAAGATTTTTTTTTTCAATGTTGTTCCTTTCTGGGTGGTATTTTTTTTTATTTTCTGTTTGGTTGACAGATTGAGCCTGCCTTCGATTGTTATTTGAAATAATTGGAATTTTTCCAGCTCTTGTTATTATAAGAGATTATCATGTTTGTATTGATTCCGTAAGAGGTTTCGCGTTTTTCAATTTTTTTTTTCACATTCCTTGATTTAAAATAGCCTTTCGTACAGGACACATTTTTTTCTCCCACGTAATTCAGATTCGGGAAAATCGACTTCAATATCGAATTTGTTGGTTTAACATATTATGTTTTACATTGGGATATATTCTGGATATTAAAAATATAAACAAAGATGAACCACAATTTTTCTTTGTTTATGTTTATTTATTTTTTGTTGGATGGCGTGGTATCATTGCGAGATACTACGAGCTTTTGTTTTGAAATCTTTCGGGAATAGCCTATATGATAATAATAATTTATAATTTTATTTTTTTCTTTCTCCCTCCCCTCATTCATACTTCAGTTTTAACTTAGTGGAACTCTTTTTTTGTGAAAATTTTCGTGACTTTTGTCTTCTTTCTTATATCTTATTATTCATTTTTTTTTCAATGTTATAATTTGGTATCTATTATCTTCGAATGACTTATTTCTTACATTTTTCTCTATATTTCTCTATATATGACTTTTTAAACTGTACCGTTTTTCTAATTACCGGCTCATTTTTTAATTACAATAAAATATTGTTTCAGATACCTATTTTAAACATTTTAATTTTATATTTATTTAAAAATAAACAGGGCTCAACTTTGGTAATGTTGATTGTTGACATTTTACATTTTCTCCCAACTTTCAAGGTTTTATTAAAGCCTCTTTCGATCAAAGTTTGATTTTCAGTAGCTATTATGATTTGATTGATATATAGTATTTTATTATAAATATAATGTTATAATATACTTAATGTCAAATATTCAAGAAAAATAAATATAATAACAGTACATACTAAATATGTAGTTTGATTCTCACGTATTTTCCCCTTTCAGAGATATGCAATTCTAGGAAGGCATTCATTTTTTAATGAGTACCGTGAAACATCCTGTTCGTTTTGATCAATAGAAATCCCACAACAAATAATATATTATTTTTCGCAAAATTAAAATTAACCAGAGTAGAATTATTTATTACTTCGGCTAGGCTGTTACTATAAATAAAAAATAAATAAATAATAAAGTATAATATCCCTGTAAAGACCTCACATTCCTCGAATTCCACAGTTGTATTCGATTCCGACAGTAAAATGCATAGAATTCAGGTGCAAAGGTCTGGAATAATGAAGCTAATAGATCCTTGGTATTTCAATAAAATTTCATAAAACATGCTGTTTACCTACATTTAAATTTAAATTAAAAATTAAAACTGTTCTCGATTAGCTCACGCTGGGCATAACTTTTTCTGGCTTGGTTCATAACCTATCTTCGATTTGACTTTCTCGATATTTTTATTAATATTTTTATTTTAAAATTATTTTATTGCCTCAAATTAAAGTTGCTATATGAAATCAAATAAATACATTTTTTTTTTTAAATAGGAATGGATCTGTTGTATAATTCGTTTAGTTTAATTTTAATATAGATATGAATGGTATTTTTGTGAGTCGATCAATACTTATCTTCCTCCAATACTTTATGGATGTTTCAATGCACCTAGTTGCGAATGGTAAATAATCTCATTAACGGTTTTTCTTACTAGTACCAAATTGAAAAAAAGTTACTCATATTCATATCAGTACCTTATCATCATTTATTTGCTGATAAGTTTTAACTTGTCATTGAAAGCAAACAGTAAATTGTGTGTCAAATGTTTGATTCACCATATTTTTACAAAAATTAAAATAGCTGTTTCATTCTTAGATTCATCTGGTTAAAAATAATTCTTTTAGGATTATTGTAGGAATTACTGGGCCGTTATAAAGGTGATTAACTAAATCTTTTAAAATAAAATAGATGCTCAGGTGGAACTAATTATCATTTTTCTTTAATGAGCTGCGATTTGTATATCAAAAGATTTTTTTTCCTTTACTCGTTTTTTCCTTTCTCCTTTCCTTTGACATTAACAGGAAACCCTATCCTTTCTTTATTCTTTAGGAAACTATGCCCGTAGGATCTGGTGTAAATATAAATATGAGCAAGGGAGTTTCAGAACAACTAATTGTAATAGGTGAACACTTATTTTTATCTTTTTTTTCTTATCGATGAGGCCCATGAATTATTTTTTTGGATTACAAATATATTATAATGCCTTCGATAATAGTTACTAATATATAACACAGACCGACATAATTTTTGTAACATTGATGAGAATGCTCTTTTTGCGTTTCATTTAGGTTGTTTTTAAACCACCTTTTTTACAGAAATGGCCTAATGCGTCCTCCCGAGTGGTATATTTTGATAAATTCGTCGAAATGCAGCATAAAATCCTCTTGCTTCATAACAATAGAAACAAAAAAAACATCTAATCCTTTAGCCTACCGAGTGACAATGAAAGAAACCTGTGACAACTTAGCAACGATACTAAATCGCGTTAATATGAACAGAATCAGTGGGATATTTGTGATATTGGGATATTGATTTAAAAGTGATAGGGAATCCAAGTGGGTTTTACAAAGTATTGCTGTTTTTTGTTGGACTTCGAAAGAACATTACATTGAGGAAGATTAGACTCACAGAACTTCTTTTGAAACTGGTACTTCAAACATTGAAATATCTCCCTTGCTAACCCAAAAAAGAAACTTTTTCCGCCTCTCCATATTAAGCTTGGACTTGTGAAAAACATTGTCGAAGCCATGGATAATGGTTTGACAAAGATATTGATTCAGAATACCTAACGGTTTGGTACTACCTAATGGTAGATAATGATTTTAAGTACCTTAAAAAAATATTGCCTCAAAACTAAAAGAAGGCACATCTATTGGACCTCGAATAAGGAAGCTTCTGGGTGATTTTCGTTTTTAAGAAAAATTGAATGAAAAGACATTGGGAGCTTGAAAGTGTTTATAAATGTTGTGAAAGGATTTCTGGACAATAATCCTTAAGTTAGCAACGGACTAGTGCAGATTCGTTAGTTTACAATGAAGGTTTTTTTTCAGAAATATTACCATTTAGTATCGCAAAGTAACGAATCTGTCATTTTCCATAGTTTACCACAGCATAAGTTTTAATTTTGTGAATTTGTCAAATCTAATGAAATGCTTATAGTATAACATAAGGTGAATAAAATATTTTTTGCAAATTAGTCAGAAAAATTACATATTTTACATACAAAAATTTCTTGTTTGAAATTGAATTAGAAGACAATGTGGGACATTGATTTGAACTTGTCGAAAATATTGTTTTCCTAAATTATTTTTATTTTTATCAAAATTATGTTCACTAAAAAGTATCTTTGCTAAATTTTCAAAGAGCAATGCAGTGTTCTTCAAATCTTTTTTAAAGATAATATTCTTCAAATTTTTCTAAAATAATATATAATAAAACCATTATAGAATATACAAACAAAATTTTATGTGTTTCTGTGTTATGATCATTTTTAATTTTCAAATCAAAATTCGCATACAGTTTTGTTCAGAAAATCACAAAGACCGGAGGAATAGAAGAGGAAATAAAATTCGTTTGTTCCGAATTTTATTCACAAAATGTTATGTTTGATTGTTATATTTTTAGATAATTAAAACTTTTTATTGTTTAAGCTTGAAAATGTCTTGAAAATGTCTTAAGCTTGATTTTTGAAACCTACAAAAATAAAAAAAGTGATTGATGAAGAGCTTGGTAATAAAAACCCTCAACAAAAGGGATATTTAATCATTAGCTTAATTTTGAGACTTACTTTCAAAATCTACATATTGATTTAAAGATCTTTGCTCCATGGTCGAAGACACTGTTGTTTCATTTTGGCTGATTTTATGGAAACAATTATCCTTTAAGGAATTTAAAAACATCACCCGACGATGTGCCATTTTGAAGAGTGAGTTGTAAACTGAACTAAACGTATAAATTATTGCAGTTCGGGTGGAAAGGGATTCTAAGAAGTTGAAAGTTACAGAAAAACAACAGATCACACATTTTTTTTTTGTGAAAATTACAGTTTCGAAGATTAGAACTTCGATTGTTAAAAAACTGTTTATCTGGATTTTATCCATTTTTCCTACAACTAAACCCGCTCATTAGTGAATATTGCTTAGTTGAAAATTTAAATGAACCGATTTATGGAACAAACGGCTCACCTTTGGGTAGTGCAAAAGTATTATGGAAATGGTGTCTTATGATTGGTTTTGCAAATGATCTATACGATAACAAGGTTCTAGCGAGATATAATATTTTTTTAAAAGCTTGTTTTCCAACTCACCATCTCTCCATGGAAATATTTAGCTAAATTGATTTTTATTTGAGAAAACAACAACTATAGTTTAATCGTAAAAAAATAAATTATCTAATTAAAACTAGAATATTTGTTAAAATATTTGTTAACTCATTTTTATAAGTTTGTTGATTTAAGATGAATGGTTTTACTATTTCACCAATTTCATTTTCGGCCTCTAAGCCATCCACAGGCATCTTTAAAAAGGTGTTAAAATGCATATAATGCCATATTCCAATCCGGACCAAGTCTAATTATACAGAGCCAAACTTTAAAAATAAAATAAAAATTGTAATTCAATTTTTTTTTTTTTAAGTGTAACTCTGTATAATAGCACTTGGTTTAATAATATTAATATAATAATATTATTATTATACTTGGTATAATAATATTATATGCATTTTAACACCTTTTAAAGATGCCTGAGGATGGCTTAGAGGCCGAAAATTTGCATCTAAATAAATTAAATTGATGAAATAGTAACAGCCTGCATTTATATTCATTTTTATAATTTTATTTCTTTTTTCCTCCGAAAAAATTAATGATTAGATTAACTCTTTTTCCTGCATTGTCTTCCCCGAAGTGTTTGCATCTGCCACAGGAAGGTAACGACGTGTAAACAGCTGTCTAATTAGAGACCCGTTCTGACGAAAAAAGTTGCCCTTGGGCAGGTGCCTTTAGTGAGTATCATCTGGTTAACGCACATATCTTGGGCTTATTTATAGTGTGTCGCTTTATCGGGAACATGATTACTTCTGTTAGTAAATTATTTGTAGTAAGTATTTGTATGTACATGATATATAATTCAGATATCTCTCTCTTATCGCATATATAAATTGGTATATATTTTTAGGACCTCAATCAATGGCAGACGCGGTTATGTTTAGAAAAAAAATAGATCATATCAAATTTTCGATAGGGATAAATATAGTAGACAATATATATATATATATATATATATATATATATATATATATATATATATATATATATATATATATATATATTTAAATGTAGACTTATTTAGAGATAAATAAATTATTACTTATTTCTCTTATATGATGTTTTTTTTATAATCTTCAAGGTGATTCGCTTATGAACTTACAAACAAGTACAATAATTAATTATAGCATGAGCAAGTATAAAAATAACACCACACTTTGACACATTTTTATGCATTTCAACTCACTGATATCACTTGGCTATCCAACTCCTTTTCAGCCCTCTTGGTAGAGCATAAGATTTTTGGTTGTCCCCATGTTTTACTATTTTATATGCACACATAACTTGTGATGAAAATTATCTGTCGTTTGGATTCGGATTGAACAGTTAGAAATTTGCGAATGTATGTTTTTTCAGGACCATAAATTTGACAAGTATATTTTAAATTTATGTCTGAGTGGTTATTTAGAACGTCAGTGTACTCTTGGGGATGATATTCTTGCTCTAGGATTTATCTTTTTACCTCTATTATTATGAGTTTTAAAATAAAGAAAAATGTGACACTATACATTTTGGTTATCTGTTTAATTTAAATGAAATTTGAACATGAATTGAGAGTTGAGATTGATTGGGATAACGTGCAAGGGAACATTGTTCTCCTCTATCCAGAGGTAAGAAATCAGTTCAGGAACTGATTTGAGTTCTAAGGACTCGGGGAAAAAGAGCGGGAGCTCATTGAATACTAAACAGTGTCTGCGAAAAAGCAAACGAAGGAAAGTGAAAGAGTAAATATGATTAAAATTTTCGATACCGATAGAGCCGGTTAAAGTCAAGATGTAATATGTAGAAGCCTCTGGACAATGCAAATCTCAAGGCACTTTCCTCTTTTTCAATCCAATTTTTGACATCCGCATGATGGTATAGAAGGATCAAAATCTAATTACTTAGTTCAATGCGAGAAGACACCAGTACAAACTTTTCTGTTTGATATAATCCATTCAAACCTTGAACTGTAGATGGATGTATAACATTCGAAACTAGTTTTCAATAAAACAAATTTATAAAAGCGGCAAATAATTTATCAATCCCTAATTACATATTTTTTTTTTTTGCATAAACAAAAATAGAGGTGCAAAGAGGTAAAGTATAGAGTTAATATCTAATTTGTGATGGTCTATTACCCTGACCCTGTTCACTTCTTATAATAATAAATAAAATTTATAAGGTAGGTAGATTCAATTAAATTTCATACCAACACCAAATTTAATTATTGGTACTAATGTATGTCAATTATTAAATAAAAATATTTATAAGATAATGTTGATGATTTCAATGTAATGCGTTAATCTCCATTAACTTAGCTGTTAAACATCATCATTATTAGTCAGAAAATCTCATTAAAAAGATTCAAATATTAAATCATGTTTTCAAAACATTAACTTTTATAATTAAGATATCTTTTCATTTTTCTACATTTATCTGAATGTGTTTACCACGCAGTTTCGTCGATTCTCCAAAAACTACTTTTCTGTACAATCCATCTATAACTGTTTTTTAAGTTTGAAACACTGAAAAAATTCGAAAAACTTAACGCAATCGTTGGTATCAATGACTGAACAAAATGAAAAATAATGAAATAAAAGTGTAATAGAAAAATATATTGTCTACGATTCAGCGGATCGAGCGAGGCGCGGAATCTCTCAGTATTTCTTTTAATACGAACCTAACAGATAGCTGCCAACCTGACAAATGATAAAAAAAGGAGTTAATTTTGTTAATTTGTTTAATGAGTTCTAAAACTATATTGAAACATTGCTGAATAACATCAATCTAATAGAGTTTCATTTTAGAGAGAAGTAATTACCTTACAAACTTTGATTCTTCAAATTGTTAGTCCTTTAAAAACAAACCTAAAATCATTGCAAAAAAAAATTAAAATTCCTTTAACTTATTGTTCTCACGGAGCACGGGACGTTGCCTAAATTACCGATATGGTTAATCCGACACTGGATACCGAACTGACTCATGTGTCATTCAGTTGTTGAGGGTAATTCAAAGTTATTTCAGCCTAGTAATTATCCCTCCCTTGTAAAATAGTATTACTTCAAAAATTTAAAACACCGTAGTCGTCAAGTTTTTACCAGGAAAAAGCTAGTTCGTTCCTTTAAGCCGTGTGCTTTTGAAAGAACCATTTCATTGCAATGAGTAAATGGCTATGATCCTTAAAGAGAGTGGTTATGTTCATCTCTTCTGTACACGCTAATTACCATCATGATGGCTACTATCTCTAGGCCAAACAATCAACAAGGGCAAACGGAAATAACGGGATGTCTTAAATTGACTTCAGGGCTTCGTTTGGAATTGTTTAGAGCTAAACATCCTAAAAGTTCCCGGATCTAGGAGCAGAGGCAAAGAGAGGAGGAGGGAAAGAGAAGATTATGTTTTTCGGTTTTTCGTTAATATCTCGATAGCAGCTGGTCGTAGCTTTCAAACATTATATTTGAAAAATTGGAGAGCAGCCGATTTCCTACAATAATGTTCCTTTTTTTTTTTTTCGTATCTGTTATAGTTTAAGAAATATACGCACTTCAAAGTTACAAATTTGAAAAAAAAAACTTTATTGACTCCATGGCAACTGACCTATACTTTTCCTTTTATCTTCTTTATCGTTGGTACTTTCAAGAGTTTATATTTATTGAACTATAATAGATACGAAAAAATTTAATAGGACCATTCTTGTATGAAATTGAATGCTCTTTTTCAAATATATTGTTTTAAGCTATGACGAACCATTTTCGAAATGTAAACAAAAAACCGAAAATCATGGCATTCTCCCCCCTCCTTCGGTTTTCTTGTGTTCCTAAACGCGGCGAATTTTAGTATTTATATCTCTTAACTAGTCCAAAAAAATCTCTGAGGTCAGGGCGTTCCTCCATTTCCGCCTACATCCTTCTTTTTAGTATTCATTGCCTGTACTATTCAGTATGGCTTGTTTTGCGAAATGTAGAGCCAGGGTTGTCTTTTCTTTATTCGAAATAGAAATTTAATTTTTTAGATACCATTCGGAATTCAACTTGAGAAAAAATAATAGATTCCATCATTGTTATTATTGATAATTATGTTGAAGGAGTGAGAAAGGTATGAAAAGGGACTTCCCTCGGTCTTGGTCTCAATTAAGGAGATTGCATTTGATTAGGGGCATAGTTGTCAGTCTGGGTCAAGGAGCGCGCCCTAATAATAAAGTTGTCAAAGGCCTGAGCATGCGATCCTTTCAAACTAAACCCCATCACGAATTAAGGTTCGATTCCATCGGATAAAGGAGTCGATGATTTAATGCTATATTTTATTTTCACTTTATAATTCCAATAACAGGTTCCGTGACATGGATTGAGACGTGGATTGAGGCCCTGCTGTTAGAGCAGATCAGGCCTGCTTCATTAATATTGAACTGATTGCTTCTGTGTTCACGCTAAGCGAGCAGCTAAGTGGTCCCGAGGTAGCTGGTACATGAAACCTTTTAGTCAACATCAGTTATTCATTAAGCACTCCAGGGACTGAACGAGGATTAAAATTTCAATTTTATTTAATGCTTATGTGAATAATCTTTTGAAAAAGTCTATCTTCTCTTCCTTTTGTTTCCATTCACTACTCAAAAAAAAAGAGACTTATCAAACTTATTATGTAATAAGTAATATAAGATAAGTAATACTTCCCCTTCGAACGCATGCCCGAGGGTTTCAAGCAAAAACTACCCCGATTTCAAGAGCATTTTTGAGTATAAATCGAATCCCACGTATATTTAATGGTGTTGCTCTTTGCGAATGAATACCGCTTTGAAAATCGCTCTAGGACTATTTTTGATCTTGTTCAAGCCGTTTTTCAAAATCTGTTTTTAAATTTTCGTGATTTCCGCGAAAAGTTATCATTATTTTTGCGTGAAATTTGACTGTTGGTAGGTATTATTAAAAGACACAATCCATGCCCCGCAACATGTTTCTACGACAATTACAAGTCCTGTAATTAAATGCCCGGCCATATATCGCGGGTTTTAATTTTTTTAGAAAATTTGTTTACCGATTTCAATTGTCATTTTATTCGATTATTTGTGTACTATTGCGTAATTTTTTTTTCTCCAGAAAAAAATTATCACAACATAAACGAGAAAAAAAAGAAAGAAATTCGACATGTTTATGATTTTTTTTTTTTTTACCAGGTTGCGACATACCGTTTTTTTATGAAACATATTAAATTTATTTCTAATATTTTTCTCTTAATTATCATTAAGAGAAAAATATTAGATTTTTTTCGTTAAAAAATTGCATTCAAGGTTTATTTAAAAAAACAAAGTATCGCACCTGGACTACAATGAATCGCACATACTCTATTTTGTCAGTTTTTTCTAAGGAATTAACCATATATTGTGGTCATATTGTATTCTAGTTATTTTGGATGGCCGTTCAACGAATCATTCTTAGCACACAAATAAATATATTTATATATGTATTATTACATTATTCATTTAAAAAAAAAAAGATTAATGCATAATTTTAATTTATATATATTTATTCGTCAGTGATTATATATATTTATTATTTACCAAATGCGGTTAATTTGTTTGCTGTGTTATTTAGCAACTGATGTATTTGGGCAGAATCACTTAATAAATTAATAAATTTTACGCCTGAAATTGACATTATGAAGAGACGTTCCGATTTTTCACCATACCAGTTTTATATACCATTTATATCGTAGTACATATTATCAAATCATTCAGTATTTTCGATGTTAGTATCGTTAGAAAACAACATTTTGCTGAAATCGAAAGAAAACGTTCGGTATCAGATCGAATACATTTTAAACTTTCTTTTTTTAAATAAACATACTTATTATTATTCATCATCATTAATTACATTTATACAAGGAATATTCACTGAAAAATACCTGGAAAATCGACATAGTTTCTTTTCTTAATTTACTTTATTCATTGATTCTTTTTTTATTTTTCATTAAATATTCATATAATTTATTTCTCACTTTATACTTCATTTTTATGGGTTACAGTTAAATTGATGATTTTTCCACTCCCTGTTATACAGCCCAACTGTGAAAATTTCTAATTAAATGATACGTCTGGTCTTGACAGTTTTGTAGATCAAACGAAGCTCCTCTTTATCTCATTCTCATACACTGCAAAACAGTATTTTGATCTCATCGCAATTTCGTTTAGGAATGCGTTTCTGATTTAACTAAAACTCACTTCATAGGTCCAACCGTGCCACAGATTTTTAATAACTTTTATTTCTATTAAATTCTAATTATTTAATATATTAAATGTTTAATCATTTTTAATGTAACCTTTTACCGGATTACGTTATCATTTAGTGATTGCTACCTTATAACCAGTTACCGAATTTTCACTGTTTAGCCCATCATACTTTGTCTTCATCATATATCGAGCCACGGGTATTTTTTCTATTTTTTCCTTGGCAATTTTTACTATATTGATCCTAACAACAAAGGGAGAGGGGGGTGTGTAATATGCCCTTCCTAGATGGAATAATAATAACCTGAAACCTGCATTTCGTTTATTCTTTTTGTAGGAAATAACTTCTCTTAGGAATAGTTTTCTGGAAGATATTTTGATCATTCCAATTTTGTATCTTTTACGGTCCCAGCAACCAGCAAGATAATTATAATTGTTCACCGTTATTAAAGATGTTAAGTATTTAATTATATAAATATAAAAAAATACTACCAACTTTCTTTTATTTCTTTTTCAAACTGTTTTTATTGTCGAATATGACAGTCCGTGACTTTTACGGGAAATAATTAATAGAAAAGGTGTACATATCCATACCTAATTTTACGGTACAGTGTAAACTAACGCAAATATACTTACAATATATTTCTAATAAAATCGAAGTTGTCGAATATTGTAGAATCTGTATAGTATTGCTCAATTTTTCTGTCTTAATCGGGAACAGAATAATCAGTAAATGGTAGGGTTATTTAGCCGTTTAGAATCAGGAAATTCGATTTACGAATGGTTTCAATTTTCAATACGTTAAGTTTCCTACAAGTACCATACAATGAACCCCACTTAAATCCTTTAAGCATCTGGTATTCACTTTATTCTGGGGTTTACAGTGTGGACGTTCTGAAATTTTACTTCTTATACATTAGTTTGATCCTCTTATCTCATGATACCATCCAATAGTCGAAAATCTTCTGTCAAGAAATCGTTAATTTGTAAATTGTATAGGATCGTATTTGTCAAGCTCGTGATATTCAATTTTGTAATTTACATATTGAAAATTTGTTTCATAAAAAAAAAAATCAGTAAATTCCTTGCATTCTTATTTCCTCCTCTATTATTCTGTTATATTTAAAGATAGAATGTGGATGATAGATATTTAATTGATTGTCATGATATGTGGACTGCCATCGGTCCATCAATATTCGATTAGAGTAGGACCCGCGCTAAACATTGAAATTTTTCTCTATGCCTCATCTTTATTTTGGAAAGTTTTTTGTCTTAGTGGTATCTGTCATGTCTTGCATTCATTAAGAACAGAAGATCTAGTAGAAAAGCATTATAGAAGATTTTAAGATTCTTAGAAATTTAAAGAAGTAAGTCGTGAATAGAACTTTTTCCTTTAATTTTGGTTTGTAGCTAGAATTTATTTCAATCTTCATTTATCCAGAATATTTTATTTTTTTCAATTTGTTAAGTCTGTCATGGGTTACTTATGTACCTACTAATATTAAGAAGCATCGGACATGTCTATAAAATCTAGTGGTTAATAATTGTAATTGACTGATTTATAAACAAAAGTGCAAATAAGTTTAATGCCAAGTTTGGAAGGAACGCTTAAGCCTGCGCAACACCCTTCCGTTGCCTATGACAGAGTACGGTGAGAACTGATTTGATAGGTTTTAAATCATGGATTTGGTTGTTACAGGAACGTAGATTTAGAAGAAAATAAAAATATATTATCTTGTCGTATAGTTTTAAACTATACTGAACTACAACATTTTTATTCATATAATCTTAATGAGTTTATACCTCAGATTTAATTTTGTATCCGTTTTTTAAATTTTTTTATTCTTGATAATGCTCTGGCAGTATTCTGAACAGTATCGAGTTATCTTAGTCGTATGTTGTTAAACAGGTGTAAAAACTATTTCCTTAAAAAAATTAATAACAATAACTTCATAAGTTCAATAACAACATAAGTTCGTACTAAAACACTAAATATCAATCCGAATAAAAAGTGGCCAGAAACTACTTGAAAAACCCAAGAAGTAATATAGTTATTTATATGAAGTTAAGTAAATATATTTTTATTTGTAAGTAATTTATTAGATCTATATTTATGCCCTCTAATAAAGGGAATTTTTGAACTTGACATATTTTTATATCATTGATTTTTAAATTGTAGACCATAATATTTAACCAGGAAATTTAAGAATGTTGGTCCTTGAATGTAATTGAAAAAGTGAATCTATTCTCATCTATACAATTAATTTATAACAAATATTTAATTATATGTTATATAAAAGTTATTTCGCGACTAAAGATTGTTATAGGCAATCAGGGGCTTCCACAGGATTTTTTTTCGAAGGAAGGATTTCGTAAGAAGAAGGTAAGTAATCACCTAAATTTCTATAATCGGCAAATTGTTATAATTACCAAAAAACACTACTCAAAATAAAAACTTAATATTTTTCGGGAGAGGGGATATATTCCCCAATCTCTCCTGCGTACGCCGTTGTAGGCAATAATTGCCGAATAGTAAAAATAAAGACATGATTTATTATGAAATTTGAGACTTATTCAATGGGTCCAAAGTACCCAAGATACAATGATCCAAGAAAGTGAAATAAAATGTATAGTGTTAGTGACATAAATGAACGCAAAATTTAATATAAAGTATTAGTGAAGAAACTTGTTCAAAGCAAGGCCACGATACACGTGCCTGGAAATACCCGAAGAAAGCAGAAAAGGGATCGGTTGAGAAGTCTCCTTGAATCTTTTTATATTTCAGATTGGTATGGGCAAATCATCTCACTCATTTCCGAAGAACGTCCTCATCTGATATACATACTAATTGTTAGGAGATGGGAGTCATGCGTTCATAAAAAATAAAAGTTGTATACCATATACTTTTCTGGGTATGAACGATTATTACCGCTTTCATCCACCTCTTTGCTCCTTAGGTTCGATCCCTATCATGATTCAATATTCCTAATATAGTTTTCAAACTTTCAGTAATTGTTCAATTATGATTGGAACAGATCATTGTCAAGTTGTGCGACGTTACAGCTATTCACAAGTTGAAGCTGACGCCTTTTATTTCTACGAACTCTGCTGGACCAAACTTGAGCGACGTGCTAGAGCTCTGTGTTGTTGAACAATAATTTTTTTTCCGGCTGACCAAAGCGGTATTTGGATATTTAAAACTTCATGTAATCACTCAAACTGTATATAAACCGCTGAGTCGATAAAGCCTTCCAACTGGAGCTTCAAATGGACTAACCATTAAGTTTAAAATCATTTCAAAATCTATGATAGTAAGAATGATATGTGAGGGTTAATGTATAGTACAGATAAATTATTGGGCTTTGGATTGTGAAACTAAAGTAGCCGTCACGAATTTAGGAACTTGATGCACCGACTTTGGCTTTCCAAATCCTTCTTAGACATCACTTAAAGAATTAGAAATGTTTTTATTGTGTAGCAATCTCTAGCAATCTTCCATTGTAAAACAAAGACAAACAAAAATATCTCTTAGGAAATTCTGAATATAATTATGCGGGTCACAAGTTCCTAATTTTGTTACGGCTACTGTAGTTGGGTATTGCTTATTAGACTACATCTTGAAAAGTTTCTTGTCGATAAATATTAAAGGTCGAAAAAAAAAAAAAAATGAATTCTTATTGAATGAATGAATGAATGAATGAATATTTTTTATTAGTTGGCTACAATGATGATGGCTACAATAACCATAATGATTTGCTATACTAATTTTGTAAAAATATTTATAAAAGTCAGAAATATTATTTGACTACGTTGCTATGTCAACGTCATCTAAAAATACGTGCAAGCATAAGTATATAGAGATACAATAATGTAATACAACATATAAAAATATAAAATAACTATAGTATAAACAATGCATAAATAAATACTTTCAAGCAGCTTAAATACACTAATAAATAATATATGATACATGAAGAGACAAGATCAACAAATCAACAAAATCATTCATTGACAATAAACGATAAATCTACAACATTGCCTAGCGTAGTAAAACAAGTTCATAAGGTGATCGCTATTGCCAATTCTAAATAATTCTACATAATTTGATTTGTTCATATTTACGGAATCAGGCAGGTAGTGATTGATGACGGGAAGGTGTATAGATCGGGCACCGGACGAAAATATGGAAAAGATCCTCAGGCTCATTTAAATTTCAGATAGAGCAGTTTTCTTTCGGTTTGAAATAGTAATAGATATTATTAAATGTTAGTTTAATTATATAGTTGCCGGATAATCTGATTTGTACTAATGTTTTAGTCATAGAAAACGGGGAATTTAGTGCTAGATATGGTTGAGGCTTATCACTTTCTGAATACATGAGAGGATATAATGGACTGTATTTAGGGGAAATCAGTTTTTGTTTATCTCGCTCCTCCATGAAGCTTTTAAATAGTCTTAGCGTTTCCTCCATTTCAGTCTGAAACACATCAGGGTCCTCTAATTCCAACATTGACCGTTTATTTACAGAGCACAATAGAGTATATAACTGATTCAGCCAATTGTATTTCTGAACATTTTTGCTCTCATTACATGTTTCCTTCAATTTGTTAAAACAAATTTTTGGTAATCTGCCACTACTCATTTTCAGAATTTTTTGGATCCAGGACAACGGTAATTTCAGTACTGTAACGGAGCAATGGGGAACACTAAACTCCAATCTCATTATACAGAAAGGTGTATTTTTATTCAATGAAAATAAACGCTTATAAAAATTTAAATTTACACTTTCCAGTCTATCCATATATCTTAGGCCCCATAGTAGTACATTATAGTACAGAAGGCTCATGGCAATTGCGTTATTTATTTTTATTTTATTTTTCCAGGATCTGAGTTTAGATTTAGCACTAAGTGCGACGACAGAGCCTATTGCTGCCCTCGTTTTCAATTCAAAATAATTTGCTGCTTTATGAAATATACCTGAATCCGAAAATGGTACTCCAAGGTAAATATATTCGGAGACTTTCTCTATTTCTCTATCACGATAAAACAGTTTTCCTATCTTTTTACATCCTCCTTTGTGAAAATATAGCATTTTAGTTTTTTGAGTATTGACCTCTAGTTTTTTTTTTCGAGCAATACTGGTTTAAAATATTTAATTTATTTTTGGCATCAGTATAACTATCAGCAAGGATTATTAGATCGTCAGCATAAAGAAGCAACAGTATGTCACACAAATCATCGATCCTTATGCCTCCGACATTCTGACTCCGGAAAAACATTTCTATATCACCCTAATAGAGACTAAATAAGAAAGGTGACAATATTTCTCCCCGCTGTAGGCCCAAAGTAACATCGATTTCCTCTGAAAACATACCATCAGTTCTAATTCTGATAAATAAGTCTCTGAATAATAAATAAACTCTGAAGCATTCTGATAAATATTTTTTAGAATTCTAATAATTTTGTTACTTGTACCTTGGTTGTGAAGAGACTGCCATAACAAATTAAAAAGACTTTATATAAAAAAATTAAAAAATTCTGAATATAATTATGCGGGTCACAAGTTCCTAATTTCGTTACGGCTACTGTAGTTGGGTATTGCTCATTAGACTATATCTTGAAAAGTTTCTTGTCGATAAATTTTAAAGGTTTAAATATTAAAATAAAAAATGAATTCTTATTTAAGAAATGCTAAATGATCTTTACCACAATCGTTTCAACTAGTAGTTGGCTCCAATAAATCATTTGCTTGCTGAAACCCTCCCCTGTTTGACTAAGAGCGCTCAGTGCGAGTAAGCTTCGATTTAAACACTGTCATCAATGTTGATAATAATTGACGAAGAAGGAAGCGGTCATTAGGAGGATATAGAGACCGTGATTGACAGAACGTTAGAATATAAACAGTTATCGCAAGGCTCCTCTATCATTACCTCGTCATCAATAATGATACCATGAGGGTCTGCATTAAACATGGACATCTGGGACCGCTCACGCAACATGTGCTCCATACTGGTTCGTCGCATCATATTATTATATATAATACGGGATTCGGAATCATCACCTCATCGGTTTCACTATCAGGATCTTCATAAAAATCGAAAATTTTTGGGACCTGAAATGATAAATATTGGACCCAATAAGTTACCCTAATGTTAGGTTGTAGATACGGTTATGGTTGGAGTATTTATTAGTTTTTTGTGGGAGGCCATGATCTAACCTAACAAATTGATTTCGTAGGGTATCTAACATTCCTTAAGATGTGGAAGAAAAGTATCGATGCATAATTCTTCGGATACCGGCCCATCTAAATCGGGAGTAGAGGAAAGGCCAAATACGGTAAGCATTTATTGCATGATGTCGCAGATATTATGTTAAAAGAATAATTTTGAGGGTAATGAGAATGTAAACACAAGTAAAACCAATAATGGAACTTGGTTGGGGGGTGAGGCCGGTGAAGAAGTGCATACAAATAATACAAATATACTATATCCAAATAACAGCAAGTAGAAACAATTAGGCTACTTAAACAAAGCAATAAAAACAATTATGTTTACTTTTTATATGATATACCAGCAATCTCAAACCCTTATTTTTGAAAGATATAGGTACGGAGGAAGTCTATTAATAAAATATATTAAAATATTAAAAATCATTACGCAATCGATACAAGTGATAAAATTGGTTGCCAAATATCATGGTGTCAGTAGTAAGTTTTAAAATTAAAGTTTTCGATAAATAATAATTGTCATTATTCCATGTATGATGGGAATATTTGATTCAACTAGCGTATGGAAGTCGAGCACAACGGTAATTTACCAACTCATTCCTTTCATAAAAATAGTTTTAGTATTTGATAATGAGCAAGCGATATATGAATAAATTTAGCAAGCGAAATACCAATGGAACAACTTTATCAGTTGGGTATCAGCGTAGGGGGAACCGCTGTACCTGCGAACAGATGTTCCAGCAAACACTTCTTGAAAAAAATCGGTTAAAGGACTATCTTGCATACACAGGATTTTTACAGAGCAATACTGTGGGATACGTTAATCAGATATATTATTTGTTGCCAAAGCTTACCTGTTTCTTTAGTTTTTTTTTTTTAGTTTTCAGTATACTCGGCAGTAAAAATTTTGTCATCAACTTTCAACTTACATTAGTACTTACGTCTTCAAACCCGTAGAACTTCAAAACCAGAACTTTACTTCGGAGGATGCTAATAATTTCACAATCCGTTTTTCTCTTCGTTTGATTTGGAGAAAGAGTCAACTCAATTGTTATTCAAAAGGAGATAATTTCTTTTCGAAATGAGCGTATCATTTATATTTCTTGCAAAAATATTGATTTTCTAAAGTAATAAAAAAAAAAAAATGTAATTTCAGAAATACTTTGTGGCTGTACATCTCTGTTTCTCAGAACTGCCCGCAGGGGTAGGACAAGTATTTGAAGTCCTATTGCGATTTATTTATATTAAGTAAAATCGACTTTCCTGAATTGACTCTGGCCAGCTGTAGCTACTGAGGCTTGCGTACAATACGTTCAGTGATGTTGGAAATCTTAATCAAGTGTTTGACTAGTCTGAAAGAGATCAAAACAAATGTCTTGATTAAGTGTATTAACATTTAAGGCTTCCGTAGTTAAATTAAAAATAAAACTATTGAATTCAGATTTTGTTTATTTTTTTGACTTGAAAGCCCTTAGTAAATAAAAAATGCTTGGGGTGTCAATACTGGGCTTCAACCGTCTTCTCTATCCCGTTGCTATTGTCAAGAACTCTTTTATGAAGAGATGATAGACCCAGGAAGCGTTTGTCAAACCACGGTTTCTACTCTCCCTAAGACCAACAATATTCTGATAAGAACAATTTTCGTTGCCAAGATTTGTTTAGGAAAGAAACTCTCTATCGTATAGGATACGTCGCCCTCTTTCGTTTTAATATGAAATTGATGAATATAATTTATTATTATTATTTTTATTAATTTATCATTTATGCATTACTTATGCTTTTTTTTCCAAGGCTGAGGTAGGGTAGACTTAATGCAATGACGACGCATTTCCCTTCATTTATTTGTTTTTTAATATGCTAATATCAAAGTAATTATATGTAAATTCGTTATTATAATCTTACTTCCTACATATAAATATTCCGATTTATAAAATTAGTATGCTTCAATGAATATAAACTATTTTTTTTTTTTTTAATGCAATATTTTAAGTTATATGAATTTTAATTCAATTTTTACCTTTTATCTTGTTTTTTAGATAAAAAATGTACAAATTTAACTAAATTTTTTGTTATATAGGCATTATGCTCTTAGAAATAAAAAAATGGTGTTAATAAACCGGATACAGATTCCGCTTTGTGGTGGTTCCGTAAAATGATGATAAACTTCCTGTTGTTCCATAGCATTTCGTAAAAACTTCCGGAGATTTATACAAACTGTCCTAAATATTAACCAATGGTTTCAATATTTCTTAATGGTTTAACAGAACATTGTCTTATGATTTGCCCAAGTGTCCCAAGAGAGTACCATAGTACAGTGGATGCTCCCATCGGATTCAAACATGTATGGCATTGAAGTCACATATATAACTTATATATTTAATTATTTTTAGAGATGCCCAAATTTGATAAAGTAAATGCTATAAATTCTCATAGTAAAATTGAAAAACAAGGTAAAATATGTAATTATATTTAAAATGTAACATTTTATATTTAAAATCTTAGAATTTATGATAACATAAATTCAAAATGAAACGATGAAATAGTTTAGGAAATTTAAATATGGCTAACAATTCGATTGTCGAATCGTTACAACTTACTACAATATATGCATTTGAATTATAAACAACTGTATTGGAGTTTCACTGGACTCAGAGATATAGTGAGTATCACTTTTCCCTCCAGAGGTGGGAGCAGTTTACGTATGTAAACAATTTACATGAATAGATACACTATGGAATCATCGTTTAGCTGTGGTATAATCTGCCGCACATTTCTATCTCCTAAAGAAAATGGCACAACTCTCCAGTAAATATTACCAATAACAGTTGGATGCTGAGCTCATAACGGAAGTTGATGAACACAATCATATATTTAAGATTACTCGAATTAAAGAAGAAAAAGTATCGATGTAATATTTGTATAGCATAAGATGAATCATAGGTGAATCAGAAACGGACGTGTTGCAAAATGATTGAACATTTCCGTTTTGATTGCATTATTATTTAAAAACCATTTTCATCTCCTCAACTATCAAACGTGTTTAATTAATAAAATTGTTTTACACGTTTCAGAATCCCTTGAGTCCCATTCCTAAGCCTTTTTCGACGAAAGTTTAATGGTTTTTAGCGGTTTTGTCAAAGTAGCGAAGACCGCTTAGTTTTCTGAAAAAAAAAATTACCGTTCAATTACAATCAGTTCCACAGCGATAAGTTCTGTATATCAAAACCTATTTCAAGCTACATTTGAATTGTTGGCTGGAGCAACAATCGATATCTTTTTTTTGGACTCACTGTACGAGAAAATTAAGTATTGTTCTTAAATTTACTGTTAAATAGTGCCAATGAATTAGTTTGAGAACTTAGAATTAAGCTATCCCGTTCAATTAGTCACAATAAATGATATTCTATAAAAAAAAAAAAAAGAAATTGTTAAGAAGCCCATTCATTTATTGGATCTTGGATGAAAAGTATTTTAGACGGTTTTGGTTAACGCTATAGTAAAATATTATAAATTCATTGCACCTCTCCTTAAACTCTTTGTTGAAATTACTTCTCTTGGTCATATGAGGTTTGGAAAAAAAACAAAAAACAACTACGCAAATAATCATCTCAAAAATACTAATCAGTATTCGATTAAAGGTGGAACCATTTATAATAAAATTCATAATTTTATCATTTACTTTATATTGTTACTTTTTAAACAATTTATAATTTAAAAAAAGGTTTGCATGAAAGGATTATGTTTGGTGCATCACTAATATAAAGAAGTAGGAATCTGGTTTAAAAACAAACTTGCCGAAATATTTGTGGTATTTGGCATGAACCTTATTACACGACTTTGTGTCATAATTGTTTGAATAAGATAGATACGTGATTAAGGCGTTGACCTCTCAACTCTCAGACCCATTTGGCTATGGCATGAAATTCGTTTCCTGTTTTATCAGCCGTGAGTCGACTTTCATGCCAGAAGACAATGACATGCCTAGCATATGAATAAATTGGTTGCAAAAAAACCTGGTGGTTGTGTATGATTGCTGACTGCCAATCTCAAAGTGTAGCCGTTGTTCAAGTTGCAATACGTTCTTATCAAGTTCTGAGCCCATAACTCTTTATGTGTTGTAATGCTACAGATCTTTTTTGTAACTAAATAAGATTTTATCATATTGCATATATGAGAGATTACAATAAACGAAGACGTAGTCATATTTTTCTATAGATAAAACAATCTGACGTTTAGATCTTTCTATTTCCAAAATTTAGGCGAGTTTCCGACAAAGGTTCCTTGACCGCGAACTGGATCGTGAGATCAGATACAAAACGGACAAGAGCACCAAAGTGAGGTAACTGCCTTCGCCGCAGCTAATGAGCCACAGCCATTCTTCGGTACTTATAGTAAATGAGATACCTATGGGGAATCTCTTCTTCTTTTTTCTAATTTCTTTTTTTACGAGAACAATCTGTAGTTCCTCGAGAGTTCGCCACGGAAAACTTATTAAATTAAAAAAAAGAAACTTACTATCATAAAGAAAATGATCGAATTTACTAGAATTTTAATAACTCGCAATTCAACTGCCTTTCAATTGTTGCCAAATCAATTATTGTCAATTCTCTTAACTCAATAAGCAAGACAAATATGATTTGTAAAAACATATTGAATTATTTGAAAGGATACACACAGGGCCCTTGGTTTATAACGTTTTTTGTTGTTGTTTTGTTTTTTCAATTTTTTTCATTCACCCTTTCTAAACAATAATATGCAATCAACTTACAGACCTTGTGGGTGGAGCTTATGCAGGCCGGTTAAACTAAATGAGGGAGGGAGCCTTCTCTCTCTACATAACTTTAGGCAGCTCTAGTTGCCATAAACCTGAATAGTTTAATCACACAACTTGATTTTTTTAAAAACATTTTGATTTGAAATTAGTTGTACAAATTCGTAAGCTGTTGTTTGAATCAATAAATGATTGAAAGATTATATAGAGGCTGTTACGTTTTTTCCCTTTCCCTTTATACTCTCTGAAAGGTCGTTCCTTAAGTTGTTTATATAAATATATATATATACGATTTAGTAAAAAAAAAAGTGAACCAAGAAAGAAAAAAGAAATATCTGCCATGAATATAAGAGTGTCTGGTTGTAATACATTTGCTTCTGCAAGATGCCAATTAAATAAAAATACATTAGTCTATATATTATTTCAGTAAAAGAGCTATTACTACATTGTTATTTACTTATTAATTTTTTTAATTTTTACTTTTTTATAAGACGTCTGGATTGTAATATATATATATATATATATATATTTGGAAAGATGTTTTATTGGACATTCCTCTGCTAGAGATAGGCCATCGGCTCATGAACCGATTCAATTCTTTTTAATGAACTAGTGGCCCTTTGATTTGGGGCTATAGTGGAAAAAAGAGATGTTGCTCTTCTTGGTGAATCGTGAAACTGCAATAGTGGACAAACGGGAAAAAAAAATCAAACACAATAATTAGCTATTGTTATTTCTAACTGAAAAAGATTGTATCTTAGATGAATAAATACAAGGTGTCTCAAAAGAAAGTTTATATTTGGTTGATCAATTAAAAAAAAAAGGAAGCTGTATATCGAAAAAATGTTTATTAATTATATAAATACACAATTTGGGAATTTATTTCTTAAAAATAACATCTTCCAAATATAAACCCTCGTGTTCACGGCACTCATTTAAACGATGAATAAAATTTCTTATGACTGCTCGTCAAGTAGACAGCGTAATGGCTGCCATTTCGTGACGGATATTTTCTTTCAAATTCGCCAGAGAAGTCGGTTTATTGGCGTAAACCTTGATTTGATATAACCCCACAAGAAAACGTCCATTTGGCTTAGATCAGGGCTGCGTGGAGGCCAATTTAGGTCACCTCTTTTGGAGATAAATTTTTGAGGGAAAATTTCAGGAACTCGTGGCAGAGATGTATTGGAGATGTGTGTGACGTTGCTTCATTCTGCTGGGACCATGTTCTTTGGTTATAACCAGAAACGTTCTGCAGTTCAGGCACCAAAAAACTGTCCAGCATGTTCACATAACGCTCTGAATTCACTGTAACTGCACGTCCCGATAATTCCTCGCGCCGACATCCCAGCACATACCTTCACTTTGGGTGAATGAAGAGGTTTTTGATGCTTTCGTTTTGGATTTGCTGCACTCCAGTAGCGGTAGTTTTGCTTATCTACGTGCCCATTGAGATGAAAATGGGCTTCATCCGAAAATAAGATGTTAAACGTCGAGAAGCGCTCACTTGCCTGGTTTACGAAATCAAGCCTCTGACTGGCGTCCTGGGGCTTTAGTTCTTGCACCAATTGGATTTTGTAGGGGTGCAGCTTTAAGTCTTTCTGCAAAATGCGATGTAATGATAATCAATGCACATTTAAAGCATTTGCGCGCTTTCGTATTGAGAGGTTCGGATCGTCACGAATCGACTGATTAACACTATCCACATTTTTTACCGATCTTGATGACCTTGGCCGTCCTGATTTAGGTTTTTCCAATGTTGAACCAGTCTCTTCAAACTTTTCGACCCATCTTTCAATCAGAGGAATGCTTGGTGCATCATTTAAGTGGCGAAAACCTCGAATACTGCAGAATCTTCTACGCGCTACAGTCGCCGAATCACCGTTTTTGTAAAACTCTCGCACGCACAACGCACGGTCCGCACCCGAGAAATGGACCATAGCGACTGAATTCCTAAGAACCAGGCTACCGATTGGCATGTTAGAAGCAAGTTACAAAAAGAAAACAAGGATCGGAAATAATAGACGCCAAGGAAGTATTGCCGTCGGAAAACTGGGCAAAGCCACCTCAACTAGGTATACAAAAAAAAAAAAAGAAAGTATTTTGAGGCCATAGAATCAAGAAATCGTAGTAACTGTTTAAGGATAACAATGGTTTTTCATGTTATTTGTGGAATATGGATATTCCAAAATAGGTGCTGCTCAAAAATTACTCCAAGATTTCTGACAGAGGTATGGAACTGAATTAGTTGGCTATTGAGATAAAAGTAAGGGATAATTAGAAAGGGAATTAAAAAGATGCTTGAACCCGATAAGGATGGCCTTGGTTTTTTTTCTACCTCATGCATTCGTTGTTTGCTGCCCATGCGTTGATAGTATCAATGTCCTCTTGCAGCTTTTGGATTGCCTCAAGTATATCGGTAGGATGCAAGGATAGGTAAATTTTTAAGTCATCAGCATTAGGTACTCTATTTTTTTAGTTTATGCATACTGTAAACTGCTTTCTACGAAATGTTTGTATAACATTTTATTTGTATATGTTTCAAGAACATTATCTTTGTTCTTGGCCTAATTTGTATTATCGGCTTAGGAAAAAAAGACATTAATAACTTCGGTGTAGGCCTTAGAATTGTATTTACGGGAAACTATACTATAATGCCAGACCGTGGATCTGTTTTCACCGTAACTGGCGATTTTAAACCATTGCATAACATTAGCAAATAGCTATTTGTGCAAATTCGGTAATGGGGTCAGTGTTCTATTTCATTTCTATTCTTGTGAACTAAAGAACCGTTTTTCATCTATCATCCTATAATATAAGTATATAAATTTCATGCTTTCAGGTTGCAAAAAGTTTCTCATACAAATTCTCAATTGAAGGCCTAAATGTCCCTGAAAGTCATTAACAGTCATTACAGAGCCCGGCACAGGAAATTCACTTCCTTTCCCGTGAATGAGCGGTGAAATCGTTTCGCTGGAAATACATTTCCAAACTGACATGGCTAATTGTACAGTAATCGATCTTATCATGCGGGCGTACTCGTTAGAGCTCGGCAAAGTATACCGTGGGATGGAGTTGTTGATTTAGTAAACTTGCTGTTTTGTTTGCTCCATCTTGTGCATTTGCTATTTTTTAATTTTGAACAATTAAGAAAATTAGTTTTTCATGACATTTGTTCTAAAAGGGTGAAAAGATAAAAAACAACTTGTTTAGATTAGATTACAAACCTGCACAGCAATGTTATAAGCCTATTTTTTTGTGGATTTAAATTGATTTATCAGAATATTCTTTATTATTTTATATTTGCAACTGCATTGCATTTTTAAGGAAAAAACTGGTGGTTGCGCGTGATTCCAGCCTGCGGGGAATTGTTAATAGTTGGAAATGCTTTTTTCTCTATTTTCAAAGGAAGAAAACGCAATAAAGTATTTTCAACTCTTCGGGATTATTCCTTCGAAAAAAAGTCTGCGAAAATGGATATTTCCATTAAATTAAATAAATATTTAAATTTAAATTACGATAAGGCCATGATCTAAACTGATAGGATCCGTTAGAGATTTATTTATCTCTTGAGGGAACGTAGTCAGCTGAAGTCAACAAGTGTAATTTAATTAAAGCAGTGATAATTTTATTTATCGTAATAAATACGAATTTTTAACGCCGTGCCGCCAAATGAATTTAATGTTCTGTAATTATTCCTTTTTATTTCCTTGTACGAAGTAAAGGAAGTATTGTAATCGCGAAAATTTTCGGTTTTCAGATTTCAACGGAAATATTCATTTTGACCATCCCTGAATCCATTTTGACTAGTTTCGTCGTGGCGTCTGTACGGACATTCGTTCGTTCGGATTTCGCATAACTCAAAAACGGTTAGCCATAGAAAGTTGAAATTTTGTATTTAGGATTGTTGTAAAATCTAGTCGTAAACCTCCTTTTTTGGTCACTGCTTGATCACCGGAAGTGGTTTTAGTTGAAAATCATAATTGATTTCCATAAAAAATTATATTAAAATACTATGCATAACTTCTCAAATTTAGTATTTATAACTTATACATACATACACACATATATATATATATATATATATATATATATATATATATATATAAATAAATAATATACTACATTTTGGTTTAAATTGGAAAACCGGAAGCGGTACTTTACTTGAAGGTCATATTAGACTTTCATCAAAAATTATATTAAAATATAATGTAAAACATCTCAAATTTGGAAAATAGGACTTTTATATCGATATGAATGTATAAATTATATTTTGGTTAAAATTAGTGAGCCGAAAAGGGTCCTTTACTTGAATGTAATAATAAGCTTACAGCAAAAATTATATTTAAATTAAAAGAAAAATCATATGTTGTGGTAACAAAGGTTACAAATGCAATTTGGTTTCCAATCCAATTAAACATTTTTATTACTTGTTTTAAGTGTTAAAATTGAATGTAAAATACTGGTTTTCCTCCCCATTTGTGAGATCAACAAGTCTGCAGCATGAGAATAAGATATTAGTTAAGTGGGTTTTTCCGCTTAAAATGTCGAAACTGTCGATTTCTAATACTTTATCCAGTGATATTGACAGTTTTATTGTTGTCACGGAACATGAAGAAATATCTTGGAAACTAGTTATCTACTGAAGGAAAACGACATATAATAACGGAATGAGACCTCCAGTAACAAGTTTTGTGTGTGTGTCATCAATAGATGGATGTCGGGAAGCCAAGTGTCGTTTTTACTGCAATCTTCGGCAACTAGTAACCAAATTCAGTATCACTTTTTGAGCCTTGTAAGAAAGTCCTGTGTTGCCCACATCAGATATTTTATTTTACAATAATGAAATTTTATTAGTGAAAAGTAATTAAAATTCAATTTCTAAACGCCGTCACATAAGTTCCCTTAATTACGAATAATATAGACGTTATTAGTGTTAGGAACTGACCGATAACAATAGACCATATGGTTTGTTGTTATCATTCCTGTTGTTATCAACGTAAATTTCATTTACGTTTTTATTTATTTTTATTTTATTTTTTTTTTTTTTTATTTAAATTTTATTTCATTTAAAATAAAATTGTTATCATTCCTGTTATCAACGTAAGTTTCATTTACCGAAGTTATGTATAATTGAAGATAGAGTTTTTGTAATATTTCGAGGTGCAATATTAAAAAAAAATCAGGTATTTATTAACTCTATTGAACCTTAGTGTTCTTGTCTCTGAAATTCACCTATCTAAGGTTTATTCACCGTTCTCAATGTATTAATTGAGTCCGACTGATGTATCCTAAGACAGTTTGTAGTGCGGTACGGTATACCTAATACTCCTGCCGGTATGAAGAGCAACATTTCGTTTAAACTAAAAACAAAATGGTTAAAAAATTAAATTAAATTAAGTAGTCAATTCATTTCGAGGTTTTTTTTTTTTAATTTTCATCTCGAGTGCTTAACTTTTATCTATAAAATTTTAACTATATTGCGAGAAAACTTTTCAAAAACAATCTGGATTCCGCCAGGTAGACCACAGAGACTAACCGAGGTCCTCACCATGCCGAACATTTAATAACTTGGGACCGTATTTTGTTTCGTTATAATTGCAGCAGAGAGGGATGATGCTAAAGGTACGGACGATCAATAGCAGTTACCCCCGAGGGCTTTGTGCTCCGACCAAGTGTAAGATTAAAGCAGGACTATTAAACAAACCAATAGCCTGGGGCTGATATAATTCTCCTTAAAGATGAAAGGCCGGTGTCCTCAAAGAGTTCCTGGTACAGCAGAGCAGTGGGGCTTCTCGGAAGCGCCTCCGCAGCCTCGGTCAAAGGAAGACATTATGATTCACATCGTGCTGGGGCTTCCTGCTTATGTTTATTGTTTCGTTAATTACCCCCTTCAACTCTAGAATTCATTTAACTGAGACACTATAGTGTGGTCTGCACACTGACCCTTGTTGGTCTCCAGTATTACAGTGGGAGTGTGGTTTATTTATTCTATGGGATTAGCAGTATACAATAAAAATGAATTAATTCTCTGTGCCCTGTAGACTTTTTTTACATCCAACGGACAAGAAGCATTATACTTTTCATATGAATTTAGAATTCCGGAATAATCAATCTATGTAATTAAAATAAAAAAAAAAAATGGAGATATCTTTGACTTAATACAATCAAAAAGATGGCTAGCTGGGTTGCGGTCAAGAAAGAAACACAGTCACTTCTGTGTCAGTCAACGCTTTAAAGTTTTAGGCCTTCCATGATTCGGATTTCTATAGGAAGTGGTATTGAAATACTATGAAAGCATTACAATAGGATAATTTTAATAAATTAAGTAATTAAAACGAATAATTTTAAAAGTAAGTACCTATTAAAGATATAAAAGTATTTTTTAATTCATCACCATCTTAAAACCATAGGTTTGGGAACATGCAAGGCCCACGTTTCAGATTTTTATGTAAGTACAGATGCGGAGTACTGCTTGTCTCTAAGTTTAAAATTTCTTTACAAACTCTTCAGAATTGAGAGATGATAAATATCTCACTGTATAATTTGCTCATAAGTGATGCATAAATTGTTCGTCAGATCATCAATAACTTTAAAAAAATAAAACATTACGCTAGGTTTTTATTACAAGCCGATGTTTTGACCCAAACCTATCCTCAGGGCTAAAATAGATCAGAGATACAATGAGCAGAAAAATGTATGTAAAAAGATATAAGCTTTCAGTTCCTGTTACTCTGCGTACCCTGTGGATGGCCATGTGCTGGGGCCGAAATGTCGGCGTTTGATAAAAATCTGACCTGGATTTTTTTAAAAAAAAATCACATTGACTGATTACATGACAATTAATTATCCTTAAGAATCTAAAAATTGAAATCATTCTCAACTCGCCGGGTCGACAGCTGCTATCATTTCTTTGCATTCGACGAGGCTCCGGTTTCACAATGAATGATACGAGGGATTTGGAATGAGATTGGACAAATGGAGTTATAACTTTGAAGATACATTGAACTTTCGTTAATCCGAACCGTTCCGTAATGCGAATCAATCCATAAAAAATTAATAATAATAATAAAATAAAAATTGTGAAAATTTGATTTGAATTAAATACATACATTACGATCTGTTAGGCTTAAAAAAATCAAGTTAAAAATACCAGCTCCTTTTACTTAAGATAAAAATTAAGTTATAAAATTTTAAAGCATATTTACCTTGGAAATTCCTGTATCAGTGGATTAATAATTTTATTTAATTGATGTTCAGTGAAACATTGCGTTGTTAATCTATTTAAAAATATAATTCTTTCTGCCTTAGTACCTATTAATTACTCTTCAGTGTTGCATCTTGTATTATTTTTCAATAAGACACTTGAGGAAAACTGTATAATTTACTATGCATCGTGAGTTTTTGGTCAGAGGCCTTAAAACAGATGCTTTCAACTCCCAAAAAACTAAAATCTCTAACCATATCTCAAGAAAAATAATTATAAATAAATTTTGTACAATGATTTTTAATATATAATGTTTTGTTTTTCAATTGACTTTCTAATGATTGAGATGACATTTTTTTCCGTTCAGTAATCAGAATTTTTCACTAATCCGAACCTCCTTGGATTTCATTATTTCAGAATTATCGAGAGTCTACTGTATGTTTAAACTCGAGTGAATGTTATGCTGTATCAATGTTAAAAAATTAGCATTATGGTCTGATATATATTATTTATAATGTTAATTAATTGTGTAGCAGGAGAGAGAATAATTGAAATCCTTGAAATTTTTACTGTAATGCATTTATTTTAGGATTAATTTGTATGCCTTTTTTTTATCCTAATATTTTCAGATCGTTCATTTGATTATGAGATTCACGCCCCAAAAAACAAAATTTAGACAACCGAACGGGACTAAATTTAATGAAGTTTTAATCTTAATATTTTACAATATATTTTCTTTTGATATTATTGTTGGTGGTCTTATGAATTACTATGAAGTCGTATATTTCTAAATCTTGTCCCAATTTATAAAAACTAATGTTTCGCAGTATTAGCAAAATGTCATATCAGAATTTTCTTTTTTTAAAGGTTATGAAAACTATACAGTCAAATATATACATCCGTCTATGATTATATTAGCATCTTTGTTTTCAGTAACCTCTAACTACATCCAGAGATATCTATCGTTCTACTCTCACGCAACACCACTTGAATAGCTTCCCTTCTTATTAAAGCAATTTTTGCCATGCAATTAACGTTTACTTTGGCTGAAAATTATTTTCTTGTCACTAATGTAATTTTTAGAATATTTAGTTAGTATTTTAAAAAATATGACTGTTGATTTAAAACAAAAATCATTCAATAATTATCATTTTCATATTTTAAATAGCATATCTATGATCAGCTGAATAAATAGTAGGTTGCAGCTCGATTCTAACATCATCTCATCTAATGATAATTCAGCAAGACCGAATAATTAAGCAGAAACTATTGACTTTTGTCATCGTAAATTATTAATGTCAGTCAATGGCGGTAAGTGTTTTTTTAGCTGGTCTTCATTGAGCTAATCTATTGCAACTTTCAATAATGACGTTTTTATTATTCATGTAAATATTTATTCATTTCATTATAATTTATTGGTTTTTGTTTGTTTTACAGGTGAGTACGTAATAAATGTTTATCTTCAGATGACGGGAAGGGGAGAGTGGGAGAGGGTAAGTTAATTTTACTTTTTAAATATTAAATAATTTACAGTGGTTTTGCATTGCTTCTGGAGAATTGAATTTGTGCATCTGATTCCGGTTTAATTCCGCTGCATATATAGTCGATTTAGAGCAAGACTATAATAACTCGAAAAATTATTTCTTTACTGGAGAGCTAATTACCGGTCTATAAATCAACTTATTTTAATGTCTCTATGTATAGTCCTGTGGCTCATGAAATCACTCCCTTTTCCTGAATTTGTTTGTTTTTCCCTGCACTTTTGCTACAGCGTAGTCATTAATTAAAACCAATGACGAGCTCAGAATCTTGAATTAGAAATATTAGTGAATAAATCCCAGGCTCCCATGAAATTTAAATCTCTTCTTTTTCACTCTTTTTTTTTCATTGAACGAAAAATCAAACTCCGAGCCACTGGCTTGCACTTAAAATCCGGGGCGGAACGGGGTTTTGCCCCAATGGGCATGCTTGGAATGAAGCCTTTTTATGATGTTTGTAAACATTGTGAAGCGAAGGTTCACCCACAACATTGAAGCTTAAGTGTCGTAGTATTCACTGATAATTACTTAATTAATTTGGTGCATTCCTACTTCACACAATGTTGAAGTGAAGTATCATAAAAATGGCATCAAAAGTGGAGAATACAAACCTCATTTTCTCAGCTCCGCATCGGCCATGCACCATGATATTTGATTGCACACGAACTTTAACAAAGACCAACATACTGACTTGTAGCCAATTCTTAAATTAAAGGCATTCTATCAGCAAACTCAATTTGTGTCTACCTACTCTCTCTCTCTCTCTCTCTCTCTCTCTCTCTATATATATATATATATATATATATATATATATATATATATATATATATATATATATATATATATATAATGTAAATATACAACATTTTTCATGCTTATTGTCTTCTGTCTAGTTTGGATGTCTAGCTGCGTTAATGATAACACTAGGAGAAGTGAATAATAATGAGCACGTGCTCATTCCTCAAAAGACTGAGTAGATGATTCGATTAAATATGAATAAAGAGAAGTTACATAATGGAATAAGTGCTGGTATAGTACGTGCTCCAAATAAGGGTTGATTATTGATTTGGAGTACCTACTCACAGTGAATAAAACTGAGAACGTGCTCCACTATGTGAGAAAGTTCTCAGTAAAATGCCGATATAGTCTTTCGTAGACTTACTATTTACTAGTATTCTATAAGCACTATATTCAGAAAAAAGTTAAGGAATCTTAGTTATATCTTTAACATTTTCAAATTTAAAGGAGAATATTTTATTTTGAAAACGTTAATATTTTACTTTTTTTTGTTTGTTTATTTACAATTAAGTAGAGACATAGATACTGGATAGAAAATATTGTTAACATTGTATATTATGTTAAAGGTTTTTGTTTGATCCAAATATCTTCAAAAACCTAGAACTTGCAGAGTTTAACGCGTACCTCTGCAAAATGGGATGACACAAATATAATGGGCGCTCAAGAAAAAACTAGTCTTCTAAAAACTTAATGAATATCTGTCAGCTCTCTGAATATAGTACAAAATGTTATCAGCAATCCTCATTGGTCGATTTGATATGGATTTACCCCAAAGAGTTTTGCAGAAATCTTGGAGTCTTATTTGAAAGCTTTGCATGACCTTTCACAGCATAATGCTTCATTCTCGTCCCGAATGCCTTGTTTGAGGGATTGGATGGTTCAAGGTGGTCTCAATGGTTCAAAGTGTACCCAATGCAAAAAAAAAAGTCGCTAGCCGTTAAATAGGGAGAACGAACATAGTGTTTACAATTTTTTTTGTGTGTGTGTTGTAGGCAAAATGGGTATTCTTGTGTTTCTTATTTATAATGAAATATTAATAAAATTGAATTCTTTAATATATAATTTAATTTTAAAATCGTTCCGTTTCTTTGCACGACTCACTATTTTGATTAAACGTTCAGAACAAGGGTTTTCGGCATTAGAAATCGATTAGCATAATCCTTTATCTCCGGAAAACTGTTATTTAGAAAAAAAAAATCAGCAGGTTATGCAAAAAATCGTTGATGATAACGGGCGAAACTCCTGTCATTAATCCGAACCAACGAACGGAGACAATTATGTAAAATAAATTTCTTATGTTATAAATGTATTAAAATATTTTTACATTTTTTTTTTACTGATATTGTCTGATAATGATGCAGTAAAATAATTGTAAAGAACATGGCAATATAATATATAACTGCACATTTTATTTTTTTCATCCATATTAAATAATTTTAAAAAATAATACTAATTAAATAAATTAATAATTTCCGCTTCGATCTCCAGGTACTAATAACAAAATAATATATCAGAAAAAAATTATGTTCCAAAAGAAACAGAATTACTATAAGACTTAGTTTACTGGAGGTTCAGTTTTGTCAAGTATTACGTAAATTATCTTCTTAATAATTTTTTTTTTATCAAATGAAGGATCCAGTGGATAATGATGATAAGTTACATTTTTGGAATAACTTTATTATTACTACGCCTAAGGGTGTAAAGTGCTAAATTTTGAACATTGCTTCTTATCAGAACTCAAAAAATAGTTAAAAGTTACAAAGTTTTTTCAATTTCCCAAAAGTTGGTTCAGGTGGAGAACTGCCCTTTTACATCCAGCGATTGGATTTTTCACATTTTTCGTCAAATGGATTTTAGTCAGATTAATATTCTTTAACTTCGCACTCAAGAATGATACAATGCTTACCATTTACATGCAAGCCCATGTAATTTCCGCTCCATATACAGACTCTCAACTATTACACCTCGCGTACACGCCAGCAGAGGTATTCATGAGTCAGTTGACCATTACAATTAAATATCTTAGCTGTGATGTAAATGTGTTCCGGGAAATGCTAGGTGTCCTTGCGCAGCAGTTTTCGCAACTGTATCAGCCACTGCGCATCCCGCTCCCATCCGCTTCTTATTGTTCTGGAGGGCGTTCTGATGTGTCAGCCGTTTGGTTGGCTGCATTGCTGATTATTCTGCCTCCGCTCCCTGGTACTTTGTGGTTTGTTTATTAGATCAAAAGGGAATTCCTCTAAATATTTGTTGAGGACTTGGATGGATTTTTTTCCGAAATGAATATTTCATTGATTCTATGGAAATATAATAATTCAAAAATTATTAATGAATTATTCAATTTGTTATATAAAACCGATTGCATCGATACAAACAAGTTTATTGCCAGATTAATTCATACTTATTTCGAAATTAATATTCTAATGGTATATATAGCTACATTTTCCCTTATATTTTTTATTTCAGAAGTTTTTAGAAGAAGAATGATTAGGACCTAATACATTCTTACTTTTACATATGTAAAAATGAGTGCATAGTCTTTAAATCGGTGGGTATAATGATGTATCTGAGTGAATGAGGTTAAGCAAAAACCTTTTTGAAAGTTTTATTTGCTTTGTTTTATAGATATTGTCTATTTAGGTATAAATTGGTATTATGAAAGTCTCCAAAAAGACTCATTATGGAACGCATTGGGGTGCAGTTAATAAACGGGCATACTGGAAAACATTTCGACCAAATGAAAAAATAAAAAATTTCAAAGAATTATTTATTTAATTATGATGAGCATAATTATGCTTTGTTTTGCGATTTATTGTGTAACAAAAAAAATTTATGAGGCTAATTATTAAGTACAAGATAAGGTTAAAGTAATTTTTTTCTGACGAGCAAGGAGAGAAGCACAGGAAAACGCTTGTATTATTGGGGCGCTGTCATTCTTAGTTTGGCCACTGAAGTTAGCTTTGTATTACAAGTAACATTTCTGAGGCCGTCATAAGAAATGTAATTTGTATATAAGATGTAAAGTATGTGAATAAAGTTATATTTAGAGTACTATTTTGATTTAGATTATAGAGTTTGATTTACAGTTTCTTAATTAGAGTGAAGTGCAAATAAAGTTATAGTTATCCAATTTTTTTATTATTATTTATTTAGCAATTACGGATTAGAGTGCATTTGAACGCTAGATTAAAAGAAAAGTTTTTTAATTTAAATTGTATGTACTTTTCTTTGAATATATTCTAGTTGATGGATTTTATACATAAATGTAACTTCTTTTGAAAATTATTAGTGTTGCTTCTGTGATTACTGATAATACCCTTTAAGCCATCACACGACATCAACTACTCGCTGAAAGTGATTATTTTTGAATTCATATAATATTCTTTTAGTGATCTTGAGAACAAAATGTAGATGGCATAAAATCAAGAAGAATTTTTGATATTTTTGTTTTCGTTTCTTAGCCAAATATTTCTAACTTTCATTGAATGATTTAATGATGAATTAATTTAAACCCAAAGGATTTATGATCTTGCATTTTAATGTAATTCACACTTTTTTAAATATGTTTTTCTGCTGTATTGTATTCCTTCGCCATCAAATTGCCATCATCCACCGCCGTCAAGTGGCATGGACAAAGTGTTTTTAGTGGCTTATATAAAAATGTATATACCGAGTATTCTCTTTGAAATATGGCTCTCTTAAGTTAATGTTATAAACCATTTTGAACTGAAATCAAAACCTAAATTTCAATTACAATATCCAATATTTTTTTTTCTATTAATTTCTTCACCTCCAGTCTTAAGGATCATTTTGTTTAGATACGTTCTTGAATTCTACTGTAATGTCTTTAAACATTTTAGTCGGTTGGTTTGTTTATTTTTTTTAAAATTCATATTTGTCATCGACATCTTGTGAAAGACCTCTAATCTTTGAGGTATCCCTATTACCCGATGAATTTCTGTAAAAACAATCTAGCAGAATGTGGGAAGTAGATTATCCAACATTAGATTTGTATCAGCTGGGTACTTCAAAGCCTCGTGGGAGATAAGTGAACCGAATGTGATCAATTCGAATAATTACTTTTTAATAAGCAAAGCACTACTTCTTTTTTTTGTTCCCACTAGTTGGAATCTTCAAGAAATTGAATTATTTTTATAAACGCCTTTTCAATATTAAATTAGCCCTGGTTTTGTAAAATTTACTCTTGTAGTACCTGCTCAAATAATATATTCTATGAATGAATATTCCGAAACATTGGAGTATAATAGAATATAATCCAATAATATTTAGGTTGGCATAAGGATATTATTAGGATTTTAAAACATTGTGACCATGGCAAGACTACTGAAAAAACTAAAATTTACTGTTCTTGCTCTAGGATTCGAATCTTCTTACTATATTTTTTTTTTTTTTTCTGATAGTAGTAAAAATCAATTCCGTTAATTTCCTGATGATGGCCACTCACGATGAAATTTGACTTGTAAATTAGATGGAACCTCCGCTTCATCAGTTAATGGCTTTCATTTTGTAAATCTTCATTTTTTTTTTTGTTTTCTATTCAGAGAAAATATTTTCAATGGAATACGCATTGCATACTTTGCATATGAATTCCATTCGCCTCTGTTACTGTATAACTGCTTAATAATTTATATGATATATGACCCTAAAATAGGATAAATGCATGATTTTTTAAAATACCTAAAATAAATTATTTTCGTTTCAAAAGTTACGTAACACATTAAATTGTATTTGCTGATAAAATTATTTTTTCTGCATTTATAGGTTATGTTTAGTTTAACAAATTAATATGGGAAATTATGTATTAAAGGAAATTCAAAACAGAATTAGTCATCACATAATTATCCCGTAGCTTTCACTCCTTTAAATTCAGTAGATATAAAATCCAGATTTGAAGTAAATAAAAAATACCAGGCGAATACCAGAGGAAAAATAAATATTTTGTTATTATTTTTTGCCTAGTAATTTTCCTTAAATTATTATAAGGGAGGAAATTAGAAATTGACTGATATTCAATTATGGTTCATTATAGGCACTGATCAAAAGTGATTCTGAGGTTTTTAACAGTTGTGGAAATGAATAGGGAGGTTATTGAGGTAAATTAATGGATTGTAGGGAAGGTTATTAAGAGAGCGTTTTAAACCGGTGAGGATGGCTTTAATTTTCTCTGCGTTAAGAAGTAACTTCAATTAATGCCGTCCTGAAATCAAGGAATGGTGGTGGGGGTGCGTTAAGAAATAAAACATTGTGGGATAACATTTATACTTTAATGTTTAACGACATTTCTGTTTAGGCGTTCTTGGAGACTAAAAAAAACAAGATATTAAAATAATAAAAATGAGAAGTATAAATATCGCGAAATTACGTAGGGAAATATAATAAAATAAAAAACTAAGATAGTTCCTATAAATAACTAATAAAAAAACAAATAAAAACAGGCATTTATATATATATATATATATATATATATATATATATATATATATATATATATATATATATATATATATATTTTTTAAGAGATTAGAGATTTGGAAGTAATTTTAGAAATGATCTATAGAGGGATGACTGAATGTATATAAGTAAGTGATTAGTGTAAATAGAAAATAAATGTTGATATGAAGTAAGTTGTTAATGAAGGTTTTTAACAACTGCCCTTGTTTTAAGCACTACATTATGATTTTTTTATTACAGTTACAGTTTATTCTCAAATCATAACAAGAAACTCTGGGCTATCTTTATTATAAAGAAAGAAATAAACTGTTGGAAGTCCAATGACGTACTTTAAACTACGCTTAACATCCCTTGACTGAAATTACTTTATTTTTAATAATATAGTAATTTCTGTCTGAATCCCCTATTATCAAGTCTCTTCAAATTGTGCTCTACCCCTATAATTCTTAGTAGCGGTGATGATTCTTGAATTCTAAGTCATACATGTGCTTAGTTACTTGATTATTCGTACTAGTACGAAAACTTATAAGCTTATTGGAAGTTAATATTAACGCCAAGGAGTTTAGTAGGCGCAGCTCCCGCTAACTCCAACATTCCCTTATACCCTATTAAAGGAGAAATCGCCTGCTACTGACAGGATACTTCGCGGTTGAGAAGCGGAAAACATTCTTGGAAGCCATGGAGAACAGGTGCTTGATAAGTTCCTCAGAACTGCTATCCAAAATATCCTAATTAAGGTGAGATAAGTACCCGGGCCATCTTATACAGAAAGGTCACGGTAGTCGTTAAGGCGAGTTTCACTGATGGTCTGATATTAGCCGATAACAAAAGGGAGGGGAATAATTCTGGCTTCAAAAACTACTTCTATTCTATTCTTTAAACGATTAAAAGAAAAGACGTTTTCAGTTTTCAGGACTTCCATAATATAACCAGATTACTAGTTTCTTAAATAAAAAGCTAGATTTAAGTAGTAACTAATAGTAGTTTAAAAGTAACAAATCAGGTCTCCTGTAATTGAAAAGAGGATTAAAATCAATAATTGAAACAATATTTTCTTTATTTGACATCCGCATGATGGTATGGAAGGATCAATCTAATGTCACATCGCATTTATTACTTTTCTGAAAATTATATTTTAAAGTGAGGATTTAGGAATTGGATAAGGTAATTGAAATACATTATGTAATTAAGTGAATTTAGAGTAATAACTTTTTATTTATTTCTTTAAAACACTCCTGTTTTTATTTTAGTTGAGAGCATTTTGGGCCAAAGAAAATTACCTAGAGGTCTGTATGTTTGACACCCCTGATTTGTACCCTGTATCCAATCTGTATCCAAATAGTTCTATCTCAAATAATAATGTTTTTTAGATAATCGTTAATCCGGATTTTAAAAATAAAGTTATATAAATCAACAAAACGGATACCAAAGATGTTGAGTGCAAAAGATATTGATTGGTCCGTTGTATTAATTCATGGAGCATCGAATGTTAATTTTAAAAAAACAAAAAAACTATTACTAAATCAATCTCAATTTTTTAGTTGACACTGTATGTGATATATCCACACCGATCAGTGCATGAATCTCCGCGCCGATATACTAGAGCTATAAACTCACCGTGTATAGAGGAGCTCGAATGGTTGCTGTAGTTCGGTGTGCCCGGTTTGATTTTTAAGCGGCCTTGCTTGGCTTCCTGGTGTGTGGTAAGTCTCAAACCAAATTATCAAATTTTGCTCTGACTGTACTACTAAAATTAATAGACAGAGCTCTTTGTAACTGTTGTATCAACAAACCGTTAGTTGAACTTTTATTTGATGAACCTATTGATGTGGTGAGACATGAAGAAGAACAACATTCAGCAATATCTCTTTCGTGACATTAGTCTAATTTGAAATATTATGGAAGTAGATCTCTCGTTCACGTCATTTTCAGCATTCTGATGTTCCCTGCCATGTTGGTTGTTACGATTTTTTCTACAATGCTTTTATTTTGTTCCTGCAATTTGATGTGAAATCAATTTCAGCGAGGCGTTTGTATTTGCTTTCAGTTGATCAGTTTTTATAGATGTGTTAGTAGCCTAATCTGTGTTTGCGAAATTGGATAAAATGCCTTGGATTAAGAAGATTGAAATATTTTGAATGCCATGAAAATGGTTTATTATTATTTTTACGAATAATATTTAACAAGAAAGGTTGATAAGGGATAAGTTCATGTGAGAACTATTTATTGAAGGACAGATTATATTTGCATGAAGTAGTAATGGATTAAGAATGATTTATAAAATAATTTCTTGATCGTTTGGTATCATTTACTTCACAATCTTGAGTGTATTTTCTGAACAAGGGTAAATGTTAATGGGAGTGATATGGAAAACTCGTGATAATAATCATTGAACATCTGAACGAAAGGTACTAGGAAAAAATAAAATAAGTTACCCATTGACGAAAGATCCTGCTCATCGAACCAAAGCTTTGTATAGAAAGATATTTCTTTAATATAAAAAAAATGGACACGTGTAAGCCGAATTTCTTTCGAGGAAAGTGGATTTTCCTCTTTCCTGAGAAGAGGAGTTAACTTCTTTTTTTCTTTTTTCCAGAAAATGGAGAATGTACCCTCCCCCCTTCCTGAAATTTGGCATGACGGCTCAACTCGGCTGTTTTTATTAGAGTAACGGTTCGGGAAAGGACCAACGGTAACCTGGCCACGCCACCGTAACCGTGCTCAATTTATAAACGTTCGCTGGAATTTTCACCATGAGGAGACTTTTCTCTCTTTTTTCCCCTCCTTTTACAGTTGCACTCTTAAAAGAAGGTTGGATGTTCTTACCCCCGTTGTGGGTTGTTGAACTAGGATTGTTAACCATCTACAAGTATGTTTCAGTTTTCCATATTTTTCTCTATTTTTTTAAAACAATATTTTTCGCAATAAATAAATAATATCTTATTCATTATAGCGACAATTATATATGATAAACAAATTTACCTTGTTTATTTCATAATAAAAAACTGGTGCGATTGAAGGTAACATCATGGAAACCCCAAGATAACATCAGGGAAACCCCTTGAAGTTAAAATCAATCTTATACTAGGTATAAAATATTCAGGATAAATAATTACAAGTTTATAATGAACAGATTACGAAATGCAAGTTCTTAACTTGACTTTCATTAATATGCTTGCAAGAAATCGAAAACCAAACCAGAATGTTATCTTGACCGGCAAGAATTTAAGTTAATCATTAAACATGTTTGAGATTCACAACTGTGTTAAAAATACAATAATTAAATTTGCTATCTGGTCAGTATGAGTACAGTGGATTACTAAAAACTACACATTTTTAATACTACCATACCAGTTCTGTGTTAAAAGTTCCCGATACCATCTTCTTTTCAGAAGCCTTGGAAGATTATCGGGAATCGATTGGGAAGCAGAGTTAGAAACTACTAGAGTTCGAGTAGGCATGGAGCCTATATTGGAAGGATAGATATCTATTTCGTGCCTAATCAGCAATATATGGAGCATTAACGTTGTTATGGATAATTTTTTAATCCAGTTCTCTATTTTCTCTTAGCGAATTGAAGCATTGACGAGTTAAAACTATGACTTTAAATCATCAAATGAGGCAGATGGAAGAAAAGTTCTGACTCCTTTTCAGTCCTTCGCGGGTGTTGTTTAGTATGTGAATAGCGGCCATTTCTTAAATGAGTGTATTGGAGTTATTGTAATTTGTAATCAAATTGTTTGGAGTGAATATCTGTGTCTCCCAATGTCCAGTATATTTAATTAAATTCTATTAAAAATTACTTTTAGTGAATTCAGACTGTTAGTATAAAATTAATTTGTTTTACTAAATGGCAACATTAACATTATTTTGCCCTATCGGCCTTGTCTATGACTATAACCATGAACTCTAAGGTCGTTGTCTACTACTGATTACTATTACGATCTTTACCTCGTTGGAATATATAATGACTTTATTTTTATTTTCTAGCCTAAAATTTATGATAAATATAATGTATAATAATTAAATATGCCAATTAAAATTATTATAGAGAAATTATTTTTATTATTTGTTTTATTTTAATAATTTGGGTGAAGTATTCTAGAAAGGCACTGTTTTTACGATTATTATTATTATTCAGCCATCTTGGATGGTGAACGAACGCAGTCATCGTGGTTCATGCACATCACATTGAAGAATCAGAAATGTTCCTATTCGTACTACAAAATAAATAAAAAGAATATAAATGAAAAACGTTTCTAACAAAAAATAATAACAATGGCAAAATTATTTCCTAAAAAATTGAAAAATTCGAAAATGTTCGAATATGCCAAACCTGTTGTTCCTGTTTAAAAAAAAAAAAATGTTTTCCTTTGTATCAGCATGCACTTTTTAATATACAGTTTCTTTATTGGCGTACTACACATGTCTGCGTCATGGCCTCCTGGGTCTGTCTCGATCCTATGGATACGGATGAAATGGACAACATTTGGTTTCTTGTACATCTCTTATAGCTCCAGGTTGGTTCTTCGTCTCCATGCCTGGCCAATGCAGACTCGCCCAAAAATGGATCGCAGTAAATTCCTTCCCTGAATTAATGGTGCTTGTTCATCCAATGTGGAAGTGGTCCATGTCTCAGAGCCATATGTCAACACTGGTACAACTATAAACATGTGATGGGTAATGATGTTATATTCTTTGTTTTGTCGCGTATCTGACGGAGAGTAAACATCTGATCAGCAGTGGACTTACCCTTACGTTCATAAATTATTCGAGATAGAGTCCCTATAGGGGCCTGTTTGGATTTGAGGAGATCCCAGTCAGCTCTTATTCCTAGTATCGAAAAAGGTTAAACTCCCAATCAGTGATAAATCTTTACACTTAACTAGCAGTTTTAAATAAAAGTTTTGCTACTAATTAAAAAAATCAATAACGTGATCAATTACTTTATTTTCCAGTACTTTTCAATTCGTTGGTAAGATATTAATAGTGCAATGTTTTTTTAATAATTGAAATTGTCGCCAGTGTGTTGTATTCATTATAATTGCATTGCAAAATAATAAATATGTGTACAAAATGATAGTAAAATGTATATATATATATTTTCCCGGAATAAAAAACAAGGGAATCATTGTGTAGAAAGAGTGTTTAATAAATGTTTTAACTCGATATAGCGGCATGGGACATAGACAGTATCAGACAATTCCCGGAACAAATTTCAAGCAACTGCTAATTACTCTCCTTAGTTTAGCGTGGAATCATGCCCAGAGACCTCCATTCTATCAGTTTGGAGAAAGATTCTATAGAAGATTCAAATTGTGAAAACAGAACAAGAAAGATTGTCGTGAAAACGTTTATTTATGATATCAGTAAATTTCTTTATGGATGACTGTAGAGGTGGTTATTAGTTGGAGGGGAGACTGTTAGGTTGACCACAGAATTTGTGATTCTCGTAGAGCAGGACGTATAGCATACATTTCTTTGGTATAATTAATATATTTTTCCATTGGATATCAGACGCCAATCATATTTAATTTGCAATGCACATTTAAAAAGAAATACGGGAAGGATGAAAAGTAGAATTATGTGATTGTGTTGTACTATCCTGTGTCAGGAGGGATTGATAAACAATTTAAAACTATTTTGACCTTTATTAGGATTTATATGATTCCAGAGACTTAACCACAGTATTGTATTTATTTCTTTTTTTTTCTCAGTTGTTATTTTGGAAAGGGAAATTTCTCCCTTTCTCTCTCTGTGAATGTGCCACTGATGGCTGGAATTTCGAAGGATAAGAATCGATGTAGACGTGTGATTTCGATATTACAGCTTTGACCATAAGTTATTTTGGGTTAAGTTATAATTGTGTGGTAAAAGTCGGAAGAACAATATTTTGAATCTAATGTTGTTATTATTATATGCGCAAAAAAAATGAGAAGGAAAGGCTGATTTTAATTTAATATTTCTCCAATCGGGTCTCTGGTGGAGTGTTACGAGAATGGCTCATGAGATGTATCTTATAGTAGCGAATTAGGAATCGAACACAACTACTCCGTATTCAAACCTTATAAATAGAGACCGAATTTTCATGTTATTGTACATTTTATTCGCTCGTCGGCATGTCTCCCAATTAATTTACCTAAAATTACTTCCACCTAAATTTCATATTAGGGAATCGAAATAAACGCCGATTTATAGTACAGTACTAACCGTCCAATTGGCTCTTCTGTGAAACTAGTATTTTGGACATTTTATCTTTTGGACTCTTGACCGAAATATCGGTACCTATGTAAAAATGTATTGTTTTTTTATTTTTCACTCTATTGAAAATCTATTATTAAATTTATAGTTTAGAAGAGAAAAATGTAAGTAGAAACCGTATTTTCATGTTTCATTTTATTTTATGTTGCATCTCATTTTATTCTCTTGTAACACCTTTAAAACCGATTATCTTTCCGATTCACGACCTATGGAATGACATATTAAAATTTAATAGCAAACAGCATTGTGTTTGTTGAACAAAGTAAGAATATATATATATATATATATATATATATATATATATATATATATATATATATATATTTATATATATGTATGTGTGTGTAAATATTTATCATTATTTCTCACAATAAATATTTATTATTATTTCTAACATTACAATACTTACACGTAATTTTCAGATGCTGTAACAGAATCAAAGGTTAAATATAAGCTTTCCATGTATTAATGTTATAAATTAAACAAAATAGATTATTTTTGCATGTTGTCATAACACAATTTTAAACATTTTGGGATCTTACTGCACAATTTTGACCATATTGAGTTTTTACTGACCGTTTTTCGGTTTTTACTGCAGGAAAATCCAGCTTATATTTATAAGGCTCGATAGTTCGGGTATCACTGTCTCGAGTAACCTAATTAAGATTACAAAATATTTAAAATTTTCTATTCCTTTTTATTATGGTACTTAAAAGAAAGTTTGCCATCGTACATACATCGCATCATCCTTAACGCAGCAGCATTTTCCACAATTCTTCCTTTGAACAATGAATCAGCCAATGGTATTTTAACAAAAGAATTGCGATAAGGAATTAATCATAAATTAACAAAATCGATAAGCGAGGACCCGCTCTTAAAATCGATGGTATTTTCATAAAAAGCCTGATAGCTCAATATTGGACCATAATATCGAGGATATTCGAAACGTGAGCGCGCGATCTAAGATAGTATTTTCAAAAAAAAGATATTCGGAAAACTATTAAGTCAATAATAAAAAATTAAATTGTTTTTAATTTTTTTATTTCAACTATAAAAATCAAATCCTGACATTCATTATTTGATGAAAAATATAAAAATTATATGATTTTTTTTCACTACGATAAAAAAATAAGAAAAAATCAATTCCACATGAAATTCGGTGATTATAGAATGAAGTGAAATCAAATACTACAACGGCTGCCTATTTTGACAAGTTCCTAGTATTTGTTTTTTGTCCTGGCTTTGTTATTTCGAACCTTAACTTTTTTTTCTAATGCGGATTACCACTAACACCACTTTTTTATTACCATTAACACAACGTTTTTCGTTTTGAATGGTTTAAAAAAATACTAGGCATTTGCATTGGTCTAGATATCTAACGCTTTTTAACATTCGAACCTCAAAATCTCTTCGAAATTATACAAGCTTCGCAAAGTTGGTTATATTATTGGAAAGCTGATTAAATGAAGCAATTTTTTTTTTAATTCTCCAGGGTCGTAGCTCGAAAATTCAACGAATTATTACGGAAAATCAATCGTTTTTACTAGTTTGCTTTGGCTGTTTCCATCGCCTAACGAAGCAATATTTTTTTTACAAATTGGTTGCTATTGTAAATTTTTCGCTTTTATAAAACCATTTCTCGAAATCGGATTGAGATTAGATGGTGCGGTTGGTGGAACAGAATTGCAATTTGATAAATTATCCATCGCTCAGTTAGTGAAAATTGCTCCAGTGGGACCCTATATACATAGGCGATTTTTTTGGTTATATTAGTTTTGTTTTCTTAGCGAAATATTTATATTTTGTATGGGGTGGTGGTTGTATTGGGTTACGAGTTGAAATATCTTGTGGACTTTGTTGCATAATTCTATTGAAGCAGTATATCAGAATCTATTGAACAGTGATGGGTTGTCAGAAATTATTAAAACTGAAACGTTTCTTTTAATAATATCATTTTGATATAACTTTTGTTAACAGCTTATTTAATAATGATTTAGCGCCGTACTTTGATTAAAATATAAAGTGAATTATTTAATTTGAGATAGTAATTAATAATCATCTATTCAAAATGGAGCAATTAATTAAATTCGACTTCGGCTCAATTAGCGAGATCCAAACCCCCGTTTATTAATACTGTCAGTGGAGGAAGCAACCCCTAGCCGCGGAGCGATTAATATTAAGTTCTGAGAAAATTTGGGCTTAACTTCAGCGGTCCTTAATTAGGATGGAGTGGCATGGTGGTCGAGAGGCGAGCTGCAGATTTGGATTCATCTGAGAGATTTGGTGTAGATATGAGATCACGACGCGGAGAGCTGATCATTCCTATACTAAAGTAGAAATGTGTTCAGTAATTCATTATTTTAATATACTGAGTAATAAAAACAATTTGTCCTCGTTGTTTTACTTCCTTGTACGCAGTAAAAGGAATCGCGAAAATTTTCGGTTTTCCGATTTCGAAGGAAATATCCATTTTGACCATCTTTGTATCCATTGTAACGTTTCGTCGTGACGTCTGTACAGTAAACGGTTTGCCGTATAAAGTTGAAATTTTGTAATTGGGATTGTTGTAATATCTAGATGTGTATTTTTCTTTCTGGTCACTCACTACATGATCATCGAAAGTGGTGCTTTACTTGAAGATCATAGTAGATTTTCTTCAAAAATTATATTAAAATATTTTGAAAAACTTCATAAATTTGGTATACAAAACTTATATATTAATATAAATAATATACTAGATGTTGGTTAAAATTGGCCAGCCGTAAGTCGCACTTTACTTTAAGGTCACAATAAACAATAAACTGAAAAATGATATTAAATGCAAATGTTCTCAAATTTAATTAAGTAAGATTTTTATGTAAATATGGATATCATACTAGATTTTTGTTGAAATTTTGGTGAAATCCGTTTCACAAAGCTCAGTTTTTAGTTTTAAGCGTTTCGGGAATGTCTGATATTTTTTTTCACGCTACATTTGGGCACTTTTAGCGTCCTTCGGATCAAATGAGCTGAAATTCGGTACATAATTAATACATTTGTTTTCGAGGCAGAACAATAACATAAAGGTGGGCCATAATTTCAATCTAATTTTTGTCATGTTTTGTGTTTTCAAGGTTTAGCTCCTCCAAATTAAGTTAGAGTGATGAAAGTTTTTATGCGAATTGAGTTGGTGTTAGAGAAGTGACTTTTGGGGGTTTCTTCCGCGCTTATCATTTTGATATTTTCAATGTTATGTTTTAGTTACTTCTAAAGACAATTTAAAATACGATATCAGGTACGGAGCACTACTGCTCATTTTTTTTTTTTTTTTTAAGGGTTGCGAGCTCTTATTTTATAGGCCAAGGGATTGCTGATCAGTAAAATGGTTAAGAACCGCTGGAGGTTTCATCTATAGAATTCAGAAACATACATTTAGGGTATGAGAATAGGTTGACACACAGAAATTTCGACAGCTTATATGCTAGAATTATTAAATTATATTGGGCTGCAAGGGAACGAACGACTCAATAAGGCAACGTAATCCTGGCCTTAAGAAAACAAAAAATTGATACACAGGAATCCTTATTAAAGACTAATAGTTATTTTTTTTATTATATTACTTTACTGAATTTCTTATCTGAGTAATAAGTTATAGGCATACCTATGTAATATTTTCGTCACTTTTTTCGATTTTGCGGAGAAATATAATGTCTTTTTTAAATAAATGTGTTAATTCTTTGATTTATATTCAAGAATATCTTTGATCGTGAAAATCTAAATAAGAAGATTGCTTTCATCAATGCTGATCTCTCTGGTTTGAAGAGTCGTCGCTGGGGATTGTAGTGTTCCTGGTGTCAGGGGTCTATAAGGAACTAAGGGGATAGGTAGAGGTAATGGTCAACCTTCGTCGCTAGTGAATGGCCTGCAGGTGGACATCTTGTCCAGTTCCAGGAGAATTAGGGTTGTTCCAGGTAAGGACTATTCTCTGGTTATCCTTTGTCACATTTTACTTTATGTTGGGATCTGCAGTGCTGTACGAGTTCCCCATCGGCTATGATTTCCAAAAATGTTTCGCTCTTAGTGCATTTGATTTCATTTACATTTCCACTTTGTAAAATCGTTCTTTATTTCATAAGAAGTCTTGTATTTTAACCTGTATTATCTTGAATTAATATCTTGTTGTTACAACGGTATTCTAATCTTAGCATGTGTTAGCATGCTAGCAGGCATTCTAAAATAGCCTGAGTAACCAACGTGATTCCTCAATTTCTTTTTATTTCAATGCTGTTTCAGTTAAAAATTAAAAAAAAAATATATATGAAATAATTTTTAAAAAAAGGTCTAAAACATTAGGAAATAAGGGAATTAATAATTTTATATCCGGTCTATAACAAGATATCTAACAATTAAAAAAAATTATCATTCTTTGGGATGTTAGCTGAAAGGGTGTAATACTGGGTCTATTAGTCACAGATAAATAGTTCCACTTATTCATGGCTATGCAATATTTAAAAAATACTTCACCGGTTTTAGAAAGTGAATTGTGAAACTTCTCTGCAACATAGGGAAATTTTGCAATTTGTGAATGCTAGTTTTATAAATACATTCGAATGACAGGAGCCTTAATGTCACTGGGTCACTATGAAAGAGAAAGTTTTTATTTTATGAAGTTACAGTGCCATTCACGGAAATCAGCAGAAAGTTTGGGAATTTTTACAACATTGGGCGAATAATGACTTAATTTTAGAATATTTTCTACTTTTAAAGCCTGTATTTTTTTTAAATTGATTACGAGGAGTAATATATTGAAGAATCTACTATGGTCTCTGTGATTTAATGTAAATATTTTCGTGAACCAATTATTTTTAAACTGTAAAAATGATTAATGGACAAATAATAAACGCAGTACAACCCTATAACATATGTCTATGTTATATAGTATGTTTACTATGTTTATAGTAAAGTCCTAGTCACGATTCAGGAGCACTTTACATTATACAGACAGATGAACTTACAAAAATTATTGTGGCAGTCTTGGTAAGATACGGGAAATGCCTCCTGTCTGTCAAGTCAACCACTCGTGTAAACCCTTTGCCGAAATCGGTTCCACTTTACAAATGTTCAATTTTTTTTTATAACTTTTTTCATATGATGTTTTAATTTAGACTTACTCAACTCCGCAACTTACCTTTTCAAAGGGTTTTATCTAAAGCATTTTCGGAGTGACCCATTATCACATAAAAATGTTTATGATTATATAACTGTAAGCAAAACATGTAATTTAATTTATCACGATATTATTTAAGTGATGTTTTATTAAGTGATATTAATATTATGTCAATAATATTAAAGATAATCATCAATATTTTGTTTATTAAGTTGGTACTTTGTTCAGTACTACTGAAGTACTGAAGAAAAATAAAAACAACATGGTGCAATCCTGCTTTATTATTTAATCTCCCTCTTTCCACTATACTTTTGGTGAGCTATGGGGGTTTTCCCATTGCCATCCTTATATGAATCATATAATTATAAACTTTGGAGATAGGATATTAAGAGAAATCGTGATTTTTTTATCCGAGTATATAAGAAAAGAAAATGGTATTGTATTGAAAAAAAAAAATTAAATCACGTTCGTCACTTTATTTCACTATAACACCAATAATAATATTTTACTTAATTTTTTCTTTCCTTTATTTTTATAATCATTATTTTTATATTTCTTTAAAGTTATGACTATTAAGGAACTATGAATGATTGTATTTTAATATTCCATTATATCTCTATTTGATATATATTGTGAATCATATTATTAATATTGGGATGACGCGTTAGTCTAGCTCGTCGCAGTAACCAATTAAATCATAGCTCGTGACTTGACGAATTAAATTTTCTTTCTACAGAATATTCTAGGCTTTGTCAGCGTGGAAACTGTGGTTTTACTGACGCTTCATTCACCAAAAAAGCATTTGTCTGTCTGTGCCACAATTATCTTTTGAACGGGTGGACCAATTTGGTTGATATTTTATTTTATAGGGTTTCGGCACCTGATGGCTTTGTACGAAATCGAATACCCTCTGCACAATAGCGTCTGCGCAGTTGCTGAAAACCTTTTTTCCCATAGGCTGTAGCGCCAAAACGGCTCAGACGATTTCGATGAAACTTGTCTGAAGTATTCTCCCCAACGCTCTTTAATTATTCAGGTATTTGTACATCCCCAAGAAAACTCAGGGAAAAATACATAAAGAAAAGAAAACGTTATTTGCTCTCAAAAAGTATACCTTTTATGGTATAGCCATATGATAAGTACTTCAATTCCCTATAATACAGCAAAAATAAATCCTCGGAGTAGGAACATAATTAGCAAAGAATGTGTCGAATTTGATCGCTATAATTTCTTTGAGGTCTTGAGTATTGTTAAGATAAAAATATTTATTATTTAATTTTTATTTTTTAAAGAGGAAAATGTTTATTCAAAGTTTCTTTGCATGTAGTTTAACACCCTTTATTTTGCCTTGAGTACTTAAAATTATTTAAATTTTATAGTATTAGTTTTTAATGAACTGTTTCAAGACCTACACATCTCATATTAAAAATAAAAATGCCCATTGTTTTCAAGGCTAAAGTTGCTACAATTCAACATGTAGTTGAGTATGTCAATGAGAAAGTACAATTCCTAAAGAGTGTTCCTTGGGGCAACTATTGTTGAAACTGGATACCGGAAGTTGGTAGAAAGTTCAAGCTGACTGAAATTTCTAAATATTGAATATATATAATTATTATTTTACTTTAAATTATTTATTTATTTTTACCAGCCAAATTTTCAAGGTTAAACATTCTTTAAAAACGTAGAATACGAATCCATAGTCAGATTTTACTGATGTTTTTATTTTTAAAACGTTGTTCTTGAGGAAAAAGAAAAATGTCTATTTTCTCTCAGATAAAAAACATATTGGAGTTTGATAGTTACAATTCCTGTGTGCACTTGAGTTGGGCGTTCGACCCCATGAAGCTGTCTGCGTTTTGGCGGGAATAACTCCAATAGATATGAAAATGCACGAAACCATCGAACTATTTAACATTAAAAAACAACGTACTAACTACAAAAATATACTGCACGAAAATATACACCTCCCAAACGACTGTAAATACTGGATCCATCCTGTAATACACGCACAACTATTGTCACACGAACAAACACACAAAAACTCAGACTGAAATTTTTACCGATGGAAGCAAGGAAGGAGACAATGTGGGATGTGCTTGGTTATTAAAAGATAAAAATGAAAAGGTAGTAGTAGAAACTCAGTGTAGATTGAGATCGGAATCCTCAAAAAACCAAGCAAAGAAGCTCGGTGCCCTCAAAGCTACAGAATATCTGTTTGAGGATACACATGTACGAACATCACTATTTACATAGAAACCATGATTGTTATACATCCAAACGCAAAAATCCGTGATGGACTTACTGACGAAATTAGAAACAACTTGACTAAACTACAATATCACAATAAAAACATAAAAATAGTGTGGATTAGGGGGAACTCAGGAATAGAAATTAAATTAAAGAGAACACAATCTTGCGAAGTTAGCGGCTTACAGTGGCCTTCTAATATCATATAACAAGGTCCTTATATCCTACATTAAAGGAGATATCAGAAAGTACACAGCAGTAAAATGGAATCATATCTGGTATGTTTCATTGAAATCACCAAGCCTTCATAGGTTTTTTTCCTTTATCACTCTAAACGAATGCTCAGTTGACTGACCACAGGTTGACACAAATTCTTATTGAGCACGGTAAAACTAAACAATATTTAGCATAATACACGACGCTAAGTGCCCACTCGACGGACAAACTCACAATTTTCAACACTTAATTTTTCATTGTAGACAACATTCGGGCAAGACTAATCCAAAACGTTTTATTAAAACATGGGACTTGGCCAGAAACGGAACAGAGACTGATAACAAAATTTAAAAATGACTTCTTTGAATTTATTAAAAACATACAGTACAACTTACTGAAGATTTTAGGAAGGCAATGTAATTGAGACAGCTTGGCGTATCTTGTGCTTTATCAATTTTCTTTAATAATTTTTGTTCTTATATATTTTATATCTTAAATAAAATAAGTAATATTATTACTTAATATTTATTTTTATCCATATATTTGTCTATATATGTATATATGTGTATATTACATGTATTTATATATTATGTCACTCTCTCACTCTCTCTCTCTCTCTCTCTCTCTCTCTCTCTCTCTATATATATATATATATATATATATATATATATATATATATATATATATATATATATATATATATATCGTTGGATTTGAAGAAAGTGCCACAATACGAAAACAATTTTTGTTTTTGCTTTGTTTTTAAAGTATATATACGTATACATATTTTGTTGAGAAAAAATGTCAGATTTAAAAAATAATGCAGGTAATATTGACTAAGAAAATGTCTCACTTGATGTTTTAAAGTTATTTAAGGACTGCAATAGACCTAAGTAGCCAAACGCTTCTGTAAAATTCCTTTTTTTCGTATTGCGGCACTTTTCTTCCAAGCCAACGATATCACTATTTTGTTTTATTATGTATGACTGATAAAATATTTCACTTGAATAATTGTTATTCTAGCGAGTATTTGACTTGAAATCGAGATTCCCTCTTCCCCAATATTCTGTAGGCCCCTTCATAGGTAAGCGCACAAACAGCCAGGTGGACGATCCGTAGGGTTTCCGAAATTATCACCGAACAGCTGTCCTGAGATACCATCTGCTCCTTACTAATTCAAGGTATGGGAGTCAAACACACAATGGAGGATTTACAGAATTAAGTCTGCCGAAATATTAGTGGTTCTTATCATTTTAAATTGTAGCAAGAATGTTTGAATGAATTTCGATTCTACTATCGAAAAATGCTTTTCTTTTCTTCTTTTTTTAATATTATTCCAACATTCAGTGGGATACGCAGGATATACAGGGAGATATATCCCCTAGAAATTTTCGAAAAAATATTTTCATACCCACCAACATAAGTTTTGTATTTTTAATAATAATTTGGATCAAATTTTCATTCTTAACCTGAAAAATTACGACCGATTTGGCGATTATAGACACTTATGTGATTACTTCTTAAATCACTTCAATTACCGAATTCCTCTCCCTCAAAAACAAAATTATAAGCTGTCATAGAATAATACTATAATTATAAATTAAAATTAAGATATTTTAATTAATATTTATTTATTTAATTTTTTTCTTGTTGTAATTTATCAATTTTAATCTGCGATTTAGTCCTTACTTCCTTCCCATAAAGTCAAAGTTGGAAACGAAAGACATTGGATTTATGTTATTTCAGTTATATATATTTCATGTAATGTATCCCCAGATATTTTCTCAGTTCTACTAACCTTACTTTCTTTTTTTTTTTTTTTTTAATTAAAATAGATATATACATTATTCTTAAAAGTTTACTTCGGCAACTGAATTGAAATTTTTTTAAAAATCAGTAAATAAAATCTTTAATTAACAATGAAACTAGTCCTCCTATTGTTTCATTGGTTGTTAAATTTTATTATAGAATATCTAGTAATTTTATTTACTATGTAATTTAGATACGGTTTTATGTACCTTGTACAGGCATTAAAGTTTAGAGTCACCTTGTTCTGATTTACATATTTCCAAATCTTACTTTGTTTCAGGAACATGAACAATTATAGCATTTTTTCGGGTCTGAGACAATATCCCATAGCGCTGTTCAAGATAAATGGAAATGCGGACAGTTTTCCTTGTAATTTTAGTTTAATTCGGAAAATATCATAGATATGTTACTATCCTATCTAACAAACTAAAATCGTCCATTTAAGTATAAATTTAAATTTAAACAGTAAAAACAATTTTGGGGTGAAATCAATCAATTTAACAAGATTTTTTCAAATAGGAATGGGATTCAATTTTTTTTTTTTTCTAGAAAATTCAAATTTTTCCTTATTTTCGAAAGTACAGTTCCCATAGGTCAAACTCATATTTTTATAAAAATAAGCGACCTAATCCTGTAGGATACCTAAATAATCTTTGTAATGACATGTTTATTTTTATTTTTATATTACAAATCTATGTTAAGTGACATTATAATTTCATGAAATTTTCGTCGAGTGATGGATCGCACAATATTTTAATAAATGCTAGTTAAAAAAAAAAAAATAAAAGAGCTTCTTATTATAATCTTATTAATGATCAAGGAGATTCTCATTAATTTAAAATTTTAATTGGATCCTGAACACCGTCCTTTTATTTGAAAATATTTAACTAATATTTATTTAATAACATACTAATATTTATTATTTTACTAAAAATTAAATTATAAGAGGAACATTTATTTTAACCCTTATGATTTAAATTGATTTATGTATTTAAAACATACCTCATTTTTGTAAAATTAATTATTTCAACTTTTTCTGTAATATTTCAAAATCTTTAAGAGATTCAAAGTAAAATTAAGTTAAGTTAGAACATGGCTAAAGAGACCTGAAGATTGGAGCCATTGCCCCGAAAGGTTTTCAACTACAACTCTAATTTCAATAATGGAATTTATAATTGGAAGATTAATCTTCACCAAGCCCTTAAGAAATAATTATATCTTCTTGTAGCAAAACCAAATAAGAAGTGATGAAATATATGGACAGTGAAGACCGTATGAAAACAATGTTTAAGAGATTAAAAGAAAAATTAAGTTTATTAGTGCAGCATCAGAACATGGCTAATATATTGGGGTACTTGCCCCGAAAGGTTTTCAACTACAACTGTAATTTCAATAAAGGAATTTACAATTGGGAGATTTCTCTAATTTCTTTAGAAATACTATTTTATTTGTTACCATTAGAGTCTGGATTCTGTGCAGTAAAAAAATTGTAAAACGTGCAATAAATTAATATCCTGCCATTCACCGAAAAAAAAATTACATCTTCCTATTTTGCTTTCTTACATAAATTACTATTTTTCATCATAAAGCTAGGCAGGATGAACATTGTGTGTTCTGAAAGTTCACGAGCACTTATTTGAGGCAACTTTTCTACACAAACTGTGTAGAAAAGGCAACTTTTCGCACAAATTCATGTTATTCACGCATTCTGACAAAACTTTTTCTGTCAGTGTTTTTTATTGTTCACTGATCCGGCTTTAAAGTTTTTAATTATGTTTCATGGTCGAGTGAAACAATCCCAAAATTCTTTCGATAGGTTTATCGATAACTCATCCTTAAAAAAATGAATAATTCATCTTTACTGATAGAATTTAATTCTTTAGATTTCCGATTCATTTTGGTGGTATTGTCTTTCAATTCTGATCATTTGGCTCATTTTGCTTTTGTATTTGAATGGTATGATACAGCATGAGCTGATAACAAACTAGCTAATTATTATCACAACTGTTACTATATGAATAATTTTTTTGCACGATCCAATTTTTATTTTTGTTGTTTATTAATTTGTACGGTTCACTAATTTCCTTCACTTGTAAAAATTACTGCGGAATGTTGTTTGTTATCATATCCATCAGTTAATTTATGTCCAAAAAATTATAAAAGATATATTTTCTCGAGAAACTATGTGTTTGAATATTATTTTGCCTTCGGGGTAGACTGAGTGTAGCACGATGGAACATACGAAGTAGGGAATGGAATGGTGAGGATAATTGGCTTTCCAGGAATTTAAAGTGAGAAAAACAAAATTGAAAAACTTTTGTGAATTTCCCAGAAAATTGAATCTTCTTTAGTGTGTTATGAACAGCCTTGCATTACTTTATGAAACTTCCTTTGTTATTTTTGTTAAAATAGTTTACATTTCCAAACAATTTAAAATTTTTTTTTTTAATTATGACCAAATATGCAATTTTATGCAGTAAAAACATAAAACGTACAATTTCATGCAAAATAAAACTTGCGTATGTTAATCAGGATGTCTCATTCGTGTAAATAAATTGGTCCCAGTGAATTTTTAAGCCAGCGGAAAAAAAGTAAAATTTCACGAGAATCCGGGCACTAGCTTTCATACTATATAATAGTACTTAATTTATCTTTCTTAAATAATTCGTTTTTTTAATAACCTGTACTGTTATTGAATTTATGAATATTCGTAATACATATCTACTCATAATGTTTTTAAATATACTTGTGTATCTGAGGCCTTGGAAAGTGTAAATGCTGAAATAAACTTTATTTTCATGCTGTCATAGGAATGGTAGGATATGAAAAAAAAATTCAACAATTACTTATCTTTTTTTCTCCCAAATGTCTTAATTTTCTTTTTATCTAGAGGACTTCTTTATTTGACAAAAATGAACGATTTATGATTTCTGACAATATTGTTGTTTTTAAATTTCGGACGCTAGAATCTAAAAATCCTTCTATGTTTTGAAAACTTCAAAGTCAAAAAAGATGTTATCGATGCATAAATGTTTCTTACACGAACCATTAAATTCGGTAAAATTATGAGAAATAAAATTAATATCGTTACTGTTTAAGTGAATTTAATTTATAGTTGTTAGTATATATGTTTTATGGCCAGATGAGAATTATATGTTTTTTTTATCGGTGAATTCATATCTAGTGAGAATGGAAGATATTGTTTCCACTGCCATCTTTATTACATCAGTAGTTGAAGAATCAGTGAGGCTCCATCATCGCTTTTACTAAGCCATGAGGCTGCTGTCAGAGGGGTCGATCCCTTCCGGGAAATCTCTACCGCCATCCAACTTTTCCGGGGAAATCCAATTACCTCTTTCCGTTTCTCTGATCCAGAAAGGCAACCCCTCTCCTCCCTATTTGGGAAATTGTACGAGCCTCATCATCATTTAGCCTCGGCCCGGGTCTCTGCTTTATTGGAAAACGGCCGTAATGGAAGATCATTTCATTTATACTTCTATGGTTGAACGAGAGAGCTTTTGGCAGGGTTTTATTAGTTTAGGCGTTTTATATGTATTTTGTATCAACATTTTAAATATATATATTTAATACTCTAATAGTTTACATAAGAATGGTTGGATGTGTGCTTGAAAATATACATTGCGAGCCTGTTTACGAGGTATAAAAATTAATCTTGTATTGTTGTTAACTGTATTCCTTATTTACAAATAATAGATATTATGGAAAAAAAAAAACTGATGAAAGCTAATAAATAAGCAGTTTACGATGTAAATTATCTATTGAATATTTGACCTATGCTACTCAAATAGGAAAGAATGGTGATGTGACGGTCAAAAATAAAACCAAAATAAGATTATTGAGTTTTGGCCCTCTTTGCAGCCATTCTTTGTGGCAAATGAATGAAGGGCTGGAAGAGAAACAGTCTCTTGCAACTAAGTGCCCTTAATCATTGTTGCAAGAGACTGTTTCTCTTCCAGCTCTTTAATCATTAGCTACAAAGCGTCTGTATTCATTCAATAATTTGATTTTGATTGTTACCATCTTTCCCTAGATGAATTGGATTATTTTGGCTAACAGTGGGCCCTTGCCACCTGCATTGTACAATTACTTATTGTATCTTTGTTATAGCTGTAAAGTTAAAAAAAAAAAAAAAAAAATGTATATCTATATAAACTTAATCCGACTATACGGTATCGAATGTGAATGTTATAGTTATACTCTAATGGTATTATGAAACTATCTCAAATGATCTGTACTACTCATACATCTATAAAAGAGAATCCGCAAAAAATTCGTAGTGTGAAACACTTCATAATGGAGGTGCTGCCCAACTGATGACTATATTGGATTGCTATACAGACAGCAAATCTTATTAGGCAATTTTTAAAACTTTTTAGAAATGTAAGGTATAAGCTCAGTATCCATAATACATAGTAGAAATATGTATTTATTTCTTTTACATATTTCGTTTTCGAACAGTATTTCCATTTTGTTTTTTTTATAAATAAGCAAATCAAAAGCAGTTTGGTAAAAACAGCATAACTTTCTAGATAAAAATGAGATATGATAAAAATCGTCATAATGTTGTAGCAAAAATATTTTAAAATTATTTCTTTGGAATTAATTTCCGTATAATTATAAATTAATTTGTATTTTAGACAGTTTTTATTATCATTATTAAAAAAATAATTATAATAATGAATTGGAGTCGAAAAAGTAAACACTTAAGAGGTCTTTTCTTTTCTCTTCTTAATTCAGAATTTAAGAGCAATTTATTTGATCCATTTTAAATGCTTGACATCATGGATAAACCGAGTGAAGTTCTTCAACTTTCCAAGTTTGTTAAGCGCCCTCCATCAAAGTTAAGGCCTGCCTCTGCGTTGAAAGGCTAAGTTATAAATAATTGATTAAAGAAGAGACACTAGCGTCTCAAGACCCTTTCGGGGCAACCCTTTCACCCTAGTAGGTTCCGGTTCCGAAACATCACTGATTTAGAAAAACATTGTATATTTAGTATAGTCATATTTAAACATGATGACAATAATATATAATTGTTTTTAAGAGTCGTTTCCGGTTTTTCATATAATTTGAGGACATCATTAATTTTTCACGATTTCCAGATAATGGACCATTTCCTTGTAGCTTCTTAGATTCGCCATATTCGTCCGTTCTTTCATTTGAAATTTGTAACTGTCATTTTTAATTTCCTTTTATAATCCTAATATACAATCAATAATCCTACTATTCGGTTTTAGATGATGTTGAATTAAAATTCATTCACTATTCGTTCATTCATTCGTTCTGATATTGTATCCGATTGTATTCGGCATCAGTAAAGCATTGAATAATGTGATACTCCAATCATGTTTTAAAATAAGTCTCGATATTTATTTGCTTAAGGCTATTAATTGAGCTTATGAAGTAACAGTTTTAAGACTCTGATGCTTGAATTTGGCCAAACGTTGGCAGGTTTGTGATTAACGTGAGATAATTGGGATTTTACAATATGAAATATCGGTATGAATACAATTGCTAAGGAACTGGAGGGCAGCAGTGCAGGATAGAGTTGTATGGAGGAAGCTCATCGAGGAGGCCGTGACCCACCACGGGTAGTAGCTCCAAGGATGATGATGGTGAATAAAATTGTTAGTTTGAAACATAAACTCATTTAATATTTAAACAATTATTGATATAACAAAATTGTTATTAATAAAATTAAATCAGCTATAAAAACAACATATCGACATCGTTTTTTGAAAAATGAGTTTCACAATAAACAATATTTATTTTTTAATGTATCATTAGTTGATTTACCTGGTAAAACCTGTATTTGGTGCTTACATCACTAATATTCGATTTTTAAACCATTTCCAATTTTTTTTCTCGATATATCATGAGCGGGAATCGATAAAGGTGTTGTTTACATCCCGTAATCAATTGAAACCTAAATTTCGAATCTTGGCGCTTAAGCGTAAATATTTGTGGATCTTGTAAAACGAATGTTTCTTTACGTACTGTTTTTACACACAATGTGTGTGTTTTATTTATTTTTGTATTAATTCATGCAATTCAAGCGTACCGATATCACATTCCACAAAAACTGACTGATTTACAAGAGTGAAATTTTGCTGATGATAAACAGTAAACAATAAGCCTAATTAATTTCATCAGGCAGCAATATCGGATAACCTCAAATCGTTTTAATTTCGGGAAATCGCTTCATCAGTAAAAATGTAAATACGGTTGTGAAATAGCAGTCTCAGATGAAATACCATCTATGTTGAATTAATTTATTTTGTATACATCATCCATATTTTTTAAAATAATAATTACAAATAACTCAGTGACATTCTTAATTTAAGTATTGTTATTAATTATTTATAAAAATTTAATTTTTTTAACGTTTCAGAGATACTATGTCCCCCTCTTGCTATATCCCGCATCCATTTTGTAGGTATATTGAGAGAAGAAATTTAATGTGATGGAAGGTCGAGTATTGAATCTAATTAATAAAAAAATTAGTTAATTTACAAATTATCACATTATAATATCAAAAATGTTCATAACTGTTACTCACGTAAATCTATAGAACGCTTAGGTTTCTTATTTTTTTTATTTTTTTTTTTTGTATGATTTCTTTTGCTTTAAGATTGAATTTATATATAATTTTAACAATTTTCCTTTGCAAATTGATATTTCCATATGAAAATGGTTCTAATTTTTAGAATGTGGAAATTTAGTTAATTGTCATGAACAACTCTAGAACTTCTAAAGGAAACAATAAATAAACTTCCCAAGAGATGTCTTGTTAGTTTTAGTATTAAATCATTCTAAATATTCCTCATATCGAATTTATGCCCGATCAGCTTTATTAATAAGGTTCTAGAGACATTTCTTGCAGTTTTAGTTCAAAAACTGTAGTTAAATAGGTCTATTCATTGCTAAGAATTTAAGTTTTTTAAATATGTTATTATTGATAATTATTTAGTTGTTGAGATTTAAATTGACATTAATTCCACTGTAGTATCACAATATTTTACTATTTTTTCACATTGATTAATTTTACGTGTATCAAAGTTTAGTAAAAAACAGCCGAAGTTTCACCAGCTTCAAGCATCTTCATACTCTATTCATTACACATTTACACATATTGTTTGAATTAAAATATTAATAAATTTATTTGTCAGTATTTTTCCAATCGGGTACTCGGAACAGTAAAGTTTCAGTGCAGACTAGAAACATTTACAAGATCGTTTCTCTTCCTATCTCAAAAATCAACCTTGGCAATTTAAATTTAACCTAAGACACATGTTACATTTTTTTTTAGTGATGTAGATCTCAATAAAGAAATATAAAAATTAACCTTAAATTGGATACACCTTTGACAAAAAACATTAAATTTTAATATACTAGCACAAGAGATTAAGACTTCGCGATTTTAATTTAAAATCACCTAAAAGAACCTTAAGAATTATAATTTGATTAAAATACGTAACTGCTTCTGCAAGTTATTATATTCTGGCTATATGAGAAATTAAGATCAATTTCTTTATTCAACGGGTCCTATAACTTATTAAGTCCTATTATTGAACTTAAATATAATGAAATCTACTTATAACTCTACCTTGATATCATTAACATCACTTTTTACGATTTCGATTAGATACATTAATTCAAAAACTATGCATCTATCCTTAAGCTTATGAGGAACCCCAAATACGGGTTCATTATATGTCCATATTTAATTTTCCTATCAGGATATACTTCAAAGCATTTATTATATAACGCCTCCCTACCACCACTTTCTCGGAAAAATAAATTGTAATAATTATTCTGAAAAGGAAATAAATAAATTTAGATAATGTTTACTAAATTTTCAAAGTGATACTTGGAGTACTCAATTTGTTTGTTTACCAATTTCAGAATTTGTTTTATGGTTGAGCGCACATTGTCCTTCATCTGCTTTGTTTACATTTTCCTTTTATCTCTGACGTTTTTCTCTTGTCCGGTCATTTTATTTATTTTTTAGGGTTTTTTTTGCATCTTTTTTCTTTTCTTTTAGAAATTCTCAGAACAAGATCTATTGAGGGAGCGAGTGGATCCCGGTCGTTAAAAGAGCCGCTCCGAAGCTGAGATATGCGGGGATGAGGAACAAGAAGATCCTTTAATTAGCGCTCTCGTTTATTTTTCCCGAGATGTTGAGGAAAAAGCGACCGACCTTTCTGAAAAAGACACCGATGCGGGCCAGTTTTTGTTTGTCCGTTGTATATTTTCTAAACGCTCCGCTGGTCGTCTTGGGCCAGGTTGGTAATCTGTACCTACTCTTTCAATTGTACTCGTAAATCAAACATTATTTTGCTTCGCGTTTTATTTCTCAGCTAAATTTTGCATATTTAATTGTCATCATCACTATTTAAAATGTGTAAAAGTAACTAATATTTTTTGTATTTGAAAACAGTTTCAGCAATGTAAATGCACAACATCAAAATTATATTAAAAACATGAAAAAAGAACCTAAGAATTGTTAATGGTGTCTTTAACAACATGTGTCCCAAAATGAACTTTATTTTAATTATATATTGAAATAATAATATCTTTAAAAGAAAAATTTTAGAGGCCATTTATATCTCTGAAAATATTATACAACACATCAGATTAAAAAAAAATTAACCATCATCATGCAGATATAATAAGCAGATTTAATATTTAATAGTTTGATATGTCAATAAATTTTCAATATTTAATTTATGTTACATTTTGTTTTTTTTATTGAATTTTATTTTTGAGAAAAAGGTTATAAGTGTTCACAACTTATGTATAAATCGTGTTGACATTCCTATTCAAAGATAATCACCTGGTTCACAAACCTTTTTCTCAAAGATAAAGTTCATTTAAAAAACAAAATATACCATAAATCCATTGTCACAAAACAATTACTTATACACCTTTACTCAAATACTACCTCAGCATTTCTATATATTTCATGAACCTTAAGGTATCTTAACCTTCACCTTGGTATAACTGTGTGTATGATGTTGATTGGTCATTAAGGATATTAATTGTTTCTGCTATTGTAAAAAATAATTTAAAATTATATAAATGTATTATTTATTATATAGTTGAGGTTCATAAACTGCCACAGTAAAGGGAAATTAACTACAGATATAAAAATTAAAATTCATACCTTAAGTTCGAGAAGGAAAAAAAAAAGATATATATATATATATATATATATATATATATATATTCGTTTGGCTCTATAGACCTTGTAGATCTTTGGCCGCGCGATGTGGTTTTCTTACAAACATTTATTACTTGCGGGAGCACAGACAGCCTGGAGGGGGTCACCCAACCTCACGTTGCTGCGAACCATGGTTTCCATGGTGCAGTGGCAGGCTGCCCATTGCTCCATAATCGGTCCCATTGGGACCAATTCGGCAGTGTCCTTCCCACCGACTCACCCGGGTTCAAGGACAGACAAATCGGTCTAGATCCACGGATTATGGCTGTTCGGAGTCAGCAGGCGCACGAGGACCTATATTTCTTTCCCCGAGGCAGACCGTCCATAGACCAAACCTCCGGGCGGCTATTTTATGTTCTGGAAAACTACAACGCGATTCACAATTAAGGTACACGGAGTAGGGTCATCAGTCCTACGCCCATATATATATATATATATCCGTTACCCCTCCCCCAAAAATGGTTACTTGATCTGATTTTCATTGGTTAGGAAAAAAATTATCATAATTAAATTACACCATTTTTGATCGTTTATGTTTTATTTAGCATATTTGGACCAGAATATATCATAAATCCATTGTTACAAAAAATGACTTATACGCCTATTCCTAAATACCACAGAATTGCTATATATTTCATTAGTTGTTATATATGTTATACTTTATCTTTAACGGTTATCATTAAATGTTCTACAGGTCTTTAACTGTAATAATGTTCGTTTACTAATATTATCTTTGTTTTAAAAAAAAAATATAAATCTAAATTTTATAGAAAAATAATATAAACATCCACTTTTTAACAAGGAATATATGTGGTTATATGATTTCATTTTTACTTTATAGTATATATACATATAACTCAAACTGCTTTTGAATATACTATGCTTGTTTGTTTTATGCCACTTTCGCCAAGATCTTTTATTTATCTGCTGCCAAATTGAGTTTTAATATTATTAATATTTTTTATTTCGTAAATTCTTTTCATTTTAATAGAGTTAGTAAATTCAAATGAATGCTTCTCTTAAAAATATATGATTTTGGTGTTTCAAAAATCATATTCATTTTAAACTTTTTTTTTGTTCTTAAATTCTTAAATATACCATCTTAAATATTCTCGATTTAAAGCTAACTGTAACGAAAGGTTTTTATCACTTATTCGGATGTTAAATTTCAGGGTAAAATTATAACCTTTCAAACATTCTGTCAGAAACGTCGTTGATGTAATTAATAAAGAAGCTAAATAAGTTTGAAAGGTTATTAATTGATCCTGAAATTTTGCATCATAATACTTAAACAAATTTCAAACTAACTTCATTTTAATCAATCAAGTATGATAAATATTTTTATTTATTTTTTTCTTTTTGGGTGAGTTTCTAAAGAATTCTAAACCGTTTGGTAAAGTACTGCCTATCCTTTTTTTTATCATTGAATTATTTATAGTGTTATTTATACTTATTATTATAAATCATAATTGATTAAGCAAATTTTATTAAAACACATATTCTAAATGCAAAATTATGCTACTATTGTTTATTTACAGAACTTATGAATTTTATATTTCAGAAAATAGCTCATTGAAAATATTTATGGACAGAGATTAGTTATAGTGTTAATATGCGATGTGTTCATTAGGCATTGATTTTTTTAAGATGTTAAAAACAGTTAAATATTTAGTTTTCTAAAACCAACATTGTAAAATATTATTATTTTTTATAATTTTTTATTGAATAGTGACATGATCACTTAACTCTGTGAAAAATAACTAAATATAACTTTTCATTAATTTTAGTAAAAGCAAAATAGTTTTAGTATTTATACTATCCATAACCTTGGCAGATGTTTAGGATATGATAAACAATAAATATATATACAACCAATTATGATTATTCATCTGGAACTTACTATACAATAGCATCCTAGATAATTTCCTCTAGTTCAGAAGGAGAAAGGTGAACGCGGTGCTTGTAAATTTTCCCTCTCCCCTCTCCGATGTAATCACCCTGAATCCGAATCAATTTTCCAGTCCCCTGGAAACTCTCCAGTATTTCCTGACAATTTCCGTTTTCGGGACAGGAAATTCTTTAGAGAAGAGAAGGGAATAAAATTAATTCCTCTACCGTTATTGTTTTTTCTTTTACAACTTTTTCCCCTTTTGTTATCGGCCTTATTAAAAATTTTATCCTGCCGTGGAAAGTTGAAACCGTTTCGAGATATTACCGCTTCTTCTGACTTTCGATTTTGATTTATTTTCAGAAGAGCTTTTCAACCGGAAAAAATCCCAGTAAGTTTTTTCAGTTAATATTTTTCAACGTTTTTGTCCAGTCTTTCTCTCCACGTGCATGTTTTTCTGTACAGATTTTATTGAAGACAGCTTTATTCCACAACGCACCCAGTTTCTTTTTTTTTTATCCCGAAGGATGGAAATGTAATGCGCTGATGCCCTTATATTTTAACACCATTTAAAACAAGGTTATGTAGTCTTAAAGATGGCCACTTGGTTTCTTTTCATGAACATATACTTACCCCCTCAACTTTTTTCCGAAATTATTATCATGAAAACACTTTATTTTGGCTTAAAAAGTATTTCACCAGATTAGTACCATACCGAAACCGATCAACATCATTGAAAGTCTAATCTATGGTATGATCGCTCATGTCTTAAATGAAACATTTGTCTGATCATCTTTTTAAAATAGACTCATCAGATCTCAAACAAAATTAGGTTCTGAAAATCTCTTAAAGTATTACACTGTCAAGCATGAATTCTGATCTTATTAGTTCCAGTAATCTGCTTCGTTTAATGTTTAGGATGAAGTTAAAATTTTCATTTAACGTATATGACAGTAGTTACAGTGAGTGAAGTATACCCACCGAACAACGATTCGCGGAACTGGTCTTTCATTGGTTGATTCGCAGAACTAGGATCAAGAGCTTTGTCAGTGGTATCTGACGCTGATATTGACAGATACACCTAGTTGCTATGATTTAATTGGTATTATATTTAGTGCAGATTTAAACTGGTTTAGTAGATCCATTAATTGGACCCATCTGTATTGACAGAATGTTTTTTTAAATTCCGGTGACTTTTATTAAATCCTCTCCAGTACGCAATATTGATTATTATCTGAGCAGGTACGTTTAAATTGGAGTATTTATGCCTATCTTATTGAGAGATCTGAAACCTGAACTGAATTATATGTCTTGTTAATAATTTCAGTATCAGTACTAAAATATAGCATAGTAGTCGTTTTGGGTGGAATTGCTCCCATTTTGATTCTAGGACAACAAGCTCTTGTTGGGCTGGTTGTAATAAAAAAAAATAGTCATTCAACAGTTAGTCATTAAGTGGCTAGGATATAATATAAAGGAACCAGATTCTCGATCTTTAATATTCTTGGGAGAAAGCAGTTACTACTTCTCCAGCGTCCTTATTTGGTCCACTGACATGCCACATTTCTTAGGATTTGAATTGATCCACGAAATGTCTTCCAACCCACGGCTCTCAGCTCAATATGGCCCTATGTTTTTAGTCAAGAAAATATTTAGTGAGTCAAGCCAGACTTCTTGTGGTTTCCTTCATCAAAGGTATTTTGTGGGAAAATTATCTAGAAATAATTTATATATTTTGGTTTTTATTACTTTGATTTTCATTTTATCTGTTATTTTAATGTGCTTTTCGCATGAAATGTTGTTTTTTTATAAAGATTGTGCAAACTACGTTTTAAAAATTTGGATAATTTGTATGTTGGTGCTAGATAGACCATTTACGAGATATCCCATTTGCTAAATATTCCATTTACTATTGGCTTGAAACTCGTTTGTGACTTGTGAGTTTTATTAACCCATACATTCTGGAGATATTGGCCTTTTTTCTACTAGTTTATTCTTTGTTCCTAAAAGACGTAATGTTGTTGGATTAGAGACGTGAGTATTTATTTATTATATTAAATGGTTTTATTAATAGTATTGGACTTTAGTCATTATTATTATTTAGCCATAATAATGCCAGACTTAACAGATAACAATAGACTGTATCCCTCAACAGCTTAATTGAGATAGTTAGTTCAATAATAAGGATTCCCTATTAACTAAATCGGCCATGAAGTTAATTTCTTCCTTTAGAATTTCTGAAATTGACACATCTTCTAGAGTACCCAATGTCACTATCATTTTCTGACGAAACCTCTCCTTCTAGATGGAGGTATTCTTAATAGGCAGATGGCAAGAGTGTAGTTTACTTTTTAACCGAAGAACTGGGATCTGTCACGGTCTAGAACCCTGCATTTGTTCTGGTGATGCCTCTCGTTTTGGGAATAAACCTTCTTTTTTGTATGACCTTCAGTGGCTCTTCTTTGGTTAGACCTCAACTCTTTGACCAGATTGAGCAGTAATAAGGAATGCACTCTTAAGAATAAGGGGTGTATTCCTATAATAATAAGGGGTGTAAGAATAAGGTGTGTATGTTTGAACACTAACCTAATTTATTTGTGGTATTAAATTAATTTTTGACTGAGTTATATAATATATGTCAATATAATATATTCAATATAATTTTTCAAACTTCACGCACTTTCAATATTTAGGTTAGCAGCAGTGACTGCTTGATGTCTGTTTCGTATGGGGAATTCCCCGTCTAGCTCGACACGTTGAATCATAGACAATATATTTTTGAATTACAATTTAGTTCCTTTCAGTCAGTTTTTTTTTTTCAGTCATTTGTTTCCGTCAATTGTGTTGAGTGTTTCGAAATTATTATAGTGTATCGACTTTGGAAAAAGAATACCGATATTGTATAGTTTGATTGTGTAGAATAGTGCTTTGATAAAATCGACGAATTCAATGACATTCAGATATATGTATAAAACTCCAAGTTAAAATTTGGCGTTTGCATAAAATTTAATTAAATGTTACCTACCTACGTGCTAAATTTGTTCTATTATTTAATAAACCGGTATTGAACTGGGCAGGGTCAGGATGATGTACTCTCAAATTAAAAATTAAATCTGTAATTTACTTCATCGTGCCTCTATATTTGTTTATGCAATAAAGTGTATTGAATTGAAATTCCTTTCTTTTTTTTTTTCTATGAAATATTTTATACCGTTTTTAGAATGCCTAATTTTATTTTTTGTTTAGATAATTTCAGATGAAACAAGAAATGATTTTTCTAACTCTTTGTTTGTTGTTGCTTTGACATGGCATTCTGTTTACACCTGCTGGTATTCTGGTAAGCGATGTGTGTCAGTGGTCTATTCTGATCCTACTAGGACGATCGCCAGACATTGAGAAACCAGTTGCATTTCTCGGAAAGTCCTCGAGTGTATCTCGGGTTTATTTAAAAAGACCTCTTGTTTATTTCTGATTATATTAGAATGCCGCACTATAAAGTAGTAACTGTAAAAAATGATGTATTTACAAACAAAACTATATTACTATTTTAAAACTTCTAAATACCTCAATCGTTTTGAATAACGGTACCAAAAAAAAAAAAAATCTCAACGACGAATTCAACGGAGATGCGATACGGTAGCAATCTATCACCTTGAAAACGCCCATAAAATAGTAATGTTTCCAAGACTTTCTTGAGCTGAACCTTGTTTTAATATTTAAAAAGAAAGGAGGAGTACACTCTTTTCCTCATCTCTGAAATTCCTCCAAACAATGTGCTATTGAACGAACAAATTAAATATTTAAGTAAAACTATTCTCGGTAAGCAGTATTATTAGTTTTAACTTGAAAATCTTAATTCTCTTTTATTTATTTCATAGAAGATGAATAAACTTCTCTTAGTTTCGTGAGAGTTTGGCATTCTACAGAGGTATGGTAATTCATAGCAGTTTTTTAGTTTTACAGCTATCGAAATAGTTTCTTCCGGTTATTTTTCTCCTTAAGATCAGATATTTTAATTTCAACATTTTAAATTCAAACTAAACGTTTTCTGGGCATAAAATTCACAAATTTCAAAGGGTATATAGTGTTGTTTGATATTCTGTTTTCGGGTTCACTCAATTCTAAAAACAAGTACACTTTACTTTATATTAGTCAGTGCATAAATAAGGCGGTTGACCACAGCCCTCTGGTCCAAAGAATACTCTGATGTTGGAAATAATACCTTCTGGTGGCTGCCCTCTATTCCCGTCACGTGTTGTTGGGGGTCTTATTTATTTAAAATAAGTAAATTAAAAAAGCTTGTAGCACTGCAACCCGAGTACCAGTAGTTGCTAATTATATTTCTCAAACAATGTTTGTGCAAAAAAAAATTGTGCCACAGCGACTCAAAACCAAACTGGGGAGGAGTTAAAAACCTTCACTACCATTCAAGCCACTTGGTTATTCATTCTTTATAAAATTATATTAGTTTTAATACACTACATTGGTTTCTACCAATTTACCTCTGCTTCAAAAATTGGTTTATTCTTTCATCCAATGTGTAGGTAACTTTATAATGAATGAATGAATAGTAATTTTTATTGCGGGGCACCTAGTCTCCTAAGAATAATAAAATGTACAATTCTAGTAACATTTTTTTGGCTTATTAAATTTCTAAATAATAATTAAATTATGAAATAGAAAACCATTGAATAATAATAAATTAAGTGAGAATATTGAAATTCTCTCTCTCTCTCTCTCTATATATATATATATATATATATATATATATATATATATAAAATCTGCAAATTTGCACCCTTAGACATACATGTATGGTATGCATGTACCATGATATGTATATACCCTTATTTTAGCATGTTTGTGGAAGATTGATGTTAAGGAAGTGGAGAAAAATAAAGTTATTTGTAAATATGAAGTTTTTTTAAAATGAAGTTAGGGATTAGGCCTTGCGAATGGAGATGGGTAAGAAATTCCAGAATGAAGTGGCACGAACGATAGAGGATTTTTTTAAGAAAGCAGTCTGTGAGAAGGGATAAACAGGTTTGAAGCCTGGGATCTGATATTTAGAGGATGGGCAGAGGAACAAGGAGTGGACAAATTGAGGATATACGGAGGCTTTTTAGTTCTAATGGATCGGAAAATATAGACATCTAGGAAGTATTACCGTCGTGAAATTGGGTAATGCCACCTCAACTCGGTATAACAACTGGAGACGTGGAACCTCGAAGTTAAATCTAATGAAACAATTCATTAGTCTCTTCAGCCTCATCTTATTCAGATGAGACAGTCCCCTTTATACAAGGCAGCCATAATCGAAGTGGGGAAATATGAGGGACAAAACTAGGTATTTGGCAATTAAACTTAAAGTACTTCAAGATCATATAATATTCTCCCTAATAATGGTGCAGTGATGACGGTGTCGGCCGAACAGCGACTAACGGAGATCCCGACCAAAGCCCAGTCTAATTGCGTCGGTTCCAGGAACTGGAAGATGCTGCAACGGCTCCAATTACTGCAGTGGTTGCACTGTTCCTTCCATATTGTACCAGTGTACAATCCATCTATATTGCTAATATACTCGCTAGGCTAGAAATCAGCGTAAAGTAGAAGGAAATATCTATAAATAATAATTTTTTATTTGTTAAAATGTGCAATAAATGTATGAGTTAAACCTGTAACTTCAAATGTTCGTTTTTAAGATTTTGAAATCCAAAATTTTGAAATTTAGGATAGCCTAAAGTTTAGTTTAGTTTAAGTTTAATTTCTAGTCTGTAGTTGCTTAGAATTAATATTTGAATTTTTAAAAATGGAAAAAAAATAATGAAGTGCAATAATAATTGTGATGATGATAATTTAGAGATTAGAGTCTGTTTGTAAAGGGACTTACAACGCACTACCAGTCTTGTCGATAATACTTTTATTTCCAAATAACATTAGAAAAGCTTTCATTATCCCAATTTAAATTCCAGCGCTGTGAGGTTAAATAGGTAACCCTGTTAAAGGCAATACCTATGCACTGAAACGTCAGCGTTCTCTTTTGCTCAATTTTTCAAAATAATGGTCTTTGCTTAAATTTACTTTCCGATGTTGTCTGGTATTAATTATACTCGTCGAACTCTGTATCAGTCAGTTGATTTTTTTCGATGAAGTGTAGAATTCTAATTTGTACAAATTGCAAGGCTTATATGAAATAGAGTAAATATGTAATAATTGTAAACGGAGTTTCTTTTATTTCAATCAACATTTATAAATATATTACTTCATTTCTAATGTTTTTTTTATCTTATGAATATAAGAAGTTCGCGTGTTTTTCATTTTAAGATGTAAACAATTAGACCATTAATACTTATTTCTTATGCTAGAAGCTGCTGCTTTATGACTTGTTATAATTTTCATTTGTATTTATTGATTTTTCTATTTTATTTTATTTTTATTATCTGTTAACTCATATGTTCCTATTTCATCTACTCTAAAGCTCTGAAGCCCATATTATTATTATTATTATATGTAAAAATTAAAACCAAATAAATAAATAGTCTAAACACGCAAGTCTGAAATTTCAAAGAAAATAAAAGACATGTAAAATAGAAAAGATTAAAAACAGAAATAATTTATTTGTGTATAAAACTGGAGAGGAAAGGAGAGAAGCTGTCAAAATTAGTAACATCCACCTTTTTATGGATTTTTCTTGTGTATTTGTGAATATGAAACGCAAAAATATTTTTGGAACAAGTATTCGTTTTTAGAATTTCTGTACCAATACCTGATATTAACCATTATCTTTTATTTATTACCCTTATCTATTTACCGAATTAAAATTATTAATGCTTGAAGTTGAGCATAGTTTATTAAGTTGTATATGGGGCAAACATTTTAAGAATTGATCTGGGGAATAGTTCTAACTTTTATTTAAAAATAAATCATTTAAAATTTGGATAACTAAATTTTTTTTTTCATTTTTTAATTGTCAATTTTAGCTGCTACTAATGAAAGTTGCATAGAATCGGTAATCTTTCTATTGCATCTATACTCAGGAGTGTATTTGAAATAATATTTTATATTGAAATAAGAGTTTTATTACTGTAAATTGACAGTATTATCATTAAATAAAAATAAAAAAATTGTCGTAGGATTATGCAGGTAAATAACGAAATAATAAAACATTAAAATATGATATGATACCTCATTAAAAAACTGCACTCTAATAATGTTATTTCTTCTCACATTTTAATCCCAAATGTATAAAAAAACATGAAAAAAAAAACACGTGGTTTTTTCAATACTTGAAACCATAATTTTAATATTTTATAATATTTATTTTACATTAAATTAAACAACATTTAATTACCTACAATTTTGATTCTAAAGATCATTTTGTTTGGCCACTCCATTCTGAAGCGAAAGTAAGTCGGAAATAGGAGACTCAATGTAGTCCAGTCAAATGGGACCAAGAAAGGGGTGGAAAGTTTTTAAGAAGTTCTGAAAATCTAATTATTTATGCTTTTTGGGGTGTTGATTGTAAATTTCAACTCAACTTTGTCACCCCAATTTTTTCCAGAAACTGCATAGATGGTATAACATCCACAAGATTCTTTTGGTTGATAACACTATGATTTCAGCCGCTATTTTACCTACTGAGATGCTCACGAAAAAACCCGGGAAGCTAGAGAAAAAATATTGAGAGCATCATCATTGAGTATTCCCGAAATTTATGCAGTGTCGCTGCCAAAGAGGATGTCAGCAACATTCTTCAAGTGACAACCGATACTGCGAATTTTCGATCTCCGAGGTGTAATTAATATAGTTGCGCAATTTTTTTTTTAATTTAAATTTTATTTATATTGCATTATGTTTTTTATTTAATGTAATTCAAATATAAAAATTTATATTAATAATATGTTAAACGTTTTTACATTATTCTTTTTTAGTATAATTATATTTTATTAATTTTCAAATAATTTTTTTTCAACTGAACCTAATATTGAGACATTTATATTCCATATATTTTGAATTATATCTTGAAATGTTTAAGTTCCTATTGATTCGGAGTTTGCGGCATTCAATTCATCGTTAAAAAGTGCATTTTAATAATTCCCTTGTAGTGCCACTCAGACAAAGACAAGATGAGAGGCAAGTTTTTTTTTCGCAAAAAGGCCGGTGTTTGGCCACTGTGCGCCGCGGCTTCCAGGTCTGTATGTAACGCGCTTTGTTGTAATATATTATTTATTTATTTATTAGTATGATTACAAGCAATAATTAATGTATTATATAAAATCATGCAAGCTATATCAATTTCTTTTTTTTTTTTTTAATTATATCTCTTCATCATTACTGTATACATTTATAAATGAGATTTGTAACACCGAGTCCCTGTTTTCCTCAGTTCTTTGAATTGTATTGTTCAACTGTTATGGTCGATATTGAACACATTTTCCTTATCAAATTTCCCTGTGAGTTTCCCTTTATAGATATATATATATCAGCCGAATCCCGTAAATATAAGGTATAAATAAATAGGCAAGGAGGTGAACATTTAAGGATTAAGATATACGGGCTATATATATATATATATATAGCCCGTATATCTTAATCCTTAAATGTTCACCTATATATATATATATATATATATATATATATATATATATATATATATATATATATCCCGTATATCTTAATCCTTAAATGTTCACCTCCTTGCCTATTTATTTATACCTTATATTTACGGGATTCGGCTGATATAGCGCTTATTCTATTATACTATACAGGGCGGCCTCCATATTCCGACGGTCTTTCCGCTACCAGTCCTCTTCTTCTGGTTCTACTACCTAGGTGTAGTGGCCTGAGCCTACCGCCGCACAGTGGTTCAAATCGCACTTTTTCGGGACAAAACCCTGGTCGTTCTATTTATGATAGAGCAACCATCTCAACGTCATTTTACTCCTAAGTAAATTTACTTTAAATGTTTAGATTATCAAATTTTTAGCTAATTTTAATTTGATAAAAATCTATCATATAATTCTTTTTGTATTTTTCATTAAAAAAATTGCTTATTAATAATTCTTGTATTTATCAATATTTTCTGTATTTCCCTTTGTTTCTAATTGTTATTAGATAAGTTTAAGAAAATATAGGATTTATATCACAACTTGCAGATTTTTTACGATTTTTCCAAAAATATCGTCAAAATTATAATTTATTTGCATATCTCAATATATACATAACATATTGGAGTGCGTAAAATTTTAGTTTTGTTTCTAGATTTCACTGTGAAAATTTTAAAACTATGCATCAATTTCTACACTTTAGACGAAGCGTAACGCGTATTTCGCTATAAAAAAATTTCAATGACTAGACCTAAACAAATTTGTCATTAAAAAATAGTTTAATCCTCAATATATAAGGTTTTCAGGAGGAAAAACATAGTGAAGTTCTGCCCCCAAGCGAGATATAGCTACAGATGTGTTTTTGTAGGGTATTATTTATTTATTTATTATTTATTTTATTTTTTTTGATTAATTATGACTTAACTAAACTTTTGTCGAGTGCAACTCTTGAAGGAGAGGACAGACAGCCGGAAGAGCTCATGAATATCTGCTTATCTTCAGGTGGGAATAAATTGGAATCCTTATTGTGCCATTTTTCAAATAAGTACGAGCATTGTCCATAAAATTTTCAAAGCCTACCTGAAGAACTTAATTTAAAATTTCTTAAAAAAATTCAAAAAGCGAGAAGGTTAGATTGAAACGGAATGACGGAACGTTTTTTCGCAATTAAATAAAAACATTTTCAAAGTTTCGTTTCGATAGATAATGCTTCTTCTTTATTAAAGTAGTCTTTACTTAGACGTTTTGCAGGTTCTTCAGCAATTTTAAGGGTATTTATTTTTTTTGCGACGTTACCATCACTAGCCTGACAAAGATTGTATTCACGAGCTAATTGAATTTCATTTCTTGAAAACCTGGCATTTACTTCTTATGCTCTTCTTTGTTGTTGATTTTTGCAGCAATCAAAGAAAATGTTTTTCCTCCTACCTTCAGTTTCACCACCTTCTGCCGTAGATTTAGATGAACTTCGATTCCTCCATAACGTGTATGTCCGTTCATGACATCAATTTTTTGATCGATTAAGATTAATTGTGAAAAAAACGTTACGTCATTCCGTTCCAATCTAACCATCTCGCATTGATTTTTTTTTAGAAATTTTAAATTAAGTTCTTCAGATAGGCTTTGAAAATGTTCAGGACAATGCTCGTACTTATTTGAAAAATGGCACAATAAGGATTCCAATTTATTCCCACCTGAAGATAAGCAGATATTCACGAGCTCTTCCGGCTGTCTGTCCTCTCCTTTAAGAGTTGCACTCGTCAAAAGTTTAGTTCAGTTATAATTAATCAAAAAATAAAATAAAAAATAGCTGTCTCGCGTTTCGGGGCAGAATTATTCTTATTTTTAATATTAATTCCATGTTATCTGACATTCTAGCTTATCATTTTAACAGTAGCTATCACATTACGTAATTGTATGTATAAAATAAAAAAATAAATAAAAAATACCCTACAAAAACACATTTGTAGCTATATCTCGCTTGGGGGCCGAACTTCACTATGTTTTTCCTACTGAAAACCTTAATTCAAGGATTAAACTATTCTTTTATGACAAATTTTTTTTGGTCTACTCATTGAAAATTTTTTTATAGCGAAATAAGCGTTATGCTTCGTCTAAAGCGGAGAAATTGATGCATAGTTTTAAAATTTTTACAGTGAAATCTAGAAACAAAACTAAAATTTTACGCACTCCAATATGTTATGTATATATTGAGATATGCAAATAAATTATAATTTTGACGATATTTTTGGAAAAATCGTAAAAAATCTGCAAGTTGTGATATAAAATCCTATATTTTCTTAAACTTATCTAATAATAATTAAAAACTAAGGGAAATACAGAAAATATTGTTATATACAAGAATTATTAGTAAGCAATTTTTTTAATGAAAAATACAAAAAGAATTATAGATTTTTATCAAATTGAAATTAGCTAAAAATTTGATAATCTAAATATTTAAAATTTACTTAAGAATAAAATGACGTTGAGATGATTGCTCTATCATAAATAAAACGACCAGGGCGGAGTTTTGTCACGAAAAAGTGCGTTTTGAACCACTGTGCGCCGCCTTCCAGCCGTACATGAACTCCTTGAACCGCGGAAAATCTTCATTCACCAACTTATGACTCACTGAGGGCGTTGATTCCCGCGGTTCGGATCAGCTTGACTCTTGCATAAATACAAAACTTTAATTTACAGCTGTTAAATGCTAAGCGATGTATGATAAACATTAATGTTTGCTCTATCAGTCTAGTGGATTAGAACCTCCTGAGTATTTTATATTGGAAGAAAACCTTCTGAAGTTCCTTCAAAATAAATTGTTCTATTTATTTTGTTCTCAATTAATTAATATAACATTAAATTTTCTAATAGTGCCAAAGGGTTGTTAGTTCACTGAGCTACCAAATGGATTACTATTGTAATTTAAATTTTGAAACGGCATCGTTTATAGTGTCGGCACCGTTAATTGGGAATTAATGTCTGGTTAAAGGGTAACGTTAAATGTAGTCTCGGTCATTAGGTCAGCGTTAATTAGATATTGATCCAGATTATACTAGATAACAATAATTTATTGGATCCGATATATGCAAAATCTGATATGAATAATTCAGGATTCTGTTCGTATTGAGAATCTGTAATGGTGATTTAGCTGATTACTTGTTATATGGATCTTGAGAATATGTTCATAGTCAGTGCAATTATGTGTGAATTATTAATTCTTATAGTTCCTTTTCCTTAACTCATATAGATTTATTTTATTTTTTATTTTTTTATAAATTATCTGAAAATGTAAATAATATTGAATATTAGCAATTGAAACAAAATTCTATGCAGTTGAAGATACCGGAAATTTATTACAATGGCGTTGTCGAGAGTTAATATCCTGAGAGTTAATATCGAGAGTTAATATACTCATATAGATTTATTTTATTTTTTATTTTTTTATAAATTATCTGAAAATGTAAATAATATTGAATATTAGCAATTGAAACAAAATTCTATGCAGTTGAAGATACCGGAAATTTATTACAATGGCGTTGTCGAGAGTTAATATCCTGGTGTATGAATTTTACAGTAATTGGTTTTGATACTTGTGTTTTATTTCTTCAATTAATTTCTTGAAAATCAATCAGACTCCTCATTTCTTAAATATTGAAAAATAAACTAAAAGTGTTTAAGCAATATACAAATGAATAAGGATGATCCTAATTCGATTTAAAAGGTACGAAATGAAATTTGATCACTATATCTACGTACTAGTACATCCAACTATTTTTTCTTGTATATTTGTATTCAATTATCAAACTAAAGTATAAAAAAGTGATTAAGTAACGGTCTCAAGTGATTAAACAACGGATTAAGTAACGGGATATTGTAACGGTCATGCACATAAGTTTTTTTTAAAGTTAATGAGCATTCCTGATATAAATTGTAAAGTTTAGTTTTAATTTGGACATCCTGACAGTTTGAGATACTGAAATTGGAAAACTATAGAAATTTCTAGCACAGTCTATTTTACAGCATGAACCCTTAAAAAAAACTGAGATCACCACAAATTAATATATCCCACCCTGACGACTTTCGAAGCGGTGCCCAAGAGATTAATTAACTGTTGTCCCGGCTCAAACGCTCTGTGCGGGTAAGTGTCCCAGAGTGATAAATTCTTGTCGACTTACACATATGTACACTCTCACAAGAAATTGCTATCACCAAAGTTTCAGATCTCTAGTGCCCTCCTGTGCCACATAGTTAATCCATATAGCTTTTTCACTACTTTTTTTATAATCACTTTACGTCAGAAAAATTTCTCAATTTTACAATAAACCATGAACCTAATGAACTACTACTAGGAATTTTCGTGTCACATCAACTTTAGAAATTTTATGCAAGTTTGGAAAAATACGACTATAACTCTATAGATTATTGAGCTGGACAAACCAAAACCATTAAGTATCTTTACCTAATCTATGGTGACATCCTCAATATTTTTCGAAGTGGTGCAACAGGTGAAAATTTTTTAAACAAATTGATCTAATAATATAAAAACTAGTTTCAAATGCTATACATCCATCTTCTATTTTAAAAGCATATAAACATTAAAAAATCTGTAATTTAGAACAGAGTTTCGAATTATTATATTAAAATGCATTTGTTTCCTATTTGACTCTTCTTTTTCGAATGATAAATATATATACATTTTAATTTAGAATTTACATATTTATAATTTTAAATTAAATTTTAACTACTTATACATATCAAATTAATTTTAATATATATTAGTGTTATATAACATTAATGAATTTTACTAAGACGAGGATCAAATACATGTTGGTACTCACCAAGGATTAAATGGAATACATCATACAGAACAGGTTACATTCTGTATTATTATTTCCATTAGTATGTTTACACATATAAATTAATTATTAGAGAAGATATTCCATCTATATTTTAGCTCCACCGGGAAGAAAAAAAAAAAAAAGGAGTAATGGAACGAACATCTTTCTAAATTTTAGGGATGAATAAGCGCGAAAATGCTGTCCTAAAGAGCCACCGCTTAGCTAACTTAATTACGTCTGCCATAAAGCCCACTCTTCTAAACTTAGGCACTTAATTCAAGATAGAAAAAACTACTTCGTTTAGTATGTTGCTGGAGTAAATCTCACAGAGATTATTTGCTCAGGATAATTCAAATTTAATGATTATAACTTCTCCATGTTTATATTTTTTGAAAATAGATGAGGTTGTAATTAGCGTGAACACATTCTGATTATCTATTTATTTATACTAAATTTTTATGGATAGTTAATTTACCTTTAGAATAATTCAGAGACTATAATAATGCTGCATCTGTCTGATGAGTACTTTATTTAATTTTTTTTTATTTTCTTAAGGTTATTTCGGTCACCATAACGCCTATTCATTTTTCTGATGAGATAATCTGATAATATTAAAGATGGTTTGATAATGATTTGAAATAATAATAAACAATAGACTAGGGAAGAATACTAAAAGTTTTCAAAATAACTAATTTATTTGGTTATACAGAGGAAATATAATATAACTCATTTAAATACACATATAATCTTCTCAGAAACTCAGATGATATCCAAAAGAAAAGTTTCGGTTTTCAGATTTCAACGGAAATATCCATTTTGACTAGTTGTTATAGATGTCTGTACGTACGTTCGTTCGTATCTCGCATAAATCAAAAAAGGTTAGCCGTAGAAAGTTGAAATTTTGTATTTAGGATTGTGGTAACATCTAGTTGTGCATCTCTCTTTATAGTCACTACTTGATTACCGGAAGTGGTACTTTACTTAAAGGTCATTATTGATTTTCATCAAAAATTATGTTAAAATATAATGCAAAACTTCTCAAATTAGATATATAAGACTTACATAGTAATATAAATAATATAATAAATATTGGTCAACATTTGCTGACCGGAAGTGGTACTTTACTTGTAGATCTTAATAGATATTCATAAAAAATTATATTAAAATATTATGCAAAACTTCTAAATTTGGTATGTAAAGCCAAAAGTTTGGCCGATACACGATCAGTTAGCCGGTCCGGGGCTCTGAAGCCTGGCCGGATGAAAAACCTCACCGGTCTATAAAACCGACCCATGTGGCCTCTCATTCAGTTTTTCCTTTGGTTTGTCAGTCACATCAGTGCGGTATGGGCGATAGAAGAAAAATATAATTTTGCCTTTTGGTGGTCGGTTCATTACTGCCGGAGGAAGAGGAAAATGAACACCAGCTACAAAAAAGAAGAATATATACAAAGGATTATCTAGACAGAAGCATAGGAGGTGACGTAAACCTGCTTGAAGAATTACGCGGTACAGAAGAAAATGATTACGTCAATTATCTTCGAACGGATGAAACTGCATTTAATTTTTTGTTAGATAAGGTTTCGGCAATTATCCAAAAGTAAAGCACATTCATGAGAGAACCGATTCCTGCTAAAATGAGGCTCATAGCTATACTCAGATTTTGAGCTACAGGGAGAACCTTTGAGGATTTAAAATTCTCTTTAGAATATCACCTCAAGATCTGGGAAAAGCCATACTGGAAAGATGTGAGGCAATGACGATGGTGTTGAAGGACTATATTAAAGTAAGGTAAAATTAAATATTAATATTTAAAAACTTTTTCTAGACTCGTTATTTTTATAGGAAACTACACAATGACCCATTTAAAGATCTGAATAATATAGTTAATATGTATGTTACTAAACTTTTTAAAAATGGGCACATTGTAAAAAAAAATGGATTGCATATGCTGATTATAGTATACCAAAAATACATCGGCTTATAAATACACATAAAATAAATCAAAATTTAAGATCTATTAAAAACAACACTGGTGGTCCGACAGAAACCCTATCAAAATATCTAAACCCATATCTAATAGAATATGGATAGACTAATAGAATATAAAATATGGATTTAATAGAATAATGATTATGTCATAAAAAATTCTCTGGAGTTAAAACGTTTTAAATAATCAAAAATGTATGATACAAATATGGAGATGATAGTTTACAGTCATTAAATATCTATTCACTAATGTCCTATTTAGATGAGCGTTTAAAATTAATAGAGAATAATTAGGTAAAACCAAATAATAAAATTCTCAACGATAGAAGCTAAAAAATTGTTTATGGCTGGATTTAATCTATGTATTAAACCAGGATTCTCCAAACTATGGCCCGCGAGCACCTTCAATTCGCCTCGCCAAAGTTTATCATGATTACATCGTAAAATTTACTATATAGCCCCATTGATATAATATATCACTTCTATAGGTTATATTATGACTCCTAATACCTAATCATACAGTTTGGCCGTAAAATTGATACAGAGCTTTTTAAGATTTATTAATTTTACATAAGCATTATATAATTATTATAAATAAAATAACGAATTAATTATATGGATAAAGGGACCAATAGAATTAATAGTTAATATTAAAATGATTTATAATAAAAAAGGACAGATTAGTAAAATATCGTGAAGATGGGACAGAACCCCGAAACATTAATGGCCTTAAGTTATGATTATTTTAAATAACTAAACAATGGACTTTCTTCACGATAAACTATATAAAGTAGTTTGATTCGTTTTTTAGAGAATTATAAATAAAAGTTATAGAAATTTGTTGGATTTCTTTTTAAAAAAAACTGCTGGATGAACACAAAATATGTTTTGTTTTTTTAATTTTTAAAAATCAACAGCTAAAAGGTTCCTAAATTAATTAATTTTACAGTAAAAATATAGATTTCAGACTTTCGATATGACATATAGAATACTACCGGAAGGAAACGAAGTGCTGAAGATAGGACTCAGCTATAAACTTATCAACACTGGTCGATTTTCGATGTGACTTTCCAGGCGACATGGCTGGTACTTAATCTTTTAACAAATTTCATTTGTCACATTTCTTTTTTTAAACAAATAATTCATTTGTATTTCGAAACTATCCCAAAATAATATATTGTTTGTTTATTTGTTTCTCTTTTACTTAATATGATATTTCAGTCGTATATAGCCCATTTTTAAATATAAAAAATAAAGGTTTGCTTATGGTAATATTTTGATTAGAAAATTAATATATTTGGCGTTAAATATGAAGTTTAATTGATCGAATTTATTAATTAATGAGATAAAAAATATAACTAAAATAGAAAACAAAGCAATATCTTTACTCGGTAAAAAACAATTTCCCTAACAATCAATTTAGTATTACCTCATCCATTTGTTTTTGTTTTTGTCTTTCTCAATTAATAAATTAAATTTAGAAAGTAATGCCAAATATATTAGTACTATTATGAAAATAATACTATATGCCTACCTCTATGTTTTATATTAAAAATGGCCTACTTATGGCTGAAATATCATCTGAATTAAAAAAAATGTGATTTTGGGATAGTTTTGGAATACAAATGAATCATTTGTTAAAAAAAAAAAGAGAAAAAAAAAGAGACAAATCAAATAGGAAATGTTCTCCTGCTTCGCGGTAGTCATGACGACAGAATTATTTCTAGCTGTTTAAAAAGGAGGTATGAAAAATGTAATGAACTGACGTCCCAAAGCTGAGACCATACGAAAGGTCTGCGCAGTAGTTTAAGTTAACGTTCAAATATGAATCAGACAGAAAGCCGGTCCGGATAACTGATCGTGGGTTGGGCCCAGTTCAGTCCAAGCATCTGGCGACCGGACAAAAAATCTCAAGGATAACTTCATTTATCGTTCAAAAATGATGTCATACAGAAAACCGGACCGGCTAACTGATCGTGTATGGGCCCTTTAAGACTAATAGTAGATTTTGGTTAAAATTGGCTAACCGGAAATGGTATTTTACTTGAAGGTCATAATAAACTTTTATCAAAAATTATATTAAATGCAACAATTCTCAAATTTTGTATAAAGACTTTTATACCAATGTAAATATCCTACTATATTTTTGTTAGAATTGGATGACCGGAAGTGTCTAATACATCCATTATTACGACTCAGGGCACCGTCACCTGTAAGATACTGTTATCCTCGGAATGTAGTAACCAGATAGTGATTCAGGATTAATTTTTGAGCAACCGATTTATTGTTATTTAGGCGTATAGGAGGTCATTTTGGGTTCACATTAGATTTTTTAACTGAACTGGAAATGAGCTGAACATGAAAACTACTTTATACTTTATTTAGCAACTGAAACAAGTCGATATAACTCTCAATGCTTTAATGTATCTGGGAAATCTTCTTCTAGATTGTAGTTATAAATCCAATATTCAAAACCATCTCTGGCATATTAATACCGTTAATTTTTCTGAATAATTTCAGCTCTATTTCTAGTTCTTCTGTTTCAATGTCTCTATTTTCTTTATCAGTTAATGCATTTTCTATGGATTTACATTTTTCTTTTAATACTTTTATCTTTCATTTCATCACATCCTTTGATATATATATATAAAAAAAAAAAAATCAAACGGCTTCAGGATCATACTGATTAATTCATAACGCATTTCCGTTGTAAACAATATATCGAAAACAGTTTTATTTCGTATTACATTTTCTAACTATTTTTCATATCTTTTAGGCGCCATTTTTAATTACGAAGCTTCTGTGCTTGGCGCACTTCGCACACGCAACGTGCCATGCCTGTTGATAGGGCTGTATGCTGGATGTTGCATTTATTTGCTTAATAATTTATAATAAAAGTTATATTAATAACCCGGAGGTTCAATGACAGCATCACTTGTTTCATTTCCTCCTCTTCCTCTACCTCTTTAAAATAATTAAAATTAAAATCTGATGACATGGTAACATTTATATCTTTATTTTTTTAAATCAAATAAGTGGCTATATATTTTGTCAATTAAGAGACTTATCTTTTTTGTAATACAAAACGCTGAAAATGGTTACACTGTTCATTATATCCAAATAGTCAGTAATCGATTACAAATTCTTTATTAAAATTTAAAAAAAAATAATAATGAAAAGAATGATGCTTTGAGGAAAATAACTTTTATTTTTATTATTAAAGTTTAATGATTGGTTATGCATTCTAATAATTTGACAATTTTTATGTTCTTTTTGGTTGTGAGAGTTCGATGAATGGTGTTATAGAGGTAGTTGTTATTTATAATGATAAGTTATATCACATTCCCGTTGGGCGGTCTCGGAAGTATTCCCGCTTTGAGGTCTTGTCCATCGAAATGAATGAACGGAACTTACTGACTCGACGCTTGCTGATAAATGGGAAACTCTAACTAAATGGGTGTTACCACCTCGTGATGGGGAGAGGGGAGGCATTAGATGCCGTGAAATTACATACCAGGGCTAATTAATTACCCGGGCAATTAATATACGTCGTTCTTGGAAACTGGCAGAGATGGGGGAAGAGATAGTGCTGTTTCGATATGAGTAGGCTCCTGTGTTATTCTTCTGTACGAATTTAATAACCAGAATATTTCATTGCTAATGAAACATGTTGTTCTGCTGCCAGAGTACAGGTTATCATTATCACTGACAACACCGAAGACACAATTATTCTTTATATTTGTTCTTGCAGTTTATAGTTTACAGTTTACAGTTTATAGTTGTTCTTACCGTTCTTATTCATAGGTGACTTTCTTTCTCATTATATCAAATTTATCATGTGGAAAACAGATTTTTTTTTTTGTGCGCTTTTAAATTAATTGTATATGATACTTGCATAAGTCTTTATTTGTAGCTGAGAAAATGTCTGAGTCACTATTGAGTCAACTTCACATTAACAATATTTAATGATCCCTGAAAGCAAAATTATTATTAAGATAAAAGAGGAAAAGCTCAAAAAGAGAAATAAAAAAGTTAGGTAGGATATCAATGGAATTTTGCGAAGATGAAGAGTCTAGAGTCTCAAAAAATAGCTGAAAACAACAAATCTGTCGATATTTCGCCAATTCAGGCCTCATCAGGACAGGAGAGAAAAAAACAAAAAACAAATAAACATTGAAATGCAGAATATCTCGCATCAACAATCCAAAAAGTCACCAGAGACAGCCTTTTAAACATCAAGATAGCATTTTTGTATTTTATTGATTTAATGTAAGTACATTCAAAAGAATACGAATGTAAAATACAAAGCGTCTGCCGGGAAAATAGCTATTTACAGAACTTAAATGGGTTCATTTGATGTGATCTAGGAACTGCATTGTATTTTCTGCAATGAGAACTGTAAGCATTAAAACGCAAAAACTACTCGTTTTTTGACATTCCTAAGATAATAGATATTTAGTTTTATAAAACTTAATAAAATATAGAATTTAGGCTTTACAAGATTATTATCTATAAAGCGATCAACTATATAAACAATACGGAAGGAGGATAGGAAATTACCTGTTTCTTATTATTTAAAGTCTGCTTTAAATAAAAACAATATGTTAATGATATCGGTAGTGAAATATCTATATTATAAAAAAAAAATCTGTTATAACGGTACAGAAATATAGATATTAAAAAAAAAAATCTTAATTATGTCATCCCAGAAATTTCTTAATTAGAAAAACTATATCTTAATTATATCGTCCCTAAAATATCGATATTATAAAAGAACATCTTAATTATATCAGCACAGTAATATCGATATTATAAAAACAATAACTTCATTACTTCGTCTCAAAAATATCAATTATATCGGAGCAGAAATGAAATATCGATATTATAAACAAATACCTTATTTATTTCGTCACAGAAATATCGATGTGTACCCTTTATAATATAAAAAATATCGAGGCCCGAAATATTGAAGTTTTTCTCTCCATGTATCGTATTACTATTTCGATATATTTTTCGATTTTCACATTCCTAATTTGTGGTGCACCTAAACACTTAGAACTCTTGATTGTGGCACGCGTTATAGAAAGATTGGGCAACCATGGCTTTGCGTAATTTATTAATTTAATAATGGAATGCCAGTCTTACAGAAAATGTGACATTGGTCTTGTTTGAGATATCTGGTTGTTTCTTTCATCTATGTCCTTCCTTACATTAGCCTCCTCTCGTTCTCTTATGCGATTTGTGGCTGTTGTTTTTATCAGTAACTTTTTTTTTGTTACGTAATTTCATTGAGATCCTTTTTCGTGTTATAACCAGGTTTATAACAATATAATTTTTTTTTTTTTTAGAAATCATCACTAGGAAGCAACTTTCTCCACAGATCGTGGGGAAATCATTAACAAAAACTTCCATTTCTATTCTCAGCGGGATATCACAGCGAGTGGCCGAAGAATAATTAAAGTATGAGAAATAGAAGTGCTGTAACATGTCGTTAGGGCTAATCATGACTCCCAGTTTTCCTATTTCTGGAAACTACGTAGTATTGTTATACACTAACAATGCTGTCATTTGTAATCCTTGTAAAATAGATTACAGTGAAAAATATCCATAGAATAAGTTCCATTTTATTTTGTTTTTGTTTTATTTATTTGCGTACTATTATTTTTTGTGAATAATAATAATATTCGTTATTTATTATGGGGCCGTGAATGTTGAATCTGCGCTCCAGTTCAGATATGGCCGGGGCTTAAAAAGAAATGTTTTCAATAAACTTCCATTTGAATAATCTTCTAATTAATAATAATAATTACCTAATTATTATAATGAAATATTTACAAATACCCAGCACAGTCTAAACAGGTACGTTTAACACTTTTATTTATACTCTAAGCGGGAATAAGTCACTCGAAAATAATTTGTTCAGTGGCCGAAAAAATGTGTATTCCGAATCCCCACTCGCCTTTAGACCGGTCCTAGAGGAGCGAAAAGGTCGAACGCTCTCGGTCAACAGAATACAACTGCTTCAAGATTCTTTCCTCTTTACCGATTCTTTTCAAGATGGTAAATATAGATATAAGTCTTATGAATAGAATTTTCCTTTTGCAAAATGACCAAACTGTATCCTATATTACACATATATTTTTTAATAATTGTATGAGTTTATTGAATATTTTTTTAACAAGCTCATAGGCACACTATAAATTATATAACTTTATTTAAGGGGATCTAATATTTTCATCTATAAAGTAAACAATAGGCATTAAAAAAAAATTGACAAAACATTACTAATGAATTTTAATCCAACATTAAAATAAATAAATTTTTCAATATGTATAATTAATGAGCTACTTTATCATCAGGAACGAGTTAAAAAAAAAAAGGATCCTATTAATAACCGTTAAACACATTTTAACAATAGCAGATTATAACTGATTTAAATAACTGCTTCCCAAGAATAAAGGTATTTATTTTTCATTAAAAAAAAAATCGAATTAATTTGTAGACAATTTTTATGAGCACAGTTTAAAAAAAAAAAAGGATTTTTAAAATTTTTTTTTTACAACACAAGATTATACAATAAAAAAACAGGTCTGCTAAATAATATATGGATGAAAATAATATAAATAAACAACAGATTTTGAGTTAAATACGTTATTTCGTGTAACTTACGTGCACCCTTAACGGACTAACAACCCAATTATCATTAATTAAAGTTTTTTTTCAGATACTGTTTATCTAAATTTTCATGAAAACCAATGAATTCTGAAGGATAAGTATAAAAATATGAATGCCATTCTTAAGTTTTCATTACACATTCCCAAATTTATTTTTTTTATACATTATTCTTTTGGTTTTTTTAATCACAATTCCTCAGCAAACTCATTACACTAGTTTTGAAAAACAATTTGAAACATTGAATGTCAAAGATATTTAGAGTTCGAAGATAATTATTGCTGTAAAACGTTCGGAAATGTAGAAAGTAAGACGTAAGACCTTGAAATTAGAGCCTATGCGACTAAGGATAGATGAAAAATTCTATTGGATGATAAGAGTTACTTAAAGCTCAAACCAAATTTTCAAACTTGGAATGAAGTTCAGACTCTTTTGCAGAACTGATCTTTGATTTTGCTGGAAATGCTTTTATTTTTATATTTTCTGATATCCTAAATAGTAAATTTGTAAATTATGCCCTTTTTATTTTATTTATTTATTTTTTATTTATTCTTTTGGCTAGTTTTGAGAGAATGGCTCAACCGATTTTGAAGTTTGATGGGTCCAATTACTCGTTGTAACCCCTCGAATGCTAAGAAACAATACGAAAAATTATTGTATTGAATTTGTTTAATCTGTCCGGTTGAGGGTATGTAACAATTTTTTGAGCGAACTGCATAATCGATTTTTCATTACTCAGTGAATTACCGTGAATGTATTAGAACAATGTGAGCTAGAAATGATGATAAGATATTTCATTATTTTTTAGGTATTTTTGATTTTTTGTTGATCCCTTGGGACGGATAGGGTTATATCATAAAGAAGTTATTTTCGATGTTAATTCGAAGTTAATATAGAAAATAATAAAATGTATTGATCGTTGAAGATTTATAATCTAACAAAGTAAAATAACATAGCTTAATAAAAAACTCTCTCGCTCAATCTAAAATGGATTTTATGAGAACAAATATTTTCCCCAGTAAACACGTGCTGACAGGACTATTTTCCCAAATGCTATTTTCTGTTTCTAGCCACCTGGGTTTTGTTCTCGCCGAACATCATAACAACTTTTGGCCTTACGTGGAATATATGAATATTTAACTGTTTTTATGTTTCAGAAGCTTTTGTTTTCCAATATACTCTTTGTTTGCTTTGTGTTTGGTGAGCTAGGAAAGCACCGTTGATCGCGAGCTTGTGCGATTAACTTTTCGCATTCATTCATAGTTATTGCAACTTTTCTTTATCAGATTCACCGAAAAATTACACTTTCTATAATTATTGCCCGGGTATCATTAAATGGAGTTTTGAATGTTGATTACATAAAACGTAAATGACTCTCTGTGATGTGATTTATAATTTATGGTCAATTATAATGCTGTGTTAATTGTTTATATCATAAATGCATAGAGATATTAATTTCCGCTTTTAAGGCAAATTACTAAGAGATGAATTAATATTATTGTGTTGGTGTAGAGCGGCTTTTGTGCTAACAAATTATTTTTATGGTAGATGGTTTCTAAATTTTGTATTTTTCTTTTTTTTTAGGGTTTCAATAACATAATCGAAAATTAAACCGGTCTAACCGTCGGTTCCGAAGTTTAGTAGAATTTATTTTAAAAAGTTTTCACCAGGAAACCATTCTTTTTACTGGAAATATTTTCTCATGTGAACCTATCGTAATTAAAACAATATAACTATAAAAATAATTAAACAATACCTATTTAATATATAGGAGGATAGGAAAATTATGTCTTGTGGCGCTGGTAGAAATATATCCTTATATGTAGTTTGCTTGAAAGAAAAGTCCCACGATACATAATTTTTTTTTGTGCTGCTTTTTGCACTTGGAAATCTTCCAGTGACTTATATTTCTTTGAGTATAAATGTCTGATTTTTATTTTAAAAATTTATCGCAATAAAAAAATGTTAATAGTTTAGCTTTTATAAGCTTACTAATTAAAAATCTTCCTTCAAAGTGTGATTAGAGAGTAACTGAAAATAACTGACAATAACTATTATTTTTAGTGATTTAATAATATTATTCTTATGCCAGTTAGGTAGCCAAAAAGTATCAATATTTTTCTTCTGTATAAAGAATTAAAAACATCATTATTTATATTAAAAAATATTATTTTGTTCTAACATATTAAAAAAAAAAATGCGTTGATTTATTTATTTATTTTTTTCAAATCCAACTTATTGTTTAGTATTTTTTAAAATGATTTTGTACATAAATTCTAAAGGAGGTTTTTCTATTTTCGTAAATAAAAATGCCATAATTTGATTCATAATTCATGGCTGAATGCATTAAAAATGAAGATTAACTTATTTTTAAAACAAATAAGGTAAGTTGTTGATGGATTGATTTATCAGCTAGTTGAGGGACTGCGATAAACCTAAATAGGCAAACTTCTCTCCTGTAAAATTCCACTTTTTCATATTGCGGCACTCTTCTTCCAAGCAAACGATATATCTTAATAAATAATTATCTATCTTCTGATTTTTCCTCAGAAATTTTGATTATTAAGTCTTCTTTTTACTGTTAACTTAATAAATATGGATCATTAGATCTCAAGATATTTTTTTCCCCGTCTAGTTATTCCAGCTGCGCTTTACGTATGCATAAATCATACGCTTTATGTATATATAACGGCACACCATTGAAATAGTCGGGAGAAGCGGCATGACAAAGCACCGGAATCCTTGAGGAGGTTCCAAGAAGAAGCTTCGCAAGAGCTAATAGGTGCTCATCCTGTTCTCGGAAGCTACCACCTGTACTGCACTCTGTCTGCTAGCTGGGTAATTAAATGAAGGTAGTTGATGGTAGGTCATATAACAATGCACCCTTTCTATACAGATATACGTTATAGTAATAACTTGGGCATCGTAGATGTACTGTCAAAATAAAGTTCCAAATGAAGCTAATGCTCGTGGTAGTAGGCTTTGATGTTAAACTTTCTCAGTTTTAAGTTGGGGGTTTAAAGATTAAGCTAGCAGAGTTGGAGTTAAAAGACATGAGAGAAAATAAATCGCAAGAATTTTTAAGAAATATATGTAGAGCACTATGCACATGAGTGATGTATCGAGATTTATTTGAAAAGAATGAAGAAGAATTTGAAAATGTTTTGAAGAGATATTCTTTTAGCTTAAGAAAGAAGAAGAAATCCTTCCAAATGTTATCGATATTAAAACTAGGGGATTTGTAACATTTACTTTAAGTGTATTACCGACGGTTTATTCCGAACTGCTATTATATATCCTGGTCTTTATATGGGTGCATATATTTTCATGCATTAGTTTGTTAATTGCTAGCTGTATCAAAGTCCTGTATCAAAGCCCCTCCTAGTCCTGTAGGAATAACGGATAACAAACTGGCTGGCAAAGCTGCCAAAGAAACAAGTACAGTATCTTATCTCAGAAATACGGCGCTGTTTGATTTCAATACAGCAATATTGAACCAATGCAAATAAGCCTTGTGCTACTTCTCCTTCTAGGTTCCGAAAACAAAAAAAATAAAGAATTCCTATGAAAATAATCGTTCTATACCATCTATGGAAACCTATGCTGCTTTACATGAAATCTAAAATTGTAATCAAATAAATAAATTTGCATTAATTTGGACCAAAACACTATCAACTGTTCTCTTGAATCCACGGACTGTTCTTCGCTCTGGTCAGAATCTCCAAAGACCGAAGAACCATGAGCTTCCATCAGTATCGTTGCCAGGATTTCATTTCGGGAAGAAGGGTGGTCCATCCAAGCATCTACTTTAAAGAAAACCACCCCAACCGAGGATGAAAGGGGGTTCTCTCTCTATATATTTTCTATGCCTAGGTATATTATTTATAAAATAACATTCTAATAGATTCTAACAGGCAACAGGTTGTTTACAGATAAGAATAAGTAAAAGTATTTTGTATTTTCGGGGATCCGATCCTCCTGTAACTCTTCTCTGGCTACACAACTGGCTTCCATTATTAGGATCCAACGTAACCGTTCTAACGGAACTTAGGTCAACCGCGTGGTTGAAGGCGTTTCAATGATGGATAGTGAAGATAACATCTCAGACTGAATAATGTCCAATGACGTAGAACCCCAATTGACTCCGCAGTTCCCACTAATTGGTGAATCACCAACCTGTGTGACCATATGGACTCGGTCCAACTCCATTTATTGCCATCTGCTCTACTATTAAATTATCACCGTGGGTGACATCTTTGGTTAATGGCGGTTTCGTCGAACTACTGCTAGTAAATCACAGGTGCTAATGAGCTGTAAATAACTCTAAGCGATCAGTATTTATTACTTCATCGGGCCTCGTCCTTTATGCAAATGTACGTTCGTTCTCCTGCTAATTGGTCTGTAAGCTATCTGGTCACCATTGTCTGAATTATACAATTTGCTTCATCATGGTATTTGAAAGTTTCTGTTTAAAGCCTTTGCGTAGTTATAATTACAGTAGTTGAAGTATCACATCTTCACTTCAATTGAATACTGCTCTGGTAGATACATATTTATCTCTGTGTTGTTAATTCAATTTTTGTTAACCATATTTCCAACTACTATAACATATTATAGTTGGACATACTATAACATACTATAGCTAATATTATAATCAGAATTTTAAATGATAGTATCACATTTAAACGTAGAGCATTGCTTAATGCGTTTGAAATTATGTGTTTGAGTGAAATTGTGGATTTAGCTAGCGCCTATCAAAAATAAAAAAATTATGCAAAAAATAATAACTTTTCCCGAAAAAATATCAAAGAACAAGGTCCAAAATAATCCCAATGCCATCTTTCAAAGCGCTATTTGTTTTCGAGGAGTTTCTCTATAATCCCATTTTCATGAAATGCTTGATTAAATTAAATCAAACCTTTTAAATTTTAACATACAGAATATTAAATACTATTTGTGCCCAGGTACGGTTTCCCAAAATCCCTATTGTACAAACTCCCTCATCCTTTCTTTTCTTTTCCATATATGTATTTTTTTTTAGTATACTTGCTGTGGCAATACAATGTGTAGTATAAGTTTCATTTTCTGTGATGGATATTGAATTTTATTAATAATATTTAATATACTATTCAAGTCTAATCAATTAGTCATTTAAGACTAATAACTTTCAATATGATTAGTTTTAAATTTTAATAATTAAATGTAACTTTTATTGTGCTGAAGAAATTGAATTATCTGTTATCATTTTTTGTTTCTTATCAATAATTGATTTTTTTTTTCTTTGTTCCAGGTGAGTACTGTCAATCAAAACTTTTTCTGTTGAATTAGTGAATATTACAGGTAATGTTTTCATTTTTTTAGCAATAATTTATAAAATACAGGATATCCTTTATTCTTCTAAAATATTAAAAATATTGTTTATGTTTATATCCCACTTTTTTTTTTTTTTTACCCCAGAAAGGATTCTGAAGTAGAAAAATGATTCACCATAATTTCAAACTGTTTTACCTTAATTATATTTTATTCTACCAAAGACCACTCACTATTTATGGCATACAGATTTCAACAAAATCAGTTTTATGATTTCAAATAAATCAAGATCTTTTTCTTAAGAATGAACATTTATTAAAAAAAAAAATGAAAAAAAAAATTATGGCATTGTATTAACCCAAAATTATGCTATACCACATATTTATGATGGTGTAGGGGTCAGACCCGCAATACACCGGGGCCAAGAGGAAGTTACTCAGCCGTAATTCATCGACGGTCCATCAATTCGATCTGACCAACCCTTAATTCAATTTTAAAATTATTAAGCAGGGTTTGAAATCTCTATTATTGATATTTTAGACAGCGCTTAAAATAATAAAAAAAATATTATAAAAAGAATATTTATTTTTTTTATATTTAGTCACTGTCTTCCTGATTCCGATTTAGAAATATTTTTCTTCTATCTACTCATTATACTCACATACTTATAATTATAATGGCTAAGATACAAAATATTTGAATGTTCCAGATATGTATTATTTAATTAATATGCAGTTTTATGTTCCTTTCGTATTAATTTGATTAAATTATGTTCACATTTAGTTGACTGTGCTTATATTTCATTACGTTTACTATACTTAATAAAGTTAAAGGAAATTTTCCGCATTTATAAATCATTAATCTAACACCTGCCAATAGCTTAGTTGTATTATTAAGTGAAACCCCATTATTAGTGTTATACTTGTAGCAAATAATTATTTGATTTGTTTTTCCTTAAAAACCGTTATGACTTTAAATTCTGCGACGTTTTTTAATGTATTCTTTTTTTTTTTCAATTTAAAGTTATTTTGAATTAAAATTGATTTAAATATTAACAAACCAACTAATGTTATAAATAGCGAGACCTTATACTAAAGGTTAATAGATGGTAAAATATTCTACAGAATACTTATGTAAAGCTGGCATAGGGTAGTGGCCCCCCATCGCTCTGCCGCTAGGCTGCAAACAGCCACTGGTCCTCCAGGTTGTGGAAACATTTACACTTACACACACCCAGAGCACACTACATACACACCCACACTACTGGACAAAGGTCACTAGTAATACACACCTTTTCGTCGATTTAAAGGCTGCTTATGACAGTGTCGGCAGGGAGGAACTATACCATACCCTGGTATACCCGGGAAACTGATCCAGGTTGGTGAGACTGATTGAACTCCTGGGATATTCCAACGATATCGACATTACTGCTGGATCCGAGCGTTCCCTTCGAGAAGCCTTTATAACCTTTGTGAGGGTAGCCAGAAAAATCGGTCTAATAGTAAATGAGACCAAAACGAATTAGATGCGGATCGGTGGTGCAGGAAACTTGACCGAGTACTTTGTGGCTGGAGGATACAGATACCAAGGAATGGAGAGTTTTGTCTACCTGGAATCTGAAGTTAATTCAAGGAATGATGTCAGTCATGAGATAAGTCGAAGATTCTGTTCAGCAAATCGGTGTGACTTCGGTCCCTCCCAGCACACGAGATGCAGTTTTATTTCCTATCAGACCAAATTACGGCTATACAAGATCCTCATTCACCTTGTCCTCATATATGGAGCATAAACTTGGCCCACAATGAAAGCAGATGAGAATCGGCTCCGTGGAGAATACTAAGGAGGATTTATGGCCCTATCCGTGATGGGGGCGTAGGGCGAAGATGCACCAAGAAGGAGCTCCATGGGCGGTGCCACAGTAGGGACTTAGTGAAGTTTGCCAAGATTGGGAGACTTCGTTGGACCTGTAGCAGGAATGAACGGCACAGATTCCCAAAAAAAGCATGTCGTTCAAGTAAAAAAATTCATGCCATTCATGTATGCGTGTCTTACATCGGACACGCAGATTGAGAAGGCCAAAAAGAAGATGGCTAGTTGGAGTGCCAGCAGATGCTAGACTGCTTCTTGAAATATGGAACTGTACAGGTGTTGCATAAGATAGAACCTACTGGCGGAGACTTTTCCAAGAAATTGCTTTCTTTTTTTTTCTTTATGGATTAGAATAAAAATATATGCATGTATACATGTATACCCGAGGTAATGGGAATTATGCTCATTTTTCTTTGCCCATAGCCATGTCTGCCTGAGTACTTTTTATTCTCTACTGATTCGGTCTTAAAGTTTTTTTATTTTGTATTGCATGGTCGACTGAGGCAATCCCAACATTTTCCCGATAAATCGACAACTCGATCATTGTCGAAAAATTGAACAATACATCTTTACAGGTAAAACTTAATTTGTTTTTATTTACTATCCATTTTGGTGAATTATTTTTTCATTCTGAACATTTGTCCCATTTTGGGTTTTTATTTGAATAAGGGATTACCGTGAGCTAATAACAAACTGACACCTCATTATAACAACTGATACTGTTTGAATAATATTTTTGCACGATCTATTTAAATTTTTTTGTTCATTAAATAGTTCGGGTTTCCAATTATCTTGAGTTGTAAAAATCAATGCGCAATGTTGCTCGTTATCATATTCATCAGTTAAAATATGTCCAATAAATTATTTTAAACCAATTTTTTTACGAAAAACTATGTGTTTGAATAATTATAATTATTCCTATAAATTATTCAAAATAATTATTTTGCCTACAGTAGGCTGAGTGAAGCAGTATGGAAGATAAAAGTAAGAGAATGGAATGGTGGGGATCTACTGGCTTTCCACGAATTTAAAGGGGGAAAAACAAACTTGAAAACCTTTTGAGAATTTCCCGGAATAATTGGATCTTATTTAGTGTATTATAAACAGCCACCCATTACTTCGCGAAACTTTTTTTTTGTAATATTGTTAAAAGGTTTACATGTCCTAGCAATGTACAATTTGTTTCTTTTTTAAATTACGGCTATTCTATGCAGTAAAAACAAAATATTTTTATGTATTATATATATATATATATATATATATATATAGTAGTTAAAAAACCTAGGAAAAAACAATTTTTAATTCTTCATGATATATGATTACCCCAACAGGTTTTTCGCTCCGTTTAATAACTCTCTCAGCGAATAATAAATGATAAAACTCGCCTATGCTTAAAATAACGTAACAACAGGATAAATTGTAGGTATAAATATATATACTGAAACAAGCTGCATTGCAGAGAGGGGAAAGCTCTATGTAATCCTCATCTCAACTGCCCAAGGCTATCTCTCATCTAGACAGCTTGGCGATCCGGTCCTTTATCAATGTCCGCTGAGTCCCAACACATGTCAGAGTGATCATTTTTTGTTTCCAAATAAATAGATCCGCTATTCATATGAAGAATAACTCAAGAATATGCAAATTTAGAACGTTAAAAATATAGTAAGTAAAAATAGCTACTTTGGTAGATTCTCGTGCAATTGCATTTTTTCCTGCTGGCTTGAAATTTACTAATTGTAAGATCAATTTATAAACAAGAATTAAATTATACGTTTTATGTTTTTAGTGCATAGAATCTATCCTGTTGTTACGTTATTTTAAACATAGGCGAGTTTTATAATTTATTATCCGCTGAGAGAGTTATTAAACGGAGCGAAAACCTGTTGGGGTAATCATATATCATGAAGAATTAAAAATTGTTTTTTTCTAGTTTTTTTTAACTACTTGAGTCATTTTCACCTTGCACTTCGATCACAAAAGATTTAGTACAACTACAAATATATATACTCGTGTGTGTGTGTGTATATATATATATATATATATATATATATATATATATATATATATATATATATATATATATATATATATATATATATCAGTTTAATGAAAATATTTAGAAACTTAAAATATCTAGTAAAACATTAAAAATCGGATAAACTACAAATAATTTGGGAGTTATCAATGCGATTGTATTAAAAATAAATGATAAAATAATCTAACGGAGGATAAAAAAAAATGTGGTAAAAAATATCTTTATTACTGATACTTTAATATATTTAAAAAAACAAAAGAAATTTAATATTTAACTATTTCTCAATTACTGGAATTTGAAGGGAATAACATTTTTATTCGAGATGCTGCAGCTCAATTGATGAGGCTTTGATAAAAAGCGTTAAGCATGGGGTCTTTCATAGAATAGGTACACCAACTGGTGTACCAACTGAAAAGTAACTACTTTTCAGTAACTGCATTGATCTTTACCATATATCCTGTGATTAAAAAAAAAGAAGATATATGTATAGGCCATGGGAACATTTATTTTATTTAAAAATTATAAAATACGAAATATTTGTAATAAACAATATTAACGGGTTGTTATTTTGGAGGCCAAAATTCCTTTCATACAATTATAATTTGATATTGTTGAGCCAAATACCTGAGAATTTTCTTGAGGCTTTCCAACAATTTCGTTTTGAACACCTCCAAAAAATTCATTATATGCCCTTCACTACAGAATACCTCTTCATGTAGAATACCTGCATTAAATACGATCGAGGACTTCTTTTATTTTTTGATTTTCCATATTTCGCGCACTACTTCATTTTTCTGACTTATGGTTATATTTATATAATCAAAAATATGATTACTGAATCTATATTAGCAATTAATAAGAATCACAGGTGTACCAATTCTATAAAAGACGCTATTTGATTTAGAATTTTCTAATAAAAAGATGTAGTTTTTAGAGCAATTCGGGTAATACAATGATGTTTTCAAAAAAATGATTCGGAGTAAGGCCTTTTAGCTTATCACAGCAGTACTGTCAAATAAAAGTACTGTAATTTTGAAAACGTTATTTTGAAACGTCTAAAAAAATAAAAATTTACATTCTGAGTAATAAATAAATAAATCATTTGCAATTTGTTATGGTATTTTTGACTGGCTTAAGGAAGTTGGACGAGAAAAATCAAGTAATAGGGGTGACCTTAAACTAATAGAGATATTTTTAATAATTTTGACTTACACCAACTACTAAAAAAAAATATATATAAATTATTACGTAGCTTGGCATTCCTCTAAATATGGAATTGACCAAGAAAATCTTGTTACGCCAGACACTCTATTCAGTGGAAAAGGAATTTTAGAGGAATGTTGCAATAAGGTTGCTTTAATCATAAATGACATATTCGTGTTATATATTAGAAGTTTTTAAATTAAATTTATTTTAAAAAACTGTTGATAATAACTATAAATTGTTTATTCATAAATATTTTTTTCTTTTCTAGCTATGAAGGAAGTGAGAATTTTATTCCCACTGCACGATCTCATTTGAAATGTTTTACAAGAATCAATGGTGGTTAATAAAAATAAAAAAATAAATAATAATAATAATAAAATTGCCTCTGAGATAAATGTCTTTACATTTATAAATGTCTTTACAACACTTGGCTATGATGCAAGTAATTGCAGTTGTGAATCAGGACATTCTTGCATCTGTTATTATCGATTGTATCATTGCCTATTTGAAGCAACTTTAAATTTAAACCCTTTACCATAATAGTTTTTTCCGAACCGAATTCAAAATTTGTCGTTATTAATACTAGGAATCGCTTTGGCTAATTAGAGCGGGTGATTATTGTTATTTACCATATTCACAATTAAATCATTAATTTTGAATTCTTTTTAAAACATTTATTTATATTAGAGCATTCTGCGTTTTAGAGGATTTAATCGATTTTAAATTATTATTTTACATTTTGGCTTTAAAGTTATTGTTCTCTTGTTGATTGTTCGCCATGGTTTTAATAAAAATGAATCGCGAAAGAGAGGCTAAGGATGAAAGAACGAAGGACGCTGAAGCGACACCTGATTAGGACTCGTATTCAGGTGTTCTATTAAGTTCATCGTATCCTGCCTGCACTAAATGTCAAGGCGACAGCTGGTTGATTACGTTTGTATGGGCTTACGTACTGCATTGCTAGCGCGCCTCAATCTTGTGTTTGATTCGTAAGCAAATTTTTTTGTGAAAAATAAAATGTCAGTGTTGCAAAAAAATGAAAGATTTCAAGGTTTTAATAATAGCACCCTGCTGCGACAAAAGCGAAGAGTAGCTTTTAGGAATTCGAGAGAAGGTATGTTAAAATATTATCGATTATTTTTTTTAAAAAATATATCGATATTTTTCTCCGATATATCGTAATCTCGATATTAAAATTTCAGTTTCGAAAACGGATATTTTAAAAAAAAAGAGAAATAAAAAATTCTATAACGACGAAGGGTTCGATAAACAAAGAACCATAAAAACTTGTGGTGTGTTGTGTTCGTGTTACTATCTACATTGGCTGTGTTCTAGGAATGGGATATCGAAAGCACAATATCGATATTGATATTGGTTAACCATATGTTGATAATATCGGTATAAAATTATCGTTACTATTTTTATAAAATTTAAAAAAAATGTTAAATAAATTGGAGGAAGATTTGGAGATGTTTCTCCAAATAACCTGTTTCTTTTTTATATTTACATAGTTCTAGAAATGAACTTAATAAAAATAATATTTTAATTATACTGGCATAGAAATATCGATAATTCAAATTATCGTTATTACTATTATCAAATTAAAAAAAAAATTCTAAACGAATTCGAAGCAGATTAAGAGATAATCTGCTTCTTATTATTTAAAGTCTGCTGTTAATGAACTTAATAAAAAAATATCTTAATTATATCGTTCTTTATATATGGGTATTATTGAAACTACATTTTTATTATATCGGCAAAAAAGTATCAATATAAAAACAATTTCTTAATTATAACGGTCCAGAAATATCGATATGTGTGTGTCCCTTTAAGGTAGAGATGGGTATAATGATATTCAATGATTATGATTACGATTATAATAAAAGAAAGAGCATGATTACTTAATTACACGATTATTATCGTCATTACGGCCATGATTATGATTGTAATCGCGTAAACGTGTAATCGTAATCAGTTAATCATAATCACTGTAATCTTCTTCTTCTTCTTCTTCTATGGCTCTACAGCCCTTGTAGGGCCCTGGCCTCCGCAACAACGCCTCTCCAGTCTTTCCTGTCAGCAGCTCGACCTCTCCATTGTCCGATTCCCATCCTCTGCAGATCGTTCTCCACATCACCCAGCCATCGGAGCCTGGGCCTTCCTCTTCTCCTTTTGCCTCCTGGTTTGCCATATAATAGTTTCTTCGGGTACCTATCTTCTCCCATTCTTTCTACGTGCCCAAGCCATCTTATACGGGCTGATTTGACATAGGTGACTAGGTATGGTTCATTGTATAGGTCCTGAAGCTCTCTATTATTTCTTGACCTCCATTGGCCTTCATTACATACTGGCCCAAATATCTGCCGAAGCACCTTCCTCTCCCAGATCTGCAGCATCTTTTCGCATTCCTGAATCAGGACCCACGTTTCACCAGCGTACGTGACAATTGGTCTTAAGATTGTTTTATAAATCAATAATTTTGCTTTCCGTGCTTTTCGCAATGCAAAGAGACATCTGTTGCCTGCTGAAATTCTTGCTTTAATTTCTGCAGTGATGTCATTCTTTCGTGTCACTAAAGCCCCCAGATACTTGAAGCTGTCCACTTTCTTAAATGTGTGGTGGAGCAGTTGCAAATGACTCTGCTCTTTCTGCCCATCATTTTTTGTGGAAATCATGTATTGGGTTTTTTCCTTATTTATTACCAGACCCAATTTTTTCCCGGCTTCTTCAAATTCCTGCAAAGCTCCTGAAAGCGCTGCCTTTGACCTTGCTGATATCACTATGTCATCAGCATACGCTAGGTGTTGGGTCATCCTGTTACATATCGTTCCTCCTGGGTTGGTCCTGATTGATCTCGCAGCTTGTTCGAGTGCTATGTTAAATAATACAGGTGATAGAGGATCTCCTTGGCGCAGACCATTCTCCAAATCAAACTCTTCTGATAGTATATTTTGGATTTTTACCCTACATCTGGTGTTTTCCAAGGTCATCGCACTTAATCCTACTAGCTTTTCTGGGACCCCTAGAGTTTTCATTACTTTGAGCAGTTCATTCCTGTCGAGACTATCGTAGGCCTGGCAGAAATCTATGAAGGGGTGATGGAGATCAATATTGTATTCATATGCTTTCTCTAGCATCTGCAGTATGCAGAAGATATGATCAGTTGTGCTTCTAGTTGGCCGGAAGCCGCTTTGGTATTCGCCTATATTTCTTTCATCCCATGCCATTATTCTCCTATTTATTGCGACTGAAAGTACCTTGTAGACAGTGGGTAATAGAGCGATACCTCAATAGTTTTGGCAGTTTAATCTGTCTCCATTCTTATGTATTGGGCATAACACTGCCATATTCCAGTCCTGCGGCATCCTCATCTCCATCCATACATCAAATACGAGGTTATATGTTTCCTCCACCACTGCCTCACCCCCATATTTCAGGACCTCATTCGGGATACCGTCTATTCCAGGTGCTCTGTTGTTATGGAGTGCTCCAATTATTTCCACTATTTCTTCCCTATCTGGTGGTATTTCTTCTTCATCCACGTTCGACCAGTCTCTTCCATTTTCCAATAATGCTTTTTTATTATAAGTTGGTCCTTCTTTATTCGGATTTAATAATTCTATGAAGAACTGCTTCCATCTTTCCAGGACAGATCTTCTACCTCCAATTAGATTCCCCTCTCTATCTTTAATGAATTCCTGCATTGGCATATATCCATTTCGGAATTCTCTGGTGATTTTATAGAACTTCCTGGTCTGTTTGGCTGCAAAGTCTTCTTGAAGCTTATCTAGCTTCTTTGTTTCCAGTTACCTTTTCTTTTGTTTGCATATTGCTTTTGCTTCCCTTCTTTTGGTTCTATAATGTTCCGCCGTAGTTCGGGTTCTTCGTTGGATCATTTTCTGCCTGGCACTGTTTCTTTCCTCTATGGCTTTTATGCAGTCCTCATCAAACCAGTCATTGCTTTGTTTTTTCGGTGCTGCGCCAAGAATGTCCTCTGCTATACCTTTGAGAGCATCTTTAAGGCGTGCCCATCTTTCTTCTATATTCCTGCCAATAGATGAGTTGTTGTTTAATCTATCTGCGATCTTATCTCTGAATTGCTGGGCTACAGCATCCTCCTTTACCTTTTCCAGATTATAGATGGTGGCATTTCTTGCGTTTCCTTTTCCTTGTATAGGAAATGTTTCTGTTTATATATAATCTTGACCAGATAATGGTCTGAATCACAGTTAGCTCCCCTGTAACTGCGAACATCAAATATATCACTGGCGTGTCTGGCAGCAATGAGTGCATGGTCAATTTGATTTTTGGTGATGCCATCCGGGGAGGTCCATGTTTCCTTATGTATTTCCTTATGTGAGAAAAAGGTGCTTCTTATTCTAAGGTTCCTTGTCATAGCAAAATCGACCATTCTGAGTCCATTCTCGCTTGTTTCCTCATGCTTGCTGTGCTTGCATATTATTGGGAAGAACATCGTTTCTTTTCCTATCCTACCATTGAAATCTCCCAAAATTATTTTCACGCCATGCTTGGGTAGGGGGAATCGTATAGATTTTCTAGCCTTCCATAAAAGGTTTCCTTTTCCTCTTCATTGTCTCATTCTTGCCTTCTATGCATGCTGATAAGAGAGATATTGAAAAAACTTCCTCGCAGCCTTAGTAAAGCACATCCTCTCATTTACTGCCACGTATTTAATAATAGAGTGCAAGAGGGAATTCCTTATCGCAAAACCTGTTCCTAACTAATATGTTCCGTCTATTGCCACTATTAATGATTGTGTAGTGCTTCATCTTGGTTAGTACTGTGTCTCTCCAGCGGATTTCTTGTAGGGCTAATATATCTATTTTGTATTTTTCCAATTCCATTTCAAGATCCCTCCCAGGTCCAGGTTGAAACAAACTCCTCACGTTCCAGGTTGCCATATTTATTAGTCCATGTCCATGCCTAAGTCGTTTCCCGTTTGATCCATTTCTTTCCGAGGCTTTTTGTGGTTTCTTGAAAACACTTACAGTTTTTACGGAACAGGGTTGTTGGCCCCGCGTCCAATCCCCAACCTGGAGGACTAGAGTTTTCTATCGGGGTTTGCTCCTCTAGTCGAAGGATCCAGTTTTAGGACGCTGGAAACTCGCCTTTGCCCTCTCCCGTCAGCCAATGTCCACATTGGTGTGCATTGTCCAGCGGTCACTACGAGGAAGTGGGAGTAGGACTTGCTGTCACGTCCACTTGTGGACTGGAGCCATTTCTCAGGTTTTCCTGGACTATGGATATCGATATACCATATCCCGCTGAAAGCTATTGACAGCCATTTGACCGCCAATCACTTTAATCATAATCACATAATCGCAATCACTGTAGTTATATACATGTATCAACCTACAGATTTTGCCTGATCTAAACAATTTATCTGATTTGATAATACAAAAGTCCAATCACATGTACATGATAACAGTGATCGCGGTTATGTGATTTTGATTACAATGATTTTTATTACGGTGATTATGATTACACGATTACGTGACTGCAATCATTACAAAGCATAATTATAATTTCAAACTAGTATAGGGTACAGAGTTGCAGATTTATTCCTACGGTTTATACATCATTTGACTTGAGTGTATGCTTGATCCTAAAGTTTAATATAAAATATATAAAAAATAACATTTTTGTTATTAGCGTTTTGATGCTTAATGTTTACTCCGGTCAATAGCAAAATATTATTAGCATTTTAAACAAATCGGTGTCATATGATCCAGAAAGAATTTCAGTTTTTATGTTGCTTATAATTCACTAATTTGTGGTTAATTATTATAATATTTCAATATATATATATATATATATATATATATATATATATATATATATATATATATATATATATATATGATGAGTAAAGTAAAAATTTATTTCTAAAGAGTTAAACATTGCTGGAAAAAATAAATGCAATTGCAATTATGTTGTCAGATAAATTTCAATTTGTGTAATATTTTATTTTAATGTTTGAGAGTTTTTGAAATTAAAGCATTCATTGAAAAGAAAAATGTTTGGTTTATTTATCCATATCATATTAGTTGAATTATTGCAATATAATTGATCTGTTGTATTTGAAATTAATATAAAGAAATGTATATTCAAATTAAATGTAATGTATATTTAACTAATGTAATTTGCAAGTTGTTTCTAGGAATTAGTTTCGCGATGTTTGGTTCGTTACTTCTAGGAACGTGTCATGGAGTTTCATTCTATTAATAAATATTCAGATATGTCAAATAAATAAATTAAGTAATCTTATTAAGTGATTTACATTTTTTAAATTAATTTCTAATTGAATTAGTGCATGGGTAATGAGTGGCGTATTATTTACTCTCTAATTGGAATTACTTTACTTTTCGTTATTAAAATAAATTTTTAATGATTCGAAACAATTTACATGTTAAAAAAAAGGTTAAAATTTAGAATTTTACAAAGAACTGTTAAAACAATGGAATTAAGACAAGTTTAACAATGGAATACTTGCTAAGTGTATGGTGCTCTTGCTCCAAATATCTGAGTACCTGCTCATCTTTCTAAGTGAATAAAACTCCACTATGTGAGTGGGTGCTCAGTAAAATGGCGATACACTCTTTCGTAGACAGCATTTTAGTGACCTACTTACATAATTGTGCACGTTATACAGTTTAAGTTGTTTTTATATTTTTAACTCATATTAAGAGTTATTATTCGTATTTAATATAACTTGATAATTTAACTTAATATTTGAATAGCTCATCCTGTTTTTTTGAATGATTTATCAAGCACATTCGTTTATTTGGGCATGACCTTATCAATCCCATGGACCCGCCCAAATTTCCATTGCCATAGAGAACTTCCATTGAAATAGAGAATTCTCAGGATTCGCTTCTTATCTTTTTATATGCATCTCCCCTTCAGCAATCAGATAAATTGCCTTTCCCGTTCTCGGTTCCCATTTCATGCATCAGTTATTCCATCTTCCAATATTTTGCCTCTACGATATTGCTTCTTCCATTGCATTTATTATAAATCAAAGTGATATTCCTTTGAGATGAATTAAGTTCTCGATCATTCCTTTGAAGATCTATAAATGAAAGAACGGTGAGTTCGTTGCTTGGATTATTATAAATTCGTAATCTCATAAATTATTAGTTTATCTTCAGGTAGTATATTCCGTATATCACATCATGCCTTAACTTCCAATGATAGCTTCGGGAATCATTTCAATTCTGTTTTCACATTTTTTTAAAATTGTTTTCAAATTACAGCGAACTAAAAAAAGTGATTGCCTAATCATTAAGGAATTGAATTTCTTGGCAGAAAAAAAAGTTTTTGTTTTTCGTATAACAATAATAATCTATGATTCATGTTTTACTGCTCTTAGAGGTGTTAAAAAAAGATGGTGGGCCTTCTTTATTATTTTAATATATTTTCTATTTTTTCATTTTTTAAATTTCTTATTTACATAATTTACTTTGCAAGCACCACATTGGTTTTCCATTACAACCTAGAATTGCTGGATACCGTAAAATAAATAAATAAATTTGGTATATAATTTTTTTTACATTTATGTTGGTTTTTGGACTTCAGATAGAAAATCAAGAAAACGCTATCGGAATTAATTCAATTTTATTTTTCAAAGTCTTTATAATTTTATAGTATCATTGGAGGGGAAGGGGTGGTGTCTCTATTAACTACGATCCTTTTTCTCCAAGATTCGCTGATTCGTTTTTGTTTATTTTTTCTTTAAATTGGATAATTGAAAAAAAAAATAAATTAATCGTTCTGGATTTTATTGTTACACATTTTTCTTACAATTTTTATAATAAATAAATTTATATAAAGAATAATTTCTGATGTATAACGCTAAAATAAATGTTACCTTTTAATTAATGAATATAAATCTTTATTGCGATAAATAAAAATTAATGACTTTCAAAATTACAAAAAATAAAGATATTTTCTACTCAGATATAAAGCGAATCTCTTGAATAAACAATAAATTAAATAGATAAATATATAATATCAGGTTAAAATTCGACTAGCACAAATAAATCTTTTATGTTGGTAAAAGTTTATCTTAGATTACAATTCATTGTATGTTGTAATTTTAAATAAACCATATTTGTATGGATGATGAGAAAAAAATACAAAAATTACAACGGAAAGTTATGTAAAATTTTAATTTGCCGTGCTCGTCGAAAGCATTCCAATCAAAAAGTAGATCAACACTCCTGTTATATAAATTTTAAATACGAAGATTAATTGAAGATGTAAAATAGAACTCCTTAAAATGTATATCTGCAGAAAAAGAGAAATCTCCAGACAATATAGTATTCAGAAACATAATTAGGAGATATGAAAACAAAAATTTTAATATAATTTTACATGCCAAATATCGTGTAATATTTTAAGACCAACATTGGTTTTAAAATAAAATTATTCTTTCAAAGAACAAAAAAATGATTAAATTTATATTAATTTTAATTCGGGCTTAAACAATTAAACAATCATATTATAAACACCGTTGTTTATAACTTGGAGTCTACGTGTCTTAAGTGGAAATAGGTGACGGAGTTAATTTATTCGCTTTAAAGTGGAAAAGGTATGACGGGAGATATCAGAAACATGTTTTTTTCAGGAAAGAGTTTAGTCAAAGGTGATTCCAAGGTTTTTTATAGTTGGATGGAACTTTATTGTTAATAAACCTGATATTGTTATTCAGGAACAAGGTATGGGATCATTATATGAGGAACAGTTTTAAGGAGGTGTCTTCTCTGCATTCAACTTCAGCTTGTTAGCAACAGCTTATTCGATTATTCGATCCAGGGACTTATTTGATTCTATAGACAATTTATAATATTCTATATTATTCGATTCTATAGACAATTGATAATATTCTATGTTATTCGATTCTATAGACAATTGATAATATTCTATACTATCAAAATATAGACAAATTTTTTTGCTATATTGATTTTTTTGCCGAAGTCAAACTGTTCTAAAAGCATTTCAACTTTTCAAATAAAGTTTCGAATTTTTTATTTTATAAATTATGTTTTAAGAAAATTATTATAATTTTGCAATTGAACAAGACTCATTTTGTTGGGCCTCTAAAATGCTATTTTGTTATAGTTTCATAATGACGAATAAGTCCAATTATTTCTACAGTACTTTTAAACCGGGAGTCTAAAAAAATTTTGTTTGGAATTTAATTGTTATAAACATTAAATATTCATAAATATACAAATATTAAATATTGTTAGAATCCAAATATTCTATGCTGTAGTTTATTCCGTGACGAACTATTATAAGTTTTTTTGAGATCTCTATGGTCTCTAGAAGCGGAAATATACGCCAAAATCAGAATTTAAAAAAACTTATATTTTTTTTATATAAATCGTCAAATAACGAAATGGAGCCGATGTCTGATAGAAGCAAAAAAAATATCCGAATTCCTGAGGAACTTCTGCATAGAAAATAAATATATTTCCAGATTTTTCCAACTTTATGTGGAAAATTATGGTCTAGTTATCGAGTTATTTCTGGTTTGAAATTGCTAAGACTACGTTTCTATATGAACATCGCTTCTTTAAAACATTATTATTTCCTTTGTCTCCTCGTTTGATGATTGTTTTTCACATTGTAGACAATAGAGGAGTCTCAGAAGAACCAAGATTATATAAATAAATAAATTCGGACTTAAGTATTTTTTTCTTTTTTTTTAATAACAAATATTTTCGATTGCTTATTTGTTATATATTATTTATGAAATAGTATTCTAACATCACACTCAGATACAGACAAAAAATAACTTCATAGAAATTTGAATTTTAGAGTTAGTTGCGCATTGAGTCCTGCAACCACTTTTCTTTTATTTTAAAAAAAAATACGATCTGTGTGTTAATGGGCAATCAATTTTTCCAGCTATAAAATGTTAATAAATGTTGGCTATGGTCTTTGACTCTTTATCGTCCTAATTCACGCTTCGAAGATTTTTCTACTTCGTTTGCTTCCGTTCAGCTGATGTAATGATTTGTTGCATCACATTAATAACTCATTCCACTGAATTTGCAAAATCTGAAAAAACAATGTCGCTTGCCTTGGCTTCTCTCTAAGGAATTTTTGTTTGTTTACTGAAAACTGTTTCTCGAATTTGTCATAATTTTGTCATAAAATTATCTTCCTCATAGGTTTGAAAGACAAGTATTAAGCATACTTCATTAATATTCACCGAGCTCCCTTAATGCCTTGGAATACCTAATGTAATGTAAGGACTTGTTCATATATATTGTATACATATTGTTCGTATGTGAAAGAGATTTTAAATAAACGGAGGATAAGAAAAATAATATAATACAGTGTGTGCCAGATAAGAACCAGAAAACTTCAGAGGCCGATTATACATCTCAATTGTGACAAATTAAAGTCCCTGTTAACCATCATCCGATTTATAACGGTTTGTCGGAAGTTAAACTTTAATATTTTATTTGTTATTCTCGTCTTTTTTTACATTAAAATCCTTCTCTCACATCAAAAAATTATCTTTCACGAAATATTATGATGTGAGAACTGATGGTACGCATCCAAGCAACTAATGCATTAATTAGAACTGCGTAGAGGTAGAAGCCGTGTGAAATAGAGCTGCTTTATGCATCAGAGAAGATGAACGCTTTAAACATTTTTTTTAAATTCCTATCCAATTGTATCCTCGCATTCGTGAAAGATCTTTTTCGGAAGAGATAGATGTTAAAAGGTCGAGAGTAAAATAAAAAAAACATTAAAGTTTAATTTCCCACGAAACCGCTAAAAATCGAATGACGGGTCTTTTTTTTTCATAATTGAGGTATCTAATCGGCCTCTGAAGTTTCCTGGTTTTTGTATGGTACATTCTGCATATACATATTTAAATTCAATATTAAGATTTAGATTATCGTTATCAGTGTAATATCTGTAATTGTATAGTCATTTTATTTATATTATTTCATCTTTTATTTTAAAATTATTATAATTAAAAAAATCTTTATTGATTTTATTCTTTCCCATTATTCATATTGTTTTTCGGTTATTCACTTCCAAATTGTACAATAACAAATTTCATATGAAAGAACGACTCAATGCAGTGCCTTAGTGTTAGTGATATATAATTTAAAATTTTCAAACGTCGGTATACATAAGAGTAGCTCAATGGAATATAGCTATAGGACTATGGCTCAACTCCTGGTGCTGAGTTCGTGTCCGACTGTGGCAGTAAAATTATTTATCGGGATCACTCAACCGCTATGGTGGGTAACATTCTGCTTCTTCAATGGGCCGGGGTAAAAACCTGGCGGTTGTTGGTGGGTGTTGACTACATTTCCTCCTTTTATAATTTATAATCTAGGTAAAGGAACACATTTTTTTTTTTGTTTCTTTTTAATACATGGTAGTATTCATTCGTTTTGCCGGCTAAAGGCCGGGTTTGAGGCGAGCCCAAGAGCCCAATGGTGTATATTAAGGATTTATAATAATTAGAATATAAGCGTTTAGGAGTTTCATTGTAGCAGATTTTCCTTTGAGTAGTGACTATGGTGTGTATCGATTAAACTATTCCATATTAAAGAACTAGCCCATAGTATAAAATACATATTAAAATTGACTTAGTATGTTAATTAATCTCTCTAACATATAATCTGAAGTTACATGGAATTTAATTATCTCCACAAGCTCAATAATGTTGAAGAGATATGAGAATGCTGACAGACAGACAATGAGTAGCCCAAAGGGTTTACCTTCGCCTCAAACAATCCTGGAAATCTGCTTTGATCTCTGCAAAATATTAGAGCATCATCTAACTGAGGGTACCCTCTCAGTGGGCTTCCTAAACAGCCACGCTCCAAGTAATATTTTTAAGTATTCTCTGAAGCTACAAATGTAATGATTTTGGGAGATAAAAAGGATTTTGACATTTTCAAGCTTTCCTTGATGTGTTACTGAAAACCCGAGACAGTTATTAGGAGATATAAATTAAAAATAAGGACCTTTTTCTAGTTACTCCAACTATGGACGGTTCAACAGAAGCAAGTTCGGACTCTGTTGGGCAGAGAAAAATATGAGTCCACGGTGCCAGCCACAATCGAATGCCTTCACATAAGCCACATAATGAGTACTTTAGTTTCATGTTCTAGTATCCTCAAAATGTATTAAACAAAACTTGGTACTAAATGTTTATCAGTATTATCGATGACGATTTAAACATTATTTAAAAATCTCAATCTTCTTATTTTGGTATTAGAATAGAATAGTAACCCATAAGTTGATGCCATATTCAAAGATTACGTTGTGGCTTCACCAAAACTGGACTAGTGTTGGGACGTCGAGACGCGAAATATCCATTTATCGAGGTTGAAAAGCTAATATTTTCTATCGATATCTTATAATACGATTATAATTATAATGGATCAATAATTTTATGTATAAATGGTATCGATATTTTACCGCGATATATCGATATTCTACTACCAAATTTTTTTTAAGCTTTAATATTATTCTGTTTTAATTTCGATATTATTTTTTTTTAAGAATTAATTTATATTACTTGATTAATATTTTGGCCCCTTTTTACAAGGTACCTGCTAGAAAAACGTTCAAAGATTGGTAAATTTAAGCACTTCTTTTGGATCAAATGAGTTGAAATGCAGTGCGTATCGTTGTTTTTTTGTTCGAACAAAAAGTCTTTGCTATTGTTCTGATTCAGTTCTCTAAGTGCGTGTGAATTTTCGTCATTTTTTCACGATTTTCGCGGTTTATATGAAATATAGTTAAAAGTCTTCATGATAAAAATTTGTTATAACAATCGAAAATTATTATTTTCCCAATAGTAATTCCATTCTATCTTTTTTTAAATAATGATCATTTCTCTTAAAAATGTTGCTTTATGAATAATAATTATGTTATTTCATAACCTTATTCGCAGTTTTACATTATACTCATTTAATACACTGTTTCTTTTCTTTTTCATCCTTTTATTTTATGCCGAATCCATTATCGATAGTTTATTTCTGATTATAGGTTGATATCTATATGAGGTTTCACGATATCGATATTTTACTTTCGATATCCCAACCCTAGTCTTGACTCCGATCTCCTGTTAAATATACGATACGGGTTTGCTGCAGAACTTCAGTCAAGTCACCATATCCCATATAATGAGAGCTATGTAACTCATTAATTAACTTATAAATTCAGAATATTACAAATAAGGTAATGTATTTGTGTGTTGTTTTTTTTGTTCGTTTATTGGGTTTAAATCAATTCGATCGGACTATATTTTAAAAATAAAACTAAATGCTCACGATTTTCATATTACTTTGACTGAAAACCTGACGATATACTTACAATCTTGTAATTCTATACAGTCAGACATCCTTAGTTTTAATTTGCATATTTTATATGAAATTCCTGTAAACTGAATATTATATCTCAAGTTGGATAACACAGTTAGGATCAGTCGAGTTTCACAACATAGGCCACCACACCATATCCCTACCGATACCATACATTGTCCGAAGATTTATAAAATAATAGGTTGGCCGAGATAAAAAAAAAAATAAATAAAAAAAGCAGGAGTTTGTATACAGAGATTCGTGGAAGAGTCTTTTGTCGATCAGGGCCCGTGCCAGTGCTTTGTCTGCCCGCCAGCTAATGCCCACGCCCGACGTACCGATTATCAGTCATATCGTTCCTATATATTAATATTTCCTAGTGATAATTTATTAAATGATGATTTAGATATATTATTCAAATGAAATTAATTCAAAACAGAAAGAAAGAATAGTTCGATGAACCGGTAGATTTTTAAATAGTATTTTATGGGGATAACAGTTTTTCAAGCGGCATTGACCTTTCCTTACTGATTGATTTTCATTGACGTTCATCAATTCACTCCTTTTTTGTTTTTAATCTATTATTGTTGTAAACTTCCATAGTTCTAAACGTGTGATTAATGATCTACGGAGTCTAATATTGAAAACTTTTATATTATTCTAGGCTGAGGTATAAATTTAATTTATTCATTCTGTTATATCAGCCGTGGATCAACTCTGGGTTCGGGAGATCATCCTGGGGCACTCCCAGTCTTTACAAGTGGGTACCTGGCCTTTCAATTAGTTTGAAGAATATCTTGGTGATGTTCTTTAGCTTTCTAAGCATATATTATACACTTTTATTACCAACCTTATTTCCGGAAGTTTGTTTTTAACCTGGGAAAATTATTTCTCCTTTAGTTAATTATCAAATTCATTCATAGTTTATATTTGTCCATTTTTATTACTACTAACAATGAGAGATGGTTAGTTATTTCAAATAAACAAAATTAAAGGTTCTTTAGGGGAAGTTATTTTGAAAATCCCACATTTAAGCCCTGTCAGACTATTTTAATGAGGATGAGACCTAGCTGATATTAATGAGCATTTAATTATTGATATAACTAGGTTGATCATAATCGTTAGAGCATTTTTCGAGAAAATTGTACAAAAATTTGTAAAATCGATGACATGAAGTGGTACTTCTGGCTTTCTATTTTGGCGAAAAAATTGCTGTAACATCGTAGGCTTATATATACCTTAAATACGTAATTTCAGTTTCGTAAAACTCTTCGTTTTTGTGGAATTGATGTATGAAAGTCCTTAAAATATATCGACAAAATACTAAAGTTTGTTCTTTGCTCTAAGATTTATTAGGACCCGACTTAATCGGTTTCAGAAAATTAGACTAAATTTATCTTTCTGTGATGTACTCATTATCAGTTATCTTATATTTTTACTGTCAACTTTTTACAATATTTGGACTACTTTACTGTTTGCCATTTATACAATTAATAGCATCAAGATGAAATAGATTTAGAAATGGAGCAATCCAAAATTTGTATTGCTTTTTTGTATTTTGTATGGTTTTCTTTTCAGATAATCTATCCGAACTAGAAGACGGTAGTATTTGTTAAATCTGTATTAGAAAGTCTATCTTTCTGAATTGATAAGATTATGATTTCAAATTGATGAGGAAAATGCAGAAGTTACTTCTTCATGAGAAAGATTTTTTTTTAGTGAACGAAAGTTCAAGGTTAAGAGCATTATTTAAATAAGCCACTGTCTAGTAACTTTTTAGTGATGTTTCTTATTTCTATTTTAATATTTTTTTATAAATAAAATAAGTGGATTTACCAGGATTGGAGCCCAGTTTGACGGGATGATTTGTCTGTCATAGGTGTTACTTTGTTGGGTAGTTGATTTATTATTTATTTTCTTCTTTCTCTTTTATTCAAATAACAAAATCAATTGAAAGTTGTACAATTATGATCGAAAATAATTTGTTAGATGTAACACTCGCGTCAAAAATTCAACATTCTGTTGATACCTGATTCGTATACATCATTATCTACGTCAGTGGACTTATTTCCAATTCACACTAATGAAACTCTGGTTTTCAAACGTTCTTAATTTTGATTTCGCGGAAACATACTTCGGAGCGCGAGTATTAATTTGTATTGATGGCAGGTCCGGCCATTCATAATTTAATTATGTTAATCCTAGTCCCTCACTATATCTAATAACGATAAAGCTTCCTAGAACGGTATACGCAATGCAGGTGTAATGCACAGTGAATATGTATGTATACATATTTACTATATAATGTATTTATAGCATTCATCCAGCTCCATCAAGATCAATACATTTCGTTCGTTTTCCTTCAAAGATAGAGATGTTGATGAAAGCCTTATATATTCAGATTATTTTGTATTTTTTAAAGTTTGCTTTAATCATTTATTATTATACGTTTGTAATATAAATTATTTGTTTATTTGTTTTTAAAAATTTATTGACATATGTAAATGGTTAACCAAAAACATATCATTTTTCTGCTTATTCATTCTCCTTATTTATATTATCCACGTATTAACATTAATAACAAATATTTTATATATACATCTGATGATTTGCTATCATCTTTGCTAAAATATTAATTGTTCGTACCTATAGAGTTCGATTTTTTTTTAGATATAAACAGGATTAATTCTGGTCAGGATTAATTGTTTTATTAAATCACTGTAAAGGAAATTTCGCCTTAACTTTAAGTGCATTGGTTTTGTGTAGTCATTCTTTTCGGTGGTATGTCCCATTAACTTTGAAAGTGTATTGCATTCATAAGGGCACATAAAGCTAGGTCGAGTCAATCCAATGAAATGATATATTTTCCGCATAAATTATTTTTAAAAAATAATGATTTTTAGCTTGAAAATATTATCCATAGTCAAATTCTGATTAAAAGGAGTCCTTAAATTTGTGAAAATTAAAAGCTTTTATAGAATCACAAAAATTAATTTATTATGACTTAAAATTAATAATTATTACTGCATAATTGATTATAATTATTACTGCTATTGAATTAGTGCTGCTTTAATTAGATCACAGCTGTCGACTTCTGCTCGCGACGGTCCTCGAGGGATATACAAACCTCCAACGGATCCTTTTCAGTTGAGGTCGAGCCCCTTACCTTAATTTAAATTATGACTGCTTTAAGCACAACTTCCTCAGACCACCGGGAGTCGACAGCAGTAATCATTTTAAATAATGATGACGAATTTTACTATTGAATACAGTTGGTTAGCACAAATGGCGCTAGGAAGGGGTAGTGCGGCGACTGCTACTGATAAGGCAGCTGCATTGTAAAGTTTTACCCTAATTAATAGTAAGTTCTATACTCCAGAGAGTGGTGGTAATATTTAACCTTAATATTATTAACAACATTTATTTTTAATTTTATATTGTACAAAATTTATAACTCTTCTTCTTAGGAACTGTCGCATTTGAGCAGTTCTAAACAAATATTTACCTTTATTTTATAGAACAAATTCACAGAAAATTACAGGAATTCAGAGAACAAAGAAAATATTACTTCAGCAGCTACGTGAGCAAAGGTGCGGAGGCTGACGAGAGAGAGAATCCATAGAGGTTTGATTTATCGATGAAGGTGAATCAAAGTATCAACCATGACGTCACCAGAAACCTGTTTCCTCCTGACCTGACTTCCTTATTGTCTCTTCAACATCCGTTTCGTTTTGGTTTGCTCTTTTTCATCAAGTTTCCTTTTATTTGTTCCTTACCCACCAACCCTTCCCTTATAAGCCTACCTGTCCGCCATCCTTTGAAATCTTTGTTCGAGCCTCATCGGGTAACAATAATGCCTAATCACCGCTTGTGGATAGTTACAATAGTTGATGTCGTTTCTTAATGCCATTATTACCTTTTTTGTTTAAGACCTTTTTACTGTTTCATTTGCAGTTCCTAGTTCTTTTATTGTTTTTTTTTATTTAATGCTTTGAAGTTCAATTCAAAGAAGTCGCACTTCTTCACTGATGATGCTAACTGACACTGATGACGCCCCTCGCTTTTTTTTTATGTCGACTCTTTTAAATTGTCGTAACTATATATGACAAATGCTGTATATTCGATATTTAACATATGAAATTTATGATGGTTATAATACGAAGTATGGTGGCAAAGAACTACATAAGACCATTTATGATATAATATTCTCTATCTGGACACAGGAAATTATGCCTTTTCAACGGAAATATGCGATTATATGCCCTGTACACAAGAAAGAAGAACAATTGTAATATGTCAACTACCGAGGAATCGCACTACTTCAGTGCGCATCTAAGATACTCTCCAACATCCTCTATAACAGACTAGTCCCGTTTGGCGAAAGTGATATTGGAAAATACCAATCCGGTTTTCGAAAGGGCAGATCAACAATTGATCAAATCTTCACCCTCCGTATGATTATAGAAAGAAGCCATGAATATAAAATTCCCATTCACCATCTGTTCGTTGATTTTTAGAGTGCCTACGATACCATTGGAAGAAACAAGGAATAGAAGAACTGAATATCCTCTCCAAAGTAATTCGCCTGGTATAGATGACAATGCGAGACGTGCAGTGCAGCGTAAGCATTCAGTCGGAATGCTCCTCGGAATTTTCCATCGATAAGGGGTTGAGACAAGGTGAAGCCTTGGCATGTTTATTGTTTAATGTGGCACTGGAGAAGGTGGTGATGGACTCTGGCATTCAGGCTAAGGGCACGATATTTACAAATCTGGTCCAACTGCTAGGCTAATCTGATGAAATTGATATTGTTGCACGGCCCTTTACAGCTCTCGAGGGTGACCTTCTGGAACTGCAGAGAGCAAAAATGGGGCTCCAGATAAACGAAGCCAAAACGAAATACATGTATAAAGGCCAAGAAGTGAATCCCCAAAACTAAACCATATCTATTGGTCCTTATACGTTTGAGAGTGTCTAGCAATTCTCGTATCTGGGATCTCTAGCTACCATCAAGAATGAAACAACGCTTGAAATAAAGAAGAGAATAGCAGCTGCCAACCGATGCTATTTGGTGCTACTTAAGCATATTAGAAGCTCAATATTTAGTATATCTAAACGAACCTAACCAACTCTATAAAATCCTTATCCGTCCAGTTCTTACTTATGCTAGCCAAAAATGGACATTTTGTGGAATGGAAATATGATGAAATGGACATACGAAGAAAAGATCTGCTCATCTTCGGAAGAAAAAATCTTCGAAGAATGTATGGACTTGTGAGGGAGGGACTGGCTTGGAGAATTCGGAAGAATAGAGAGATTTATGAGCTATTTAGTGAGCCTGGATGTTGTTAGAGTAAGAAAATTGGGAAGATTAAGCTGGACAGGACATGTAGCTCGGATGGAGAGATCAGAGATCCCGATAAAAGTTCTTGAAGAGCCATTGCACCGTATAAGGAGTGCTGGCAGACCGAAATTGAGAGGGATGGATGATGTGGCAGCTAGCGCGAGAGACCTACTGAGAGTCAGATATTGGAAAGCGGTCGCACGCAACAGAGCTGAATGGCGGAGGCTCATTGAGGAGGCCAGGGCTTACTGAGATAAATAGATAATACGAAGTTATCCCCTCGCAAACAATTTCTGTATTTGAATAAATTTTAAAATTAAGTTATCAGCTCAACCATAAATATGTGAAATATGATACTTTCAATTTCTTTTTTTCTCGGGCTTCAAGATATATTTTTGAATCCCGAGTATTTCAACTTGAGGCTATGCAATATCAAGTGGTGTGTTACAACATTTTAGAGACACTGACACAAGAATTTCTATATTTCTGTTTTATAAATTGCCGATCTATAATTTATTGATCATGATTTGATATTGCTTTTTGAGTTTATTTTGTGTAAAATTCACAAAAACTTTAAACTTTATAAATCCGCCTAACAATCATTTTTGGCTTAGAGATGTGACAATATCCAGTTAAGTTACAATGTAACTAATAGAATCAGTAGTTGTTTTTTTTTTTTTTTCAAATTTGGTCCTCCATGGTATTCCTTAGTAATGAAACTATAATTGATACTACAATGAAAAACAAAAATACAGTTAAAATGATTGTTGTTTCGTTATTTTTGTTTAAATTAATATATAAGTAGATGTTACAAGGAAAAATGAATCGAACTGTGTATATTCATGAATTACGAGCATCCTTTTGTTTGATTTACTGATTACTTTCTCGGAATACATGACGTTCCAAGACTTGGGGGAATAACTTTCTATGGGTTGTATGACTAACAAAAAATGTTTGTTTTTCTCTTCAGAAAATTTCATCTGCTTTCTCTTTTACGGTTTCTACAAATTCTTTTCAGCATAAGTTGAAACACTTAAAACGTGATTTGGACTTTGAATTGTAAACGACAAAAAACAGATAGGATATTATTGAAACTCGTTCATTTAATATTTTATTCTTGGACTTGATACTTCCGTATTTCGGAAAAGTATATCTATAAACGTTAAAAAAAAAATTATCATAATGAAGTTTTTACAGGAGTTATCTTAATCTCTATTGACTCTGAATGCTTGGAATACACATATAATATATATATATATATATATATATATATATATATATATATATATATATATATATATATATATCACCTAACATTTATAAAGTATTTGAGAATTAATTTTCAAGAACATTGCTTACGGATAAGTACAGGAATTATCTGACTACTCAGAAGAAGTGCCCTTACCATTCTCCAAGAGAGGCTCCTTAGTGATGGATGAACCTCTTCATCCACCTGTTGAGGGGCACGTCAATCTCTGGTCCAATCACTCTTGCAATCTGCGACCTCAGCAAAGGAAAGATCGTGGTATCATATTTCCTTTCCTTACTCTCTTATGCCGATATCGATTATTGATATCAATATTCCAGGCCTTTCGTTTGATGGATAATTTATGCTAACATAGAAAGGAAGATTTAAAAAAAAAAAAAAAATTTCTGGCAGTGTTTGAGGAACTATTCCAACAAGTGGATTTGATCTATTGGATTTTTTACTGATCCCCGACGGCTCCCGCCGTATCCTATCAAGAGTGAGAGTCTTAAGATTCATTTCTCACATCCGTCACAAAATCAATATTAAGAGAAAGCGGAAGGCAAAAAAATATGAAAACAAATTTTATATTTTTATATGAAAGTAGAACTTTTTCTGATTAAATAATGTTTCATATGTGTACTTTATATGAGCATTCCTTTGTGATATATATATATATATATATATATATATATATATATATATATATATATATATATATATATATATATGTATAAAAGTACCTCTGCATTAACATTTTCCAGAATTTGTTTACATAATAATAATAAAATATTAGAAATAGTTTTCTACCATGATAGTGTTTCAGACGCGATCATTAATACTATTAAACAATTTACAAAGGCCTTTCTGACCCAAATTTACTTTTTAAATATATATATATATATATATATATATATATATATATATATATATATATATATATATATATATATATATATATAATCTGTAAGTTGTAAACCTAATGTTTTTTTTTTTTTTTTTTTTGTGTGTTTTCTCTTTATAAGTTTATATTTTTGGCAAATAAGTAACATTTTCTCTGAAAGCGAATTTGTTGGCATTTTAACTACTATGTATAATTATTATGTAATTATAATATTCTACGAATTTATCTCTTAAATCTATTTATTAAATAAAAACTAGTCGAGATATAAATCTGGAGCATCTTGATATTATCTTCCTTGTTAAATTACCACTATTTTCTATTATTATCTTTCTTATGGTCTTCGTATCTTTCATGTTTGTTCAGATCCAACCTCTTAAGTACTGTATTCTTCTCTATTACTCTAAACAGTTAGCATTTCTATCTTATCTGGACACTTCCAGTGTTTTGCTTAGTTGATAATTTTTGATAAGCCAGGAGTGATAAGACGTCAGTCTATTATTTGCCTCTAGTTGTACTTTAGGTGCAACAAAGGAATACTGTTTTTTTTTTTTTTTTTTTTTTTTTTTTTTTTTTTTTTTTTTTTTTTTTTTTTTTTTTTTTTTTTTTTTTTTTTTTTTTTTTTTTTTTTTTTTTTAGATAATCTCCCATATTTATTTATTGATTTCAATTCATATTAACTGAACTAATGAATAAAGATGAATGTTCATGCTAGTTGGTTTATTTTATTTTGAATAGCCATTGAAAATTATGGAACGAATATTTTCTTTAAGAACAAGGTCAATTTAGGATCTCGAAAATGCATTTGTATCCAATACGCTATTGCATTTGAATTGTTGTTTTAATTTATTACAGCTATTTTTAATTATTGTTTGATGTAAGATTTGCACATTCTACGCTATATAAATTAAACGTGGATTTAAGCATTTACCTTAACGAGTGTATTTGTTTTACTACATTTTAAGAATGTAATTACGTTGTTTTGGATCATAAAAAAAAGATAAATTATTTCATTTTCAACATAAGCAATAGACCTTATGAATTTATTTTTATTATGAAATAACAATCCATAACCTAACCCAACCACTGGTATCTGCAACCTTGGCAGTTCCTGGTGTCGCTTGGCAGTTCCTCCAAGCGGATAGATTTTTTTCTTTTTTTTTTACCTCTTATCATGGTTACGTGAACTGGTATTATGTCACAAAAAATTATATTAGCTCAAATAAGATATTACATTATCCAATAACAGTTACTGTTCATATTTAAATTGTTATTTGATTCGTATCGATTAAAATTTATGATTATTTTTATATAGTTTTCAGTTACAAAATTGCTAAATAACAGTACGTTCAATTCAATCTGCATTATTGCTAGCGCACTCAATTGATTAATATTCTATATTATAATTATTTAAATTAAATATTTTAATGAAATAATTATTAAAGAGAGTATGATATAAAGAGAAAAATTTAACATAGTGACCAAATGAACAGAAATTTGGGATGCTGAATTAAAATCAGAAAAAAATTCCAAAAATATATAATTATGATCTAACGTATTTTTGGAAGTTTTTTAATTATAAGCTTTAGGTCTCTCCAGTCAAAGTTTATTGAATTGTAGTCAGACGTTTCGGCAACTGCAGGCATTCCCCTTGAATTTATTGACTTATGTTCTGAGAAATTGATTGGCCGTTTTTTGTTTTTGTTTTTCGCTCCATTTAATTGGTAAAAATATATAACTATTCTACAGAAGTTGAAAAAATAAATAATAATAACACAAATCACTAAAATATTGAAATACAGTAGGAAAAATATAACCTCATCACATCTAAAAAAAAAAAAAAAAAATTATGCGTCTTAATGCTTTATTTTATGGATTAATGATTTTAAAATTATCCTAATAAACAACATAATATCAAAGATGTTAACGTGAAACGACGTTGCTCTTTTGCAGTTACTCTACTACATTCTACGCCAACGCTTTAACAATGTCTAAGGGTTGTATGAAGGAAAAATGGAGTTGAATGACTCCAAAACAGTTTAACAATGGAAAAATCATTTTTTTTTTTTTCAGTTGAGGGTTTTTTATCAACACCCTCGATATGTTTAGTACATCCAAGCCAGTTTCAGACAACCGTATTCACGAATTACAATTTTTAAAAATTGATGTAATACTATCAGACGTATAAACTAGGTGTTATGTTAAAATTATTTAATTATTTTTTCATATTGCAAAATTTTGAAATATATTTTATAAAATATGTACTGGTTTTAGCCCCCTTGGTAAACGAAGGATAGGAAATTATCTTTGTGTCTTAAATTTCTCATTAGCTCTTAATGAATGTATATAATATTTTTATATTATAATATTAGAGATTATATCTGCAATATGCAGATACCAAAATTTTATTCAGCAAAAACCCCTAATAAACTCAATAAAATATTAAGAACTAAAAATATATTCTTATAATAGCTGAAAAATTAGCGCACTAGCCTAAGTATATGATTAGTATTTATCTAATATCCCATTAAGAATTATTGAACTTAGACAATTAATTATTTTAATTATTTTTTTTTTAACCTACATTTAAACAAGCACTTTATGATACGGAACAAAAATGAGTAATAAATAATTTCATTAGTTTATGAAAACCCATGCAACCATTTATTATTCCTATAGAAAAAAAGAAGGAATAATTTTTTGTTAAAATAATCTTAATTTTTATAAATAATGGATGTACAAAACAATAGAAAATATAGAAAAATAAAAATAAATGAAAAATCTTAAGGCATAAAACGGGCATTTGCTCTTTAATTAAAATATGAGATAGCATTTATAAATTAATAAATATTTTTTCGTTATTAATAACAAAACAAAAAAGTATTCATCAACATATTTATACGTGCATTTATCTCCAGTTATAGAAAATAAAAATGGCCTCTAAATGTTCTAGTTTAGAGAGATTCATATTTGGATATCATCTTTTAAAATAATAGACAAACTGAATACGGTTTTGTAAAAATTCGATAACTGCTTAGCTTTAAACGTATCTAATAGTGTATTGAGTAACCTGTATCCAGGCTGCATTATTTAATTAAATATTCTCTTACACAATATCAAATATAACCAAACTGTCTAAAGTTGATCGTTTGAATTTTTATTGTTTTAAATAAATTTCTTACAAAATTCATGAAATGCCCTTGCATTTACTTAGTTTATTTATTGTTTGTTTTTAATGTATTATATGCTTTTAATTATTATTCAATTTTTAATAAAAATTGATAGAGAAAGCAATCGTTTCTTGAAAAATCTTTAAAACTTGGCAAATTACAGTACTACGTAGCAATTATATTGTTTATTTATTGTTTGTTTTTAATGTATTATATCCTTTTAATTATTATTCAATTTTTAATAAAAATTGATAGAGAAAGCAATCGTTTCTTAGAAAATCCTTAAAACTTGGCAAATTACAGTACTACGTAGCAATTATATTGTTCGTTTATCTTTTGCATATTTTCAATGTGTTTTTTATGGCCCAATAAAATTTAATACATCAATGATTTAAACCCGTGATGCCCTTTAAGAAGGATTTGATGAAGAGGTAGTTTTATTGCCACTGTTTTTTTCTCAGTCGCTATAAAAACAAACGGTTTCAGAAAATCCACTTGTTTAAAGGGATAAAAAAGAAATATAATTTTTCTCCTAATCTTGGTGCTACTTTGAATTTGCGCACTATATTATTTTTTTCCTCCTTTTTTTATTACATTTCTTTCACATTGCTGTTCAGGTAATTAAAATGTCTTAATTCTTGGAATGAAGCTTTTAATCTTAATCTTTAATTTCAGTTATTATTTCTGGTAAGAAAATAAAATTTCGTGTTCATAAAAACTTGTTTTACACTCGAAAAAAATATTTATTTTCTTGAATCCGTTCAGAACATGTCTTGTTATTATTTATAATAGATATTGGTACTTTTCTCCAATTGTTTAGATTATGTTTACACAATTAGTGAATATCCCCAAACCCTGTTGTAATTGTTTGTAAATTAGTGGCATGATTGATTTCATGGTTAGAACTAATGATCATTTAATAATTTTGTTAAATGATAATTATCTAGAAATTGAACTTAACACAAGTAAATAATAAATGATTTTTATTGATTTAAATGTAAAATTTATTTTATTTTTATGTCGTTTCTGTATATTATTTTTTTAGTACTAAATATGAAAGCTGTCAGTATATAAACTTTTTTTTTTTTTCAGGTGAGTTCGAATCATCAATAACTTATAACTTCTCAGCTTGAGGTAAACATTTTTCTGCAATTAATTTATTACTTAAATTAATAACTGTAATCATATTAAATTAATAACTATTCTGAGGCTTTATTGACCAAGCGTGTTGCAGCAACATCCCAGCCTTCTAAATCAAATCCGGTTAGTGGTAATAGATTTTGTTCCGTGATGGATTTCCGAGGTAAATCTCGAAACCTTCACACTCTGCATTGAATAAATTAGTTCCTTGCAGCTTCTTTAATTTCTTACTTAATTCGCTCCATCCTTTTCTAAAATAGTAAATGTGGAACTTTTGACTTGATCGACAAAGAGCCGTTTATCACTACTATTTACAAATAATTCATAGACTATTTATAGGCAATTATTTAATAATTTTAGAAAAAATATAATATATTTATTTTTTTTCGTCTACGCAAGTATTTTTTCAATAGTAACCCTATAGAAAAAAAAACAGCAAGATAGACTGAAAGAAGCAATTGACTAAAGAAAAATAAACATTGCAATCCACGAAAGAAGAAAGTATGAAGAAAAAAAAGATAAAATAAACATCATAAAACGAAAAAAAAATAGTCCAAAAGAAAAATAGTTAATAAATAGACAATTTAATAATTTGACAACTAAACAAAATAATATCCAAAATACAATTAAATGAAATATGCAATTATACATATACACACATATATATATATATATATATATATATATATATATATATATATATATATGTAATATACAGAACAATGGTATGTAATAAAAATAATGAACAAATTATGTGTTTGGTTCTTCAACATACAATTGTTTTGTTAATATATAAGACTATATTAATAATCTGACAATATAAAAAGTAATAGATCCAGACTGCAATTACCGGAATTGAAATCAATTATTCAGATGATTATTAATGACCCAAGTTCTCTTCAACGTCTTATACTTCTTTTCAACTGTTTTCATGGGTAATAAATCTTATATTTTCCAAATCGTGCCAAAGGAGGGCTCACCTTTAATGATGTCTTCATTATTTTAAATATTTGACCTTCCATATTACAAGGTTGTTAGTTTGACTCAAGATCACTTTGGTTTTTCTTTTTGTTAATTTCCTTTTTTTTTATTTCCATAATTTATTTCTTCTCCATAAACTTCACTATTTTTAGGCATATTGTATTTTTTCTTAATATTTTACCTTCCATATTATAAGGTTGTCAGTTTGCGTCAAGGTTACATTGTTTATTTTTTTAAATTTTAGTGACCTTGACGCAAACTAACAACCTTATAAAGTGGAAGGTCAAATCTTGAAAATAATTACGCAAAAACTAACAATGTGCCTAAAAATAGTGATGTTTACATAGAAGAAATAAATTTTTTAAATTAAAAAATAATAAACAAAATGAAAATCCAAAGTGTCCTTGATGCATCTTCAAGAATATTGATTGCTGTAATGTTACAGAAGAATGTTAGTGGGCTTTTAATGGAATATAGATTAAAATAAATATTCACAAGTTTTAATAATTGTTGATTAAAAAGTCTTTCAGTGTAAAATTTGTTTCTATACTTTTATTTTAGTTTTATTCTATTTCTTTTACTGTCTAATATTTTATTTAAACTAATATTATTATTAAATTTGATCATTGGGTTACCCTTGAAGCAATTTTGTATTTGTATTGGCTTCATTTTAACTGTCTTTTATAAATACAATTTATATGATGTTTGTATGGTTTCAAGCTAATGATAATGATTGTTCATCCTTACCACTTATCATAAATATGATCTAATATACATATTTGTTATATTTCTTACATGTAAAAGGCCTTACGTTTGTACTAAATATATTGCATAATACACAATTTCTTTTTCTACATCTTTATTCCCGACGAACTATATCTGCATTATATTACATTCACGAATTTATTTACTTAATTATATTGAAAAATGGTTTTAAGGTTCATCCATTGTCAGTGGTGCTGTCAGAAAAGAAATAAAGTAATAAGAACTTAAGGGCTTAGAATGATCAAGTAACTAAAACTAATGAGTCTTGGTAGTACCTGATTAGTGCTGCAATGACACTCACTAAGCCCTGTTCCAACATACTCCCTTGGCCTGTCAATTAGTCTGGCCTTTAAATTTGTGATTTCATGGAAGCCTCTTAGTTGCCTTATTAGTTTGGGACCATCGAGCTAATAAGCCGTAAAGCCCCATGTACTTGCCTTCCATCTAAGAGGTAAGAAAAGGAAAAGATCAAACAATTTATTTGAGGTTTAAATTACATTAAATGCGACCTGAATACCCTGTCTTTGATCTGGATATTGTGTTATTTATTTTTGGATGGATATGAGTAATGCTTGTTTGAAGCATAATGACATGTTTATTAAAGCTGCTTGAAATACTGCTTTGGAGTTACCATGTATCTTTATGAGTAAAGGCCGGCTTTATATGCAGCAAAAAAGGTTAAAATATGCCATATAATATGCAGTAAAATCTGCAATAATAAAGTGAAGCCTGAAACAATATGCAGGAAAATATGTATTTCATTGAAAATGTCTTTCATTTGAACAAGTTCGGCAAAAGATGCTGAGGTCTCCAATGTAGGAAAATTCCTGAAAGCCTTCGCATGCAATCCTAAGAGTAAACAATAAAATGTTGTTACATTCAGAACTCAAATTTTAGTATAAAATTGTATATTGAAATTGAATTAATTGATGTTGAAAAAATATTGATATATAGAAATGTCAATATTTTAAAAGAAATATATCGATAATTTTGTCCGATAGTTTTAACTCGATGTATCGGAAGGCGATATTTTTTCCAAAATTAAGTAAGAATTAAATAAACAATAAAATATAATGAAAAAATATATAAGGTCTATTAGTTTGATAGATTTCGGTCATTATTGATTCAATTGTGATTTTCTTCTTTCTTTTTTTAATTTTTTTTTTACGTTAAACAATTTAAATTATTTTTTACTAGTTTTTAGTTATGGGTCTTTTTAATAATGAATGTTGATATGTACCTACTTTGAAAGATTAATTAGTAATTCGTTCAATATTGATTTTCTTCCGTCCTTTTTATTTATTTTTTTATGTTTTAGCAATTTAATTAATGCTCTAGTTCCTAGTAATTTTTTTTTATTGATAAATGTTAATAAATTAATACATTATTTTTTGTGATAAGCTATTTATGAATATTTAAGTGTTGCTATTACAAGCCTAAGACTTCTTAATTTATCCCGATATTAGTTACCCTATCCTTCAATTCAGTCTAAAAATCCTCTTCTTCTATTTTCAAACATTAACAACATCGAGGCCCGATATATCGAAATATAGATATTTTTCATTGATACATCGAACCACTATTTCGATATATTTGAAAACTCTAGATAAGATATAAATCGATATTTGGATCGCTAACCACAAACCGTTTAGAAGATGACTGGCTTGACACCATACCAGAAGTTTTTTGGATTCTTTGTCGAACCCACCATTCATACCTTCTTAATTTTTTTTTTAAAAATATCGGTTTCGATGCTCAAATTTTAATATCGATATTACGATATATCGGATAAAAATATCTTATATTTAAATATATCGTTATATTTCCAACATCCCTAATTTGGTTTGTCCCCTCAAATAACCTTTCTGTTAATTGAAGAGTGTTTAAATTTTTAATGTTTGGCCACCTTTTATAAACTAAAGCTATTCTGTGTATTTTTTAAACACATGGTCGTGGTATGGTCTCAGGTCCCGCTAAATGATGGCCTACGGAAAGCTTCCATATTTCAGCATGATTGCCCTATCCCATCACCACGTTTGCCAAGTCAGAAAATTTTATAAATTATTTTCGTTATGTTGATTTATGTTAATTCCTTGTCGGAGAGGCATTATTTCTCAGAAGAGCCCACATCTGTTGTATTAGCACATAGCCCTATTATATCTCCGCACCGTTAAAGTTTTCTCAGAACTTTATTTATATTAAGCTCGTTCCCGTTTCCTTTCCCTTTATTAATAACGGAAATCTGGGTCTCGCTCGTCGGACATAATAGTACTTTAATTAATAATACGAGTTTAATAAATTATAATTATTTGCTATTTAATATTAATTTATTAACTTGATATTTCAAAACTGTTCCTCACTTAATTTAGCTGTGAAGAATTTGATACCAGTTCTTGATCAACTAAAAAATTGCTGTGCTTGATATGAGTAAGACATTTTTATTTCTGTCACTGTCGAAATTACTCGCAATTTGGGAAAAAATGAGTATGGTTAATAACATAACGGTTCTATTGATAGAAAAAAGAAAAGCTTTCTCATATCCTAAGAAAAGGAAAATAATATAGAAAAGTCCTGAAGAAAAGGTTAAAAAAACCGGCTCCTATAGAATCTGGACTACTATAGAACTTAATTTTCCAGAGAATCCAGGGAACAGCTCAATTACAAAGGTTGTTTATAGCAACTGAAGCATTTAGTAATAATGTTCTTGTCATCCCGTTATATTTTCCCGTTATTTATAGCTCAGATATTTCATTGAAAAATAAAATAAAGTCTGTAAATATATTTGTTACGGTACTTAAGTGTACACACACACACACACGCCCGCTCGCACGCACGCACGCACACATATATATGTACACAAAGAATATATATATATATATATATATATATATATATATATATATATATATATATCTTAATTATAGTATAACATAGAATCCAATATTCCTCTTACTTATCAGTTTTTAATGAAACTGAACCTGTTGGCTACATTTTTTAATGAAATTTTATCTAATGGATGAACTCAATTAGACGAATATCAAATTGGTATTTCTGACAGTCAAAATTCAATTTAAATTTCATTTTTGTAAATTTTTAATCTTGAATTTTAGTGGTAATTTTTTTTTTTTTCCTTTATCCATTTCTGACTGTCACTCATAGAGAATGTGCTGAGATACAATTAATGTATATATATTTATATATATATATATATATATATATATATATATATATAATATATTAATTTATTATAATTAAATATATAATATATAGACTTTATATTGTACAGTATTGGTCAGAAAGCTATATAGCGTATAACATGCAGATGATGACATATTTAATGGACCATAGCTCACAAATAGTTGAAGATAAGAAAAAAGTGGTTATGATGTAATTTATTCTTACAGAAAATGTTCTATACATTTTTTCCGTATGAGCACTGGAAGCAGTTATTCTTAATATAATGAGTAGATGTCACATGTGCGGTTATCATGGATTCTTGACGTCATAAAAACCAAACCGCGCAAATTGAAGGTAAACGCCTTTTTATAAACCATTATGTTGCATAAAATTATAATAATTTCATAATTATTATACCAAGTGATTTCATATAGTTTCACCTTCTCTTCACAAAAAATCCCACGAAAGGTAATTATGTCCTTATTTTTTTTTAGGTTGTTTAATTACATAATATGATCTCTCTTCCAATTCCTTTTCAGCCTTCAGCGTATGTTTTCAGATTTCGCTGTCTTCTAATAACGCATCGGTTTAGACATTTAATCTCCCATAACATATTCTGTGGTATTTTGTGAACTAAAAATATGTGAGTAGGGCGTTCAAACCTACGTCACGCCCTCCAGGGGCGCTCTCATTGTTGGTCAGCGAGTCCATCGGACTTAGCCGGGAGGAACTTCCAAGAAATATCCACCGACCATTCCCACATCCGCCACCCGTGGGACGCTCCACTACGCGGTAATGAGATCCGCGCGAGGTTATACGCGAGGATATAGCCATCGAAAAATTAAAATCTCATAAAGCAGCGGGTATCGACAACATTCCCAGTGAAATAATAAAAGCGTGCGGTAAAGCTGGAGTTTCTAAAATGCATGTTTTGGTTAAAAAGATCTGGGAAAATGAAAAAATGCCTGAAGAATGGAAAGAATCTATACTTATTACGATTCACAAAAAAGGTCCGAGGACGGAGTGTAATAACTATCGCGGAATATCACTCCTCCCGATATGTTATAAAATATTCTCGTTGATCCTAACTAGTCGAATCACGGAATATGCCGAGGAAATTATCGGAGACTGCCAATGTGGTTTTAGACGGAACCGATCAACTATCGATCAAATATTTTCCTTACGGCAAATATTAAAAAAAAAATTAGAATTCAACGGTGTAGTTCATCAGCTTTTTATGGATTTCAAAAAGGCTTATGATTCCATTGATCGCCAGAGACTGTATAACATTTTGATTGAGCAGGGAATACCGAAGAAGTTAGTAAATCTAGTAGGGATGTGCATGACCGAAACATTCAATAAAGTTAGAATCGGTAATTATTTTTCGGAGAAATTTGAAGTTCGCTCGGGGCTAAAACAAGGCGAGTCCCTTTCATCTGTCCTATTTAATTTAGCACTAGAGTATGTCATTAGAAAGGTAATGCGTACCGAAAGGGGTTTAGATCTGGATGGTAAAATATCCGTGCTCTGGTTTGCGGATGATTTGGTATTATTAAGTGAGGACGCGGAAACTATAAAGCTGAATACAACAACGTTCGTGACAGCTGGGAAAGAGGTTGGCCTCAAAATAAATACGGATAAGAAGAAATATATGGTTAGCAATAGAAACAGAGGCGATTTTGAGCATATAGATATAGGAGAAAATAGGTTTGAACACGTTGAGAGATTTAAGTATTTGGGGTCTGTGATTACTAGAAAGAACGAAATTCAAGAGGAAATAAAGGCGCGGTTAAAGGTGGGAAATGCTAGTTATTTTTCGGTATCAAAATTACTTAGGTCGCGCATTTTGTCCAGAAACTTAAAACTTAGAATATTCAAAACTATTATCTTACCTACGGTTCTTTACGGATGTGAAACGTGGCCGCTAACCTTGAAGGACGAACAACGCCTTAAGGTCTTCGAGAATAAGGTACTGCGTAAAATATTTGGTCCGAAAAAGGATGAGTCGACTGGAGAATTTAGGAGGCTTCACAACGCGGAATTGCGGAGCATGCACCCTGTTAATATAATCGAAGTGATATCATCGCGACGGTTGAAATGGGCTTGCAAAGTTGTTGGGCTCAGTAACGAACGAATTCCTAATAAGCTAATAAACGCTGAGCCGACTGGTAAACGTCCGCGGGGTAGACCGAAACGTAGGTGGGAGGATTGTATTAAGAGTGATCTAATGAATTTGGGTTTGGACGGTAGTCGGTGGACTGAGATTTGTAGGCAGCGATTAGTGGTATCGGCATCGAACCTTCGGGTTTGCTAAGCTTTTTATTATTATTATAACATATTCTGTAGGCTGTGTTAATTTACACTGTGAAGTTAATATTCCTGATGTGATATTTCCATCTCATTGATATTTTGGTAAAAACGCTTAGGATGCTTCTGACACCACCAAGCAGGTAATAAATTAAGGTAACTTTAACAGGATCTTAAAGATTATCGTTCATTATTTTTGAACTTTATAGCAACATTAAAATATTTAAAAATATATATATATATATATTAATTATATAAATATAATTAATTATGATATGTTAGTTTCCTTATTGTTATTATAGAAAACTCTTCCCATGATTGGACCATAGCAGGTAAAGTTGACAGTAGGGCTTAAGGATCGCACAGGTTTTCCTCAATTAACTGGACATTTCTGAAAGTTTTCCTAAGGTGAAAAACTCGTGTTTCCTCTTTTTCCTCTAGTGCATCGAAGGTCCAATGGCGAAACGGTTCGAAATGGAAGCCTCGTCTGTATATGTTCACTTAAATTTAAATTATTGAGAGAAAATCATTTTTTTTTTCAGATATTTTATGCTTATGTGTCCTAGAATAATTCGTTTTTTTAAGGATATTACACTTACATTAGAAAAGCTGAAAATTTCTCTTTCTTTTCATTCAGATATCTCTAAATAGCTTTGAACATAACCATAGCTTTTCATATATGGTTTATTGTCTGTGAGTTATTGAAATATGGATATTATTTAATTTAAATTTCAATTCAAAGTTAGACCCTTTTGAAAAGATTCGTTTATATTTAAAAAAATGTATATATATTACGTTCTGAAATGAGAATTCCCCCTATTTCGTATGTGCCAAAGTATTTTCCACCTCTAAATTGGCTTTTCACAGCTAGAGGTTCCAATTTAGAGCTTTTCAATCTTCTCTTGGCCCAATTGAATCCTCTGAATTGTAAATTAAATTGTTTTCCCCACGAATTGCTAGAAAGTGGTTAACAACTTTCTCCAGTATGTCTTGCTTTTTTTTTTATATTGTAGCAATTTTTATCTTTTGTTTTGTTTGTTCTATAGACATTTTGTTAAATTCTGCGATTAATTGTTTTATTTATAGTATTATTAAAATGTATATTTATATATTGGGCAATTGTAATTAACCTTCTGCAATTTTTTATGCTTGTAATATTTTATAAATTTATCATAGGACGAAAATGACACTAGTGGTTGAAGATCCCTAAACAGTTTATGTAAATAATTAAATATTGTAGTAAAATGTTCAAATACCTAAGTAACCATTTATTTTTTAAGTATTTTTCATCCTAATTGTAAAGTGAAATTGGGTGTTTCCACCCATAGTTGTATTTGCTTTTGTTTGTATATAAAACTCTAGTTTATTGCATGCGTTAATATTAAGAATACATTATATTTTTAAATGTGCGTAGTCACTTCTCGATCAATGTACCTTTCTTAGAAATGTATTCGAAAGCGGCTGTCTCGCTTACACAATCTTCTTCATTCTCCCTTTCACTAAATACATTAAATTTCTTGTTTGGTTTTTTTTTGTTTTTGTTTTATTTCTCTATACACTAAATCATACCATATGAAATAATATGTGCACGACAAAGAATTGCCCTAATTTTATATCTAATTTACAGAGTATATACATATAAATCCATGCGGTAAATATCTGAGATAATTTTGTTCCTAAATAATAAATATATGCTCGACCAAGCACACTGTTAAGGCATGAATTAAAATTTAAGTTAAATTAAATTGTTGCCTGCCTTTTGAATATTACTGTCAGACGCAGCGCAATATATTCACAAGGTTTTCCCCTTTGTCGTAGCTTTCCTCCGATTTCCACATGTTGTTCTTTTGTCTACTGGAACTATTTAAACTGAGTTACGTTTTCCTGATAAGTTTGTTCTGTTTTGCAAAGCTTGTTCAAACTTTTATCTCTTACTCGCCGTCATATCAACAGCGACGTGACAAGTTTTTAAAAGAAATATTTCGCTCTTTTGTTTTGTAAAGTAACTTCGACTCTGTTAGGTAACGTTTCTTCTAAGAAATTTCTATTGTAATGGTTAAACAAACCCTATGAGCTTAAAATGTAATTTTTAAAGTGTAAAATTCATTTTTCTTGAAACTAGGTATAATTTTCAGTTACACAGAAAACAATGCTAAACTATAACAGTAATAAATAAATGTATTATTCATAAACCATGCTTGGTCGATGTCCTCTATGATACGTTAAACATTATATCAATATCAATTATAGATGCCTATATATATATATATATATATATATATATATATATATATATATATATATATATATATATGTATATATTGCTATATATGTATATGGTTATATATTGTGTTCGTTTGTTGGCTTGGAAGAATAGTGCAACAATTCGAAAAAGTTGCCTATTTAGTTTTATTGCTGTCCCTAACTGATTTATAAAACATCAAGTCGGAAATTTTCTTAGCCAATATTACTTTCCTGATTTGTTTAAAAAACAGTTAATTGGTCATTTTTTGATCATTTAAATAAGAATTGTGAATTAAATTGTGGCAGCTTTACATACAAAATTAAAATTAATTGTTATTACGTGAAATATTGAAAATAAAAATCCGTCAGTTTTTAAAAAATATGTCATTTATAAAGGTGATAAGAATTTCTCCTAGCGAGAAAAACCAAAAAAATTCGTATTTTAGCACTTTTTTTCAAAGCCAGCGATATACCTCTCTCTCTCTCTCTCTCTCTCTATATATATATATATATATATATATATATATATATATATATATGTATGTATATATTTAGAAACTTCCTCCATTTTAGTTATCTAAAAGTCACCTTAATTAATTATGGTAATTGTCATTACTAATTTGTGGTCTACGAGTATCAGTGTGTCTGCGGGCGGTATATATTTTTATATATTAAATTTAAGTATAAAATTGATAGGTTTGTATCCTATTTATGATTCATAAATTATCGTTAATTTATTATAAAAAAATTAATTAAATTAGCCTGCTTTATTGCCCAACCATAAATAATAGGAAAATATCAAGGTTTTTCTATTTTATAAAAATAAGCTGCTTTCATTTTGTTCAGAAGTTTTTAATGAATTATTCGAATGCCCAATTCAACTGCCAGGATTAAGTATTTCAATAAAGAAGATGAAAAGACTGAATTAAGCGACACCATGATGGCAGGCTTTTGAAAGTATTTAAATGGACGCTAACAATTTTCTTGTCTATCAAAATTCACTCATAACTTTTTTTCACGTTTTAGTTTTCTTTTACATATGCATTACATATACATATAAACATATAATTACATATACATATATTATCGTTAACTAATTGAATATCTTGGTTCTTTTTGGTGGATTATTTTTTTTTCTTTTTTTCTGAGTACGTTTCTATGATTTTAATTTCTCTGCATTTATTAAAAATGATCTTTATTTCGTCCACTTGGAAGAAGAATGCCACAATACGAACAATTTTTTTTTTTCTTTCTCCTTCTTGGAAAGCTTCTATTGATGTATATTTAGTTTTAATATTTACTGCAATAAAAATCATTGTTAGTTTCGAAGAGAGTTCATTAGTTAAACATAATGACTTCCTTCGAACTGTGTTTAGAGAGTAACTTTACAAAGACTCGATAAAGATAATAATAAATTATTTTTAATTTTATAATATTATTCTTATTCTAGTTTGGTGACCAAAAGGTATTATTTTCGCTTTAGCATAATTAATTGTATGAATAGGTAATTGAAAACATCGTTATTTATGTTTGAAATATTATTTTGTACTTTAAAACATTGATTAATTAATGCTTAAAATGTTTTGTTTTTTTCAAAATCATTAGGTCTTTTCCGTTTCGAGTACCGCAGTTACTAACCGGTGATTTATGTGATGATCACTAGTTTAACATATGATGCTAAAGTTTAGGTTATTAATAATGTATGTAGTGACCAACAAAAATAAACATTTATTGACATTGTTAAACCACAAAATAAATATGCAATATAAAAAGATTTATAGATCCAAATCTTCAGGTTTAACTTCTTTTCGTACCACTTAATTGTAGAATACTCGTTTGCCCAAGAATATACAGACCATAGTGATCTCTTAAATCTACTTACCTCTCTTTTACTTACAGCCTTGAAACCACTTCCAGTTCATAGAGGTAACATAACATGTTCTTCTTCTATACCTCCAAATTAT